>JAPSGF010000037.1:1415085-1780219 GCA_035772895.1 Perdix hodgsoniae | reverse complement strand
GAAAAGAAAAGAAAAGAAAAGAAAAGAAAAGAAAAGAAAAGAAAAGACATTAAAGTCATGCTCTCTTTTCCACTGTATATTATATACTGCCATTTTTCCATTCACTGCAGATCATGCAGAAGGGTAGACTGCTTGGAGAAAGTCAGTTGGAAAGTCAAGAGATATAGATAGAAAGTGATAAAGAAAACATGAGATACGAGAGTATGGGGTTACTGTTTTTTCTAGGAAGAGCCATCACTGTATCTCCTTCCTGCACAGAAAGGAACAGAAGGCCACTGTGGTGAGAAAGGGAATAATCCAAGCGATGAGGCAAAAGTAAGGTGGCAAAGAAAATTTCAAATAGGATAAAAAATAACTACTGGCCAAGTGAAACACTGCAGAGTTAAAATGTGGAAATGTGGCATTTCTGTCACTAGTGCTTTCAAAAAAAAAGAGAAATAAGCATCTGTCAAATATTGAAGAATAGCTAATCCTTCATTAGGGCGGGAGAATGTATTTGGTCATGTCTTAAAGTCCCCTTTGCTACTCATTTTTCATTGAAAGTTTTAGGAGTTTACAGGGAGAGTTTCAGCCCAAAGGGTATATGCTACGAAGTCCTGTGTTGTGGTTTTTGTCTGAGAATGTTTAGGTGGTTTTTCTCCAGGAATAAATGGAAAGTGTCACATGGGGAACATCTAGTCAGATAAATGAATGTTGAGAACTACAGTGTTTTATAGATGCGCACTGAGCAACTCTGTAAAGAAAATTCCTGTGGTTGCTACAATCAATGTCAAAAATCCTATTGCCTTAAGTGGTTAGAGATGAAAACCTTATGCTTCTTGGAAGATCTTAGTTAATCAATTTGAATAAAATTATTATGCTATGTGTATCCAACTAAGCCATGGATTTCTTTTCTAAAGATATGACACTGTGTCATGCCAAATATTCCCCACCATTCTTAGTTATTCATTTTAATTGTTATTAGTTAGCTTTGGCTTGAGCAAGATATTTTGCTAGCCAGATTTTGTGAAAGATTTACCATTCCTGATGCTTGCTGGCTTTATCAACCTTAGTGCTTTCATTTACAGAAGAGGTAGATACAATATAAAATATTCATTTATCAATTTACTGATGTTTAAAAGCCTTTTCTCCCCTTTCATCCATTTGGGCTCCACACCTCTGCCTGTTCAGCTGTTAGAGAAAGTCTCGTGGTGAACCATACTCTTTACTCTTTTTTTTTTTTGGGGGGGTGGGGAGGATAGCAGGGGACATCAGGAGAAGCCTGAGGCATGTGAACCTAGTCTGGGGGCTGCCTCTAAGTGCTGCTGTGTAATAGGAAGCAGGTTTGCCTGTCAGGGTTTGTAGAGCAACCATGTTTGTTGTGAGGTTATTTCCTTCAGATTAAAAATATCTCTTGCGCTTGCTCCTTTCTGGCGTGATGCCTGCAAGGGCAAAGCAGAAGGCAGAGTGCAGTTACCAGCTATGACAGCCTTCAGTGCAAGAAGAGTTCTTTCCCTTCACGTGGAGATGGCCAGCTTCTCAAATGGAGAAGGTTTTTGGCCCTTGTGAGATTCAGCTGTCCTGCTGAAGAGGTGGGAAGTTCTGTACCATCTTATAAGCTGGGCAGTGGTGTAAGGAGCTGCAGAGAAGGTAGAGCTTCAGGGGCAAAAATGGCTGTGAAACAGAAGGAGAGAGCATGCTGGATTCTCCTTGGAGGGATGCTGTGAGCTAGAGGAGAGTTGAGCCAGAGCCTCTGTGTCTGAACACTGCAAAGTAAGCACTGTGACTGTACCAGAGGCAAATCCCAGGGGAGTGGCTTGTCCTAGATGTGTAGTTGGTATCTTAGTTTTAGCTGTGTTGAATGATGCTGTTTTGATTTTAGAAAAGAAAAAAACAACATTGATATCACACTGATGTTTATAGTTGCTGCTAAGCGGTGTTGTACAGAGCCAAGGCTATTCACATATATACATATATATATGTCATAGTTATTATCATTTTCCTTTTCTCTGTCTTAGTAGATGGTTTTGTCTCAGCTCATGAGTTCTACTGTTGTTTTGTGTTTTTTTTTTTGCTGTCGTTCTTTTATTCCCTTCCCCATCCCACAGAAGTGTGTGGCGCTCAGCCACCGACTGGGTTAAACCACAGCAGTCTTTGCCCTCCCTGACTGAAGGCAATCAATGTGCATAGAACAGTCCTAGCAGCTTGTTGGTGTTCTGTGCTGCTTAGGCTAAATAAAAGACTTGGCTTCTTTACTTTGATTTTAAGCAGAGGGTAAAAGCATATTTTGTCACAGTGAGAGATAGTTCTGGTAGTCTGAAGAAAACAAATGAAAAGTACATGTTTCAAGGTAGGCTTAAATGATAGTAGTGGGAGGATCTGTGTTTTGTGATGGGGAAATACATTGCGAGAGGAAGAGGCTAGCAAGGAAAAAAAATGTCCTTCCTACCTGCTTTTTTGTTAATCTGCACTCAATCCTAGATTTGAGTGAAACTGAGACCAAAATAGTATGAACTTGCAGTTTCTAAAGGTATATAGCTATAATCCTGTATGTTTTTTTCATTGTTAAAATGTGACAGAGTACACACTGTTCTATTTGGACTATATCTGAAATTATAGCATTCCCCTGATAACTGTACCTTGCTATTCTCTTGGCAGTGAGTGAAATAAAGTTTCTGACTGCACTGTAGAAAAGCTGTGTAACTTAGCCCCTCAAACACAGCTTCTCCACGCTGTTATATATGTGTGGGTTGCTCCAGAAGTAATGCCTCCTATTTATTTCCATGGAAACTACAACAGATACAAAGAGCATAATAATATTAGTTTGTGGAGCAAATTCTCAGTTACAGAAGATCTTTCTTAAAATTAAGTCACAACCATTAGCTATGCATTTTCATTACTGAGGATTAAGAGCCCGCATATTGTGCACACAATTTGCACCAGTGTAGGTTACCTACTGTTTCTCAGCTGCTATGAGGTTGTTGCTAGCAAAAAATGCCTACGTAGTCCATTTTTTTATTGGCCCAAACAGACGGAGATCAGGTACCAAACGTAGACTATGTAGTGGATTTGATACAGCAGTCTGGCTGAGATTGGCAGCGTGCTCTATGGTCTTCAAACTGGCATGGGGCTTGGATTTATTGTGTGCAAAAGGAAGGTTTTCTTCTCTGGCCTGACTCTGGAAGTTTGGCATCGCAATGTAGTGGTCAGAAATGATGGGTTGCTCAAGTTCCAAGAAATCCAGAGGGATCGTTCCTATTCCAAAAGGTATTGCATATCACTTTACCCACTGAGGGCTGCATCTTGAACTTTTTCTTTGATGGGGAATTCATATGTCACCATTCCTTAAGACTGCCATTTTGTCTCCAGCTCATAGTGGTGACAACATGTCTCATCACCAGTAGTGATGTGATCCAGGAAATGGTCATTTCAAGGCTTGTATTGGTTCAATATGTTCTGAATAAATTGCATATGGTGTTCTTTCTGTTCCTGAGAGAACACTGATGCGGCCTACCTAGCAAAAACTGTGCAATGTTCTGCTATACAATTGATCTTTTAGCATATCAAGGCTTAAAAATACATTATTCTGTAATCTAAGCTTTTTACTGCTTTATTTATGAGTGTTACATTCAGTGGTGTTTTAAATTGGACATGCCTGTCTGTAGAAAAATTACTGTAATCTATAGAAACATTCTCACTTTCATTATTACATAAATATTGCTGCAGAGATGCATTCTTTAAGAAAATCTAAATTGCTTTCTTTAGTGCTTACAAAGCTAGTTGTTTACATTTTCTTTCTATGAATTAAGCGTAAAATTTGGCCTTTGAAAATGCTAATGAAAATCTACTATTTAAACAAACTAATTGTCATTTTAAAACAAATTATACTATTTAATATGGAGGTATTGTCCTCTTTGAAGATTCCCGAGGCACATATTTTGGGAGTCAGATTATCTTTAGTGCAGGTGGGAAACAAACAAAAGACAACTGCAGAGTAGCACCAATTAATGGCTGATTAATGACTGTAGAACAAGAAGGTAAAGGAAAAAAAAAATAACAGTTGGAGCATCTGTTGCACAAATCCCTGGAGAAATCTAACTCACTGTCTGCAAGGAAGAGTCATATTGATGTGGAGGAAGGCAGGCTTTCCCTGACCCTGTCTCTCACAGAAAGGAATGAATGGCAGAGGCTCTTCCATGCTCTGCAGTCCACTCACCTGCCATTGTAAGCAGCAGTGACATCTGGTATTATTCAGAAGTTCATGCTACTTGCTGTCATACTAGTTTTCCCATAGGTCTGCTATTCTGATTGTTGAATTCCTCTTTCGCTTGTTTGACTTTATTTTACTCCCTTTATTCAGTTCTAGATAAAACTTGCCAATCTCTATTCTATTTTGAGCTGATCTCTAATGCTTCACTTTCCATTGTCTTTTTTTTTTTTTTTTTTTTTTTTAAGTTGACAACAGTAACCTGTCATTCTGTTTTTCTGGGTAAAACTATTTGGGAATAGTGCTGAGTAATCACTCCTAATGAGCTGCTACAAAATCCCATATTCAGGCAGTGGATGACTGGCAATTTATCTGGCTGTGAATCTAGAATGCACGGGTAGGAGTGTAGTGCTATCTATATTATTGTAGGATAAGACTGCTTTCTTTGCATCTTTTTGTATTTTTCCAGTCTCTCAACTCTGTAGTGCATCTCGATTTTTTTTCCCCTCCCCTTTCTCCCCAGTCATCTTCCTTTCCAGGCAGCCCTCCGGGACCTTGATTCCCCCACACCTCCTACCCATCTGACTTGGGTGGTCTCCGGTTTGCAGAGAGGCAGGAGGAGGTGATCAAGCAGCTTTTATGGTTGCTGTTTCTGCTGTTAATGAGGGAGATCACAGGGCCAGCCAAAAGTTCTGTTTTGCCCAAAGAATGCAGTAGGCTGGCAAAGAGGCTTTGTGAAATGCATCCAGCAGGCCTGCTGCAATACTTTCAGTGTGGTTCATCCTCAGTGATTGTGAATTCCTTTGTGCTCAGGTCTACCTGCTTAATGTCAGTCAGGAGCGTGCGCCACAGAGCTGAACAAAGCCTGGGACAAATCAACACATGCTTGGTTACAAGTTATACTAAGCATATGAGTTACCCACTGAAATCTTTTGTTTTAGTGATGCAGCTTCAAAAAATGTTACCCAGAGCTTTGAGAGAGAGGCTGCAAGGCTTAATTAGAAGTGAGGTCCAGCTGAAGGATCAGTGTTTACTTGCTGCTTCTTAGTAATATCCTGGGCTTCTCTGACTTGGATTAGATTAGACTTGCATTTAGCTGGTCTCCTCAGTAGTTTTTGATTTTGCATTTGCTCTAGCAGATCATTTCGTTCTGTAAGATGACCATTCCAAGGAGTAGTTCTTTTTGCATTTGAGGATCAGGCATGGGGGATACCAGGTATACCAGTAAAATATTTGTAATAATATCAGATGGACAATTAAATGAAAATCAAATGAATAGATAAATCCAGCTCAATTAAATCATGTGAGTAAATATATTGTTTCATATTTCCAAACAGAGTGATAGAAGCTAAGGTTACAGCGTTCTTCTCTCAGTTTTTGCCAGATACTTCTGGAGTGGAGAAAACGGCCCAAGGTCAGCTGAGATTCCTTTAGTGAAAAGAGTAAGAAAGGTACTTAGCGACCTCAGAAATCTACAGTGAGTCTCAAGATGAAAGCATATTTCAGATTAAAGAGGAACTCCTAGCTGTTGGAACATGACTGTCATTACATGCTTAGTAATACTTATTACTAAACGTTTAGGTTTATTGCCTAGGAAACTTTAAAGGCTGTTTTATATGACATTGCAACTAGAAGAAAAATACATTTGAGTCTTAAACTGGATTCATATTTAGAGTTTCTCCTTATGATGTGGGATACATACTTTTCTATGGAGTAATATAATATAGAGGATTGCAGCTACTTGAGAACAAATACTTGTATTGAGGAAACAGATATGTAGAAGAATAGCTGGCTCTATGCAGGGCATTCCAAATGGAAGAGATTCTCTCCCTTGACTGCACCCAGTGCCCTTTGAGAATGCTGTGGCTGAGCAATGCTCTGCGTTTCCAAAAGTTGCACGTTTCTCTGTTTGCTGTGCTTGCTCAAATGTTCCTCTTAGAATTTATTGCTAAATTCAGGGCTGCCTCTTTGTCCTTTGACAAAGACCTCAGGTTTGTTAGTCCCGTTAGTCTGTTACCATGGCATTTTCTTCATTTATATTCCTTTGTGAAAGATGCTCTTGTTCATATTGAGTCTTACAAACTGCATTTTCAGTTAAATGGTATTCTGCAAGGCCTGCACGTATATTTTTGCTAAACTAATTTTCTTTTTGGTTCATTGATCTCTTTAATGAAAGTCTAAGCATTTTTATAAGCCAGAACCTCATTATGCTGCACAGAGGCTGTACTTTAAACCTATCTGTTCTGTTACTGTACATTTTAATAAAACTTTATTAGATTTCTCTTCTGATGAAAGACAGCAGGAAATGTTTCCTTCATTAGAAAACTTGAGGTGCTGGGAAACTTAATGTTGCATTTTTGTTTTCAGATTAATTATGGTTTTTGTTATAGCTAGTTAATGAGCCTTCTGTGAAAGGAAATCAATTTAAATTATCTCACGGAGTATCTCTGCATTCACGTCAAGATTATCTTTACACACCTGATCATGTGCCTCTTTTTCAGTGAATAATGGTATTTTTCTGTGTTGGAATTGAGGTTTTCCTGTTGTAAATGAATATGATGCTCATTTTGTAACAAGATATTTAATCTAAATTTTGTTTCTACAAGTGATGCTTCACTTTGCTACAGCAGCAGATGCAAATATAAATCTACTGAAATCTATTTTCTTCTTTTAGTGAAGACTTTAAGTGGTTTCCTATGCAACATGGGGTGCTGTAATCTGTACTCTTATTTATTGTCAGAATTCTATGAAATGAGATTCTTATTTCATAGGGATGAAAGCATTTTTTATGTAACATAAATTTGTTAAATTCTGAGTAGTATCTGCAGGCAAAAGAAACTATGAGGAATTATAAATTCTGTAGGATTTACTCAATATGTTGAATCCCATGATCACTATATGTATATTTGACATACTACTGAGAGCAGGAGTACATGCTTAACTGCAAGCTACTATAGTTTTTTTTTGCTGTGGTGGTGGTTTTTACTTCTGGTTTGGTTTCTTTGCTTGGGGTAGGGAGTTGTCCAGTCATTAACACCTTTTTCCTCATTCTTACTGTTCAGTGGTTTGCCATTAATGATCAAGCCCTGTCATGTTTTTGAACATGGAAAATTTCCCAACAACCACAGCCTTTTCCTCGTTGTTGGTGTTACCAACCTAAGAGCTCTGTGTAATGGCTCTGATATGAGGGGGTTGCCAATATGGGTGGCACTGCCCAGGTGCACTGCAGCTCAAGGTAGTGGTGGCAAACTGTCATCCAGCAGGGAAAAGAGATGCAAAATCTATAGGTTAAATCAGCTGGTCTCCTTTGATGAGTAACCCCTCAGCCCTGCATAGTGGTAAATATCTGCACTGTGAGGGAATTGGGTCCTTTTCTCGGAACACGCTAGAGAAAGAACAAATGCCGCTTTGTACAGCAGTGGATATCTAGTTTTCATGGAGCCTTCTGCTGGCTTTGCAGCTGGGAGGCTAGGAAGTCTTTGTACGAGAGGCAGGAAAAGTGGAATATGAAAACAGAATAATTTGATTTTCAGCTGGGTTTTGATTAAGTAATGCATAGGGATAGTGGACTGAGTCAGATTCCACAGTAAATGTTTTCTGTACCCCTCAGAAGGCAATTTATTATTGATCTACACAGAATACTTCTAAGTTTTGGTTCCTTGCAGGAGTTCTGTCACAAGTAAGGAAGTACGGTTGATGCAACTACTCTAGACATTGTTCTGAAAGATAAGCCACTACTAATCTGTTGCACAGTGAGTTTAATGACTGTCTATTCATTTCTGAAGGACTGTTCCATCTTCAAGTCAGTGATTCATCCCAAGTGCACTGACCTCAGAGGCTTTTATATACAGAAAGGTGTATTTTTATGCTGTGGATTTTAAAATAGAACAATGTTAGTGTGGTGACTTGAATATTGCTGATTTTAATTTAATCAGAAGTGAAAGCTGATTGCTCCGTCCTTATTGTTTCCAAAATTGCAGTAGACAAAGTGAAGCAAATTGTTGGTGTTCAGTCAGTGATTAGGAATAATTATCTTCCTAATAATGTCTGGAATATTTTTGATATTATTATTTTTTATTAATTATTATAATTTTAAATTATTATTATTCTGAATTCTAATAATCAAACTTTGGGCCATATATTCTGCTGGCTTTCTAGAGTTGCTTAATACAAAATAGGACACAATGTCTCCTGGCTGTGGGTCATTAAGCAAATGATTGGTGGACAAGGAGCTCTTAGCAGCATGCTTGAAGTTGCAAGGCACCTTCAACTCTTCCCAACTCCTATGACTCTTTTTTATCTGCAACAAATCATGTTTTCCAGACTGAGAAATGGTCTGAGTTTGTGTTGTGTCTTCATTAAAATTTAGTAAGAGCTCTTCAAGATGATCATTAGTGGACTGAATTGGTTTGAAGCATTCGTGATTTTTTGGGGTGTTTTTGTAGTCAGCATTTAGTTAAATGCTTTTATTTTGTCAGTTTGCCTTAACCTGGAAAACATACTTGTATTTTGCCATCTCTTTGGACAGCCTGAGGTGTTTTTGGTGATATCATACATGTGATATTTCAATTCTCTTGTATCCAAAAAAGGCAATTCAGGCATTCAATTTTCTGCTTAGTATTTTCTTATTCAGCGAATATGCTTATGGAGCAACTTCTCAATCAAACCCAAGCAGTATATCTGTTAATCAGATGAAAATTTTCAAGAGCAGTAGGGTGCCTTCGAGGTTTGGATCATCATCTGAGGTGGTACCTACTGCTGGAGCAGCTGCCTTTACACTCTGTTGCAACCATAATCCTGTGGAGGCTCAAATATTTTATTTTTCTACTGGGAGTCGATAGGAGCAGAATCCAGAAAAAATTGGCTCTCCCAAGTGCTCTGCTGACTTAATGTTCTGTTGGACCCTTTACTATTGCAGTTCAACTTTTTTTTCTTCTGTGATGTCAAGAATTGCATGTCCCCTTGGTTTAGCATTAACTTGCAATAAGAAAAGCTTTGGATGCAGTACTGTTGTTTTCATACTAAGGCAATGTTATGTATGTCCTTTTTTTCCCTCCCAGCTGCTATATTTGGGAAAGAATTTTACTGAGGTTTTTATTCAGACAAGCTCATTTATCCTTTTCTGTACTACTGCCTGACTTTTTTGTTAAACTTACAGACACTGCAAACGCCTGGCAGATAGTGTCTAATTAGCATTATTTTAATAAGCTTTGCAGTTTTGAATCTTTTCTAGAATAATTCTGCTGTCCAGTCCAGAAGCTTATTGAAATGCATGAGATGAGATAATATGATAGAGAACATCAGAGGTATAGTCCTTGACCCTGTTCCTGCTCAGCAGTAGCTCTTAATGCTGTTCAACATTCTGTATGAATGAGAATAAGCTTGGGAAGTCTTACAGGGTAAATGGGTTAATGGATCGATACTGACCTTTACCATTACAACTGCAATTAAAGCTGCATATGAACTCAGACGAGGGGAGCAGTTTCAGTGCAAGTGGGGGACTTGCAGGATGATGTTTTAATCTAGAGTTCTTTTAAATCATTTTAGATGTCTCTGAAAATGTCACAGAATTGAAAATAAAGATGTGTGAAGAACACTGAAGATATGGGTAGTTCTAAATCAAATCTAAGTTGTGTGGGTTTTTTCTTGACAATGGAAAACCTCAGCAATGAGCTTAAGCTGTCTTAATATCGTCTGAATTTATAATTTGTTTTTTTGTATTTAGTTATTTGGTTTCTATCCTTGTATTTGCTGTGTAGTTTAGATGAAGAAATGATGTTTAGCCCATAGAGATCTTTCAAATGGTGAGCAGACTGGACTAGCACAATAGTGTAGTGTATCTGGGCCATGGTGTGAAACCAGAACATGTTCCTTTCTACCACGGATTCTTCAGCAGGATCCATCCTCCAGCATGATAACCTTTGAACATCCTTTGACAGTTACATCTTGTATGACCATCTATTTCAAATGTTAAAAGTGGTCTGGTAATTCTGAGACATAATGAGAGAATCTTTGTTTCCAGCAGGTAGGAAATGTGCTTATTAAAATGTGACCTTTTTGGCAGCTGGAGAATGCCCAAGCATCATTAGAGACTTCTGAATTTTATTTTACATGCTTAATGTTCTGATTCATGTTCTTGCCTACGATAGCAATTGTTGTGTTTCTGCTGTTGCTGTTGTTTGTTATTGCTTAATGAAATGGGGTAGCAGTATGAGAGTACAAAAGTTTCACACACTTTGTGTTAAAATAGCATGAAAATGAATCAGAACAAAAAAAAAGTGGGTGGGCAGCCTTGAGAATAGTCAATCTACTTCAGAATATTTTGTTCTTAAAAGAAAAAATTGCTTTCAGTTTGTACCAAAGCACAAAGTCGGTCTCTAATTGGAAAGTGTACATTTTCAGGTGGCTTCATCATTAGTCCTCTTGGCCTCTCTTAACTATCACTGTGAAATGCAGAAACATGAAAAGGGCTAATTCTTTGTGAAGGAAGTTGAGCCATTAAGTAGCTCATTTGCATTCTATACTTTTGACCAGTTTGGTCATAAACCCAAGAAGGCTATGAATACAACTAGAAAGGAAGAGTGGAGTTCTCATCAACTCTCATGCTCACAATGTATTAATTAGAGGATGAAGTAAAACTAGGAAACTGAAAAATTTGAAAGGAAATTTAATACTAGCTAGGCAACCCTAAGTGAATTGATTGACAATGGCATAGGTTTATCATTGAATAGTGCCAGATTTTTCTGTCCTTCATTGTACTGTGTAGTGTTTTTAACTTTCACAAAGAATCTCTCTAAACACTGCAACCCACTTCTGATGGGTTGCTACTGCCAGCACCAAAGTATGCATTCTCATTTGTCCACAGGACACCTGTCCTTTCCAGGAAGAATTACATAGTATTTCCTTCTCGGGCAAAATTTTTTTCTACCCAAGGCAGGTATCTGTAGCAGCACATTTTTTCCTGATTTTTTCTCTGCTACCAGCTGGGTGGCTAACGCCATATTGTGTGGCTTTGTGAGAAGCAAGCTAAAGGGTCAAAAGAGATCTTGGATAAGTTGCCAGTGTACGATGCTCCCCAATGTATATGGGAGACACAAGTAGTATTGATCTGTTCTGTCAGAATGCTAAACTTGCACTGAGCAGAAAAATCTCATTAAAGCCCCCCAAGATGCCCTTTGCAGCTATTTGTTGCTTCTTAAACATTTTCTGTACAACAGTTTTCTTTTGATTAAATGGCCTCAAGTGTAGCAGGATCAATGCAGTTATCTAGAGACGTAGTTTTGGTAAATGAAAATAATTGTAATATAGCAAATAAAACCTATTTGTTATGTTACCTTGTGTAGAGCAGGGCAGAGTCTTTAATTTACTCTAAAGTGCTGAAAATTTATAATGCTATGTCTTTTGCTGATTCTACCGTGCTAGAGCATGGTCTCAATGTGGCAAATCGTCCACCAAATCAAAATAACTCCAATTGAAGTGGGAGTGTAACAACTTACATCTCACCTCCATTTAAGCCAACCCAAATCGGACCCTTTCTTTTTTGTTTTCTTGCAATATTATAGAGGCTCTTAAATAAATTCGTGTATTATATGAATCACAGAATCATTGGAACTTTTAGAGATCAAAGGACTTTTAGAGATTGAACCCCATTGCTGAAGTAGGTTCCCTACGATGGGTTGCAGAACAGAAGTGCCCACATGCTTACAGCGTTTTGAATATCTCCAGAGAAGGAGACTCCACAACCTCTGTTTTGGACACAAGCTGTTCCTGTACTCTGCCATTCTCAAAGTTCTTCCTCAAATCTGTATGGAACTTCTAGTGTTCCAGTTTATGTCATCACCACTTGTCGTGTAGCTGGGTGCTGCTGAAAAGAGCATTCCCCCATCTACTTGGTGCCCCATTTACTTGACATCCGCACCTTTAGATATTTGTTTGTATGCATTGATAAGATCTCCTCTCACTCTTTTCCAGGCTGAATGGTCTTACGTCTCAGCATTTCCTTGTATGGGAGATGCTCCTGGCCCCTAATCATCTTTGTAGCCCTCCACTGGACTCTCTTTAGGAGTTCCCTGTCTGTCATGAACTGAGAAGCCTTGAACTGGACACAGTACTACAGATGTGCCCTCATCAGGGCAGAGTAGAGGGGAAAGATCACCTCCTTTGATCTTCTGCCTATGTTCTCTTCAACATACCTCATGAATGGGGCACACAAAGTCTTCCTTTAAGACAGTTCCATGTAACAAAACCAAAAAAAGATATTCTCTCCTTTCCCTTTTAGATTTCATATATAGATATTTGTACCTGTATTCTCTCAGTAGATGTCTTATTGTGGTTTAGTCTTAAGTTCTTAAATTTAGTTTTTTAAATAAAATAGTCTCTAAGTTCTTAATTTTTTTCTGAAAATTGAAGTTCAGGTTGATTTTGGTATATCACATGCAAAATAACACTGTTGCACTGCTTTTTACCTAGAGTGGAAAGAACTTTGTAATTGCCAGTTATTACATACTTGTAGTGTTGTATAGGGAGCTTCATAAAACTCATGACCATGCTAACAGCAAGTGCTATCTACAGGAATCTAGATAGAAAGAGAGCATCAATACTTTTGCACTTATTCTATGGGTGATGATGCTTGCTATGAGCAACAGCTGACAGACAATGCTATTTGATCTGAGTTCAGCAGTGACAGGTAGAAGTGCAAGCTGCTTGCCACTTCAATTTACATTTTTGTTCCTCATTTTGCCTAATATGCAGACATCCCTGTACAAATTCAATCTGCCAAATCTCACTTCTTTGAGAAAAATTTAGGAATGAGTAAACATCCAGAAAAAGAGCAATTTCATTTTTGAAGCTCGTACAACAATGGAGGACTTGGTTCCTTAAGGATCATTATCTCCAAAAACAGGAGTAAGGAAAGCTCAAAGCTTCCTTGTTTGATCTTGTTTCTTTTTTTCTGTGAATATGGCAAGCTTCTAGTAGTATAGTCCCATAAACCATCATTTTTACTTGACAGCAGTTAATTGCTCACATTTTTGTCAACTTTCTGACCTTTAAATGGTGCTGCTTTTGACAACACTTAAAAATGGTGATTGCTTTTAGAGGAAGCACGAAGAAACAAGACGTGCATTTCCACTTTAATTAGGATTTGTAGTGCATTAATGACAATCATGTTGTCAGAAAACTTTACGCACTTGTAAGGCTGTCATGATGGGCACTTGTTATTCCTTGTCAACTTCCTTGCTTTTTTTAATCCATAAATGTGAAGTGTGTCCCCTGGGGTAATGTGACTTGGTGCGTAGTGCAGAACTGGTTTTAATAGAACACTGTTAGTGACAGGAGAGGAAAGCCAGTGTCTAATGTTCTGATAGTCTTCATGTAGAGATAGAGCAATGGGTAAAGTAGGATTTGTGCTAATTCCCAAATTACGATGTGTCTGCATGTTGCATGGTGTGCTTGAGCGTCTCTTGCTCTGCATGTATAATGTCTGTCTTGGTAGATAATCTGTACAAACAACTTCTGAAGGCAGGAGGGAGTTCCACGTTTGTGCTTCTGATTGAAAGGCCTGAGGACAAACAGTTGAGGCCAACTCTGACCTATGCAGTAGGTCTGCCTCTGCCACAGAGTGATAGCTGGTAGAATTGAGAGATGGGTCTCTCTGCATTTTTTCCCAAACAAGTTGCTTGAAGCTGATGTCTGCTGCCAGTACAGTTTGCTTTGCTCTTTCAGAGATCTTCTCAAATACTGGGGCTCCATCTCTGTGTGATTACACTATTTGCCATGTGTTACTGGGGAAAATGGGGATGAGGAGGCAGCTGCCATGTTAATAAGTCACCGAATCTATGGCTCTTCAATGTTATCACTGGCAAACAAAAGTCTGTGTGTGAGGCTGGGAAACACATTGCTTGATTTCTCCTTGTTCATTGTAATACTTCCCTGTAATTTGAGACTTAACCATATATGCATACCTGTCATACCTTACAGAGACCACTCTATCTGTGACTATTGCTAACATTCAGCCTTCTTATTCATCTTCCTAACTAATGCAGTACTATGTGTGGTGGTAGTTGTATGGTGATTAGTTTTTTTAAACTATTTATTCTGGTACATGTATCAGAGCCATAGCATCTTGTTATTACAGTCTTATAATCTATATTGTAAGAGTCTTCTGAGAGCAGTCAGTTGTCACTTCTTTGGGAGAAGTACTACTCTAATTTCTTAGTCATATACATGTTTTTATTTGCTTGTTCTTCTTTTGCTTTTTTTCACTTTTTTTTTTTCCCCAAAGGTCTGACAAAAAAGTAACCTGGGATAAAGAATTATTTACCAAATTAGTTGATATGGATGTGAGATGTGGGTTGGATAAAGAAAAAAAATATATATATAAATAAAAGGTGGAACATTTGTGCAAATCAGTCTCGCTAGATATGAACATTACTTCAGGGAAAAAGCTCATTTCCAGCTACCTCAGTGGAGGCAGGAAGGAATGAAACCTCCATTTAGCTACAAGAAAAATAAATCTATTTATCTCCAAGTAAAGTAATCCTTGTAGTCTTCTGCTGTAGTCCAGAAAAATCATGGTGTATGAGTCAAAGGACACTTGCTGAATATTTATCAAAGGTTATCTGCATCTGGGAGTTATCAGCTGTGCACTCTGTTATCTTGAGAGTCATAGACTTGAACTGCTTGTTCTGGAGTTTGCAACAGAAGGGGAATGAATTTCTGTAAATAATTACAAAACCTTTCTTAAAACCTTAACTGCTCCAGTGTCTTGAGGCTGTAAAGAATGCCCAATAAAAGTTGCCCCACTGTGACCCCTTAGTTTCACTCTCTTGTTGGATGTATTTCTTGCCTAATAATATCTCTGTATGCAAGGGATTACTCTGTAAAGGCACGTGCTGCACATACTGAAAGGTAGAATAATGGTTTTATTTTTCACTGATTTTTGTGAGAAAAGGGAGAAAATTGATCTTTTTCTTGAGAATGATTCTTTAGCCCAGTGAATCATCCTCTACATTTTTCTCTCCTTCCTTTTCTTATTCTAGAAAAATTCCCTTCATGGCAAAGTCCTTGGTAACTGTAATCAATGTATCATCATTTCAGTAGGATATACTTGGAATTCATTAGGAATTCTGGGCCATAATTGCAGTCAGAAGAGAGCTCTAATAGGTCCGAGACATCCATTGTCTGTCTTGTCTTAGGACAAGATATCTTTTCAGTTTTTTAAAACTGAATTGTAAGCTCCTCTCAGGCAGGCTGAGCCTCCAGGCATGGGTATATGATTTCAAAAAATGATTTACAGATCTGCAAAATACTTGTGCACAGCCAAATTCAGTTATCAAGATGGTTTGTGTTACTCTTAATATGATAGTGTTTTGACATGTTTCTGCAGATATTTGTCTGAGGAGTGGATAAACATAGTTAATCTGTTACTTCATTGCACTTTAAAGCTGTCTAATCTATTCATTTAAAATTGCCCTCTAAGTTTGATGTCTGTCTGTATCTGCTAATGTTAATTTACCTCCTAGTTTGGTGGATTTCAGGAAATGGGCTTCAAATCTATTTTTGTTTGAATGTCAAAAATCCTATTAGCCTTACATACTATACCAATGAACAAAGATGATAAGACCTCTTACAGGTGTTTTCTATTCTTAGTATTCGATCAACGTATTTAAATGGGTGTAAGAGAAATTGTACCGAAGTGATGTGATGGACAGACAGTGGATGAGTGGGTCAAGGTGACGATACAAAAATGCAGAGTTCAAAAACAGCTTGCCTACATTGCTTTTCCTCCTGAGAATTACGTCATCCCTGTTATTTATTTATTTATTTATTTATTCAGAATACTGGAGAATGCGTTATATTGTGTACCAAGCAAAGTTACCTTTCAAGAGGCTGACAGTTACCTCAGTGTCTGGAGGCAATGGCTTTATTTCCAGTTCTGAATTTGAAAATATAGCTGATATGTGATACAATTTCTTGACAGTGGCTACACTGTGGTTGTAAGAAACCTGGCAGAGAATTAATGATGAATTAACTCTTTTGCTTTGATCTCTTGCTTTGATAAGCTTCTAGGGGAGATAATGATTTCTTCAGATGGGTTTGCTGTTCATTTTCTCTTAAAACCTTTTCTTCACTGTAGGTATTTTAAGCTTTGCTTCTATTGTTGCCATATCTGTGTCAGCAAAAGCTCTAGTAGAGAAGAGTGCTGTATCTGCAAGAACAATTACTACTTAGCCCAGTAACTTTAGCTTTCATTTTGTAGACTGGCAAAAGGGCAAAAAGTGTGACCGTGTCAGCATGTGTTATGTTTCAAGGCTCTGCAGTTGTGCTGCAGTCTCAACATTGTACCAGAAAATCGTCATGCCTGATGTTTATGGCTTATCACTTTAGGGACTCAGGTAGTTGCTTCAAAACCAGGGTCACCCACCCTCTCCCCTTTTCTCTCTTGACAAGGTTTCCTAGTATTCTCTATATCAATAAATATAGCTTTGATTTTCTTCTCTCACACACAATATTGTGGATACAGATTGCACTAGCTGAAATGATTGCAACTATTTTTCATTCTGGTGGCATGTTATTTCTTCTTGGCTGTATCTAGGCTTGCAATATGATGACAGGCACAACATTTAAATATCATTTGTTTGAAATCTGCTATTTTGAATAGCAGTGGAAAATCATGTGAATCTCTAAAAAATAGGAGGTGTTCAGATATTTTATCACACTTTTCTTCATTTAGGAAAAGGAAATCGGGTAATAGAATCATACAAAATAAAAGGACAGAATTTGCTCAATCATGTCAGCAGTTGAAATAGCAACTGTGGCTCTTGTAGTGTGATGGGAAGCAAAATAAATGAAGGTAATATATGGACTCCTGAAGTACCCAAGAGTGTAGTTGGCTGCACTCTGGAGGTTAGTGGCATATATTACTGTGAAACATCCCAGAAAGAAATAGGAACATAGAGGAGGATTTCTTTAGAGGAAGAAATCTTTCTTTGGGTTATTGTAAAATTGGTTGAGCCTGAAAATGAGCCTTTTCAAAGATAATACATATGTTGCTTTATTTCAACCTGATAGACTCTGGCTTTGCCACTTGTTGTTGCGAGCTAATAGGGTGAAGAACTAATCCCCAAAAGACTCCCTCCAGGAGCTCACCAAACTTCTGTTCAAGTAGACATCTGTCACTGTTCAAAGGAGATCACATCTCTTTTACTACTGACGTGAAATTGTGACATAGAGGGTCACTACATGTCTTCTAGTCCTTGAGATGGAATAAGTTGGAGTACAGATGGTTAAACTGGATATTTTCTATGGAAGTCTTCTTGTAAATGTTTGTGATTTAGGATTCTGTGCCCTAAGAGTAGATGTAGAATTCTAAGAGATTACATTTTTGTACCAGACTACCCAGCCTATTTTCATAAATTGCAATGCTTTCAGTTTTGTAAATAAATAAATAAATAAATTGAGACTCAGAGGAAGTTTCTATCTGCTTTTAAAAGAAAAGAAAAATGTGCTGACAGGGCAGAACGACTTCATCTCAACACCTTGTTTATAAGACTAATGACAATATGAAAAAAAGTCCAGTGATCTGGAAATAACTGACATCCCATTCTGAGGAAGGCAGTTATATGAATGCAAGACCAAATATAGGGTTTCATTAGGCAGTTCGTTCAGTTTGTTGAAATACTACTTAATTTAGTACAATAGGAACCATAAGAAAGTTCTGTTTCTTCCATTGTAAAGGCTTTCCTAACCTGCAGAGTGGCTGTAACATGCAGTATTACTTAAGGAACTTAAGTTTATTTCAATATTTATCTGGTAATGTAGAGGATACTTGAAGGTGTGCCAAACTGACTTTCATTCCCAAACAGTTCTGTTATGTGTGGTGGGACAAAAAGAGCTGCCCAAGAAGCCTGAATTCTGAGTTCTCTTGGGCTCTGTCCTTCTCTCTTGATTCTTCAAGATGATGTTGATTCAACAGCTTACTAGTACAAATCTTATCTGTGGACAGATAGGCTTATTCCATTTTACAGTAATACATCACTTTCACATTTATCGAGGTCCACAATTATTTCTACAAGCATTGATGTGAAACATGGAAGAATGAATTGACAATTATTGTCATTCTATTATATAATTTTCTAATCTATTGAAATGAAACTGTTCAGAAAGAAACCAACTTTGAGGAAACTTTTTTCTGCAGGAACAGGAAAATATCTTTGCAGACAGCTTCTTTGTGAAGGAAGTGAGATCCCTTCACCTAAGCTGGTGACTGGACAAGAAGGAAGACTGGTTGAATGCTAGTCCCCTAAGCGGCCTTTTGGCTGTGTCAGAGTGGAATTTCTACTTTTATAGAATTTGAGATACTTTTGTCTGAATGTGAAGAAAATGTTTGGAACTCCCTTATCTTCATGGCCTAAGGGAGAAGTATTTTCTGCTCACTTCTTGCAAGTCATATGTTTGATCTCAGACCCTGGATGAGGGGGATTGATGCTGAAGGGATTGTGGCTTTCTTCTAGCTTCCCCCGTCAGGTGGCTGCTGATCACCTGCTGGGGAAGCAATTGAACCTCAGTGTCACATGTACCTTTCCCTTGTCTGCTATCACCTTCAAAGCGTTGTACTGAACTATGGAGAGTGGAAAGAGGAGCAGGATGATACCAATGGCAACTGAATTCTGATTTTGCTACTAGGACAATTCTCCTAGGTGCCCTAGATCTACATATTTGACAGTATTTGGCTGTGTTTAGTGTTACTGATTATGCATCATTTCTTAATAAGAAAATCTCAGCTAGATGCATACGTAATGTTGATTTGGTTGGATTTTGGAAAGTTAATGGTCTGGAAATTGTTAGGCAACTATTTCTGAACTGATTACCGAAGTTAATGGAATATACAGAGGAATATGCAGAGGAAGGGAATACAAAGGTGACTGAAAGTGAGTCTAGATTTCCAGGCATTGCTAAGTAAATGAAACAGAACTTGAAGTATAGCAAAGTCAGGAAACAGAAGTCTGGCAGAAGGGCTGAGGGTGACTGGATAAAACCTAACATTTTATTTTTTTTAGTCAGTGAGTTTGGAAGGCTTTACTAGACCTTCACATATTTCTTACTCCTTTTTTTTTTTTTTTTCTTTGGTTGGTTTGTTGGTTTACTTTTACAAAGCTATTCCATTTGATTCCATATCAGAAATTCTACCTGAGCTTTAACAGATTTACCCTAAATATTTTGATACATAACTATACCAACTGAAGCTTCTTATGTAATTGTTGGTCTTTATAGTTCCATGATCAAAAGTAGGTATAAATCTGCTGCATTTTTTTTAATAATTTAGGCTAATGGAAGAACTTTTTTTGGTTATCTCTGTTCCAGTGTAATTGAAAGACGTGAAGTAAATTGCAGAATATAAAGCAATTCCCATTTTCAGATGAGTAGCATGTTTATCTACATCTAACTGCATTCAAATGTAGCAGCTGAGATGATAATCTCTATGTTTACTACATATATCCCAATGGAAAAGAGTTGTATTAAGTGTAAAATTTCAGTTATGACACCTATCACTGGAATATACAAATGATTTTACACAGTGGCGTGGAAGGACCACTTACTACACTGATAATATTCCAAGTAGTATTCTTCCCTAAAAGCTAACATTGAGAAATGGACCAAGGCAGTAAATCTGCATGCAGTCTTCAGAGGGCGCAATGACACTTGCCACTTTCAGCCTGATGGAATACAAACCAGCAGCCTGTAGGCAAATATCTCTCAGAGGCAAGTCTCACACCAATCATGTGGGCAAAGCAGGTTGCCAATATTTACTCAGCACAAATATGCTTTTCAGGCAAAGGATATATTGCTTTTTTTCCCCTTGTTCATGTAGTTCCCATTAATGTCAAAGGGAACTATGTGTTTGCAAAAAGAAAATGCATCCCCTGAGGGTGTCAAGTTTTGTAAGGTAATGTTCTTCTGTTATGTTTTATGCACTACTTATTTTTATGAGTTGTTGTAATTGTTTAGTGTGTATGATTGCTTCAGAGCCTGCTGTCAGGTTCAGAATCACTGCATAAAAGGGGCTTGTGAATAAAATATTGAGAATACAGAAAAGTAGGCTCATCCTTTTAATGTCAGCGGAGCAAATATAATATAATCAGAATCAGAACTTACCTAAAGAGCAGCAGAAACTGAGAGCTGCCTGAGAAGTGTGAATAAGAAATTCCTAACTGACCAATTAAAACATACAGTTATTGACATTTTGGTAATTCATTTAAAGTCTGTATCAGCTCTGAAACAACTAGTCCACTGGGAGGAACACTTATAAAGGCATCATTGATTAAATGCACTGAACCTGAGAGACCAGATTAGTGGTCATATTTCTAATTTGAAAATCAAACACACAATGTAAACAACTTCTTTATTCCTGTTTTTCTGGAAACCTTTTGACATGAACTTGGAAATGCTGTTATCTGAGCTTTTTTATAAAGCATTATTGTAAAGAAATTGTGAACCTTTTGTCTCTATGTATACCATCAGTCAGTGAAATGGATATTTTTTTGTTAATGAACAAATGATTTATTGAGCTGTAATGGTTGGACCTTGTCTTGAACCAAGCAATTAGCATTACTATCGCTACCACTCTTAGAAAACTGATAGTTTTTTCTCTCACTTGCTGGCCAAGAAGATGCACTGTGAGCACAGCAAGAAGGTATCTTGGGTAAGAGTTACTCTGGAGGTGAATTAATGATGGATAAAGTTAACTAGATGGACTAGATGATCTTGGTGGTTTTCCAACCATTGTGATTCTATGGTGGTTTTGTAGCTCTTAACTTTCATAAGGGAAACACAGAATATTTTATTGTTGTGTAGTACATACTGATTTACTTATTGCCTCATTTCCAGTATATAACATTATAGCTAAATTAAAACTCAACCTTCTGATGTTTTACTGAAGCAGCTTTTCTATATTTGCCCCAGAAGTTCCTTATTTCATAACTGTCTTCTATGCTCTGAAAACAAAAACAATGAAGTGTCAACATTTATGTTTATTCTGATGAGTTTCAGACAAAAGCCAGTACTGTTGTTTGCCATTGTTTGCTGGATTTTTAAACAGGACCACCAGTTCCTTTTCTCCAAAAAATGTAGCAGTTTGCTTTGTCTTTTGAGTGGATCTCTGATACTGTAACTAGGTCACCCAACTGGCACAATAGGCAAGACAGCTGGCTGGCCAAGTCTGTGTATTTGGCGAGACATTACTGCAGGTGCAGGAGTAAAAAAAACTCATTTTCACAGTTTTCTGTGGCTGATTTCACGTCCTTGAGCGTCTTTCAAACAGCAGATATTTTTCTTCTCACTGCACACTAAAGACTAAAATTACAGTAATCCACTTATCCCTAACTTTGTACTATAGAAATCAATTTTGTCAGAAGCCATCTTTATGTTCCTTTTCATATTAAACTGCTTTTCCATTCTTCCCCAGTAGTTCAAGAAATACTTGAATTGAATTGAGCTGCTGAATTAATTTCAAATCAGTTTATTACTTCAGTGACCACTTGGGTTCATCACAACAGTATTTTTCAGTATTTCATTCAAAATAGAACTCCGTAAGAATCAAATTGTTATTGCCTAGTTTTGATGATCAGGTATAGAAAATCTAAGGGAGTACATGTCGAGTAATCTTTTCACTGGCAATACTGAACAAGCTTCCATCTTCAGAGAAACACCATATTCTAAATGTGTTGGCTACTCTTTTAATTTAGTATGCTAGAATATACTTGGTCTCTTGCACTGCAGTTGAACTGGCCTTAGCACTTATGAGAACTGGATTTTCTAATTGCTGAATTCAACACTTGAGGCTTAACTTTACCAGAACAGCCTATATCTTTCCAGAAGAAAGGAGGATCACTGCACTGCAAGGAAAAGCAGTATTCCATTAAACGGTGAGCGCAAGCTCTGCTGAGAGCAATCCCACAGCCCAGTGCTGTTAGCTATGTTCATCCTTTCTTTATGAAGTCTTCTGAGGCTGAGGACTAGGCACAAGCACGTAACACAGCAGCGAGGGTTAAGGTGAAAGGAGATACCTTCCTATTTCGGTGTGTCAGTTTGCCTTACAGTATATAGCTTGCCTTCACTGTTTGTAATGTCCAGGACTTGAAAGATCTTCAAATGCTGAATTTTGTCCTATCTTTTCCTGACTACAGTATTTCAAAGCTTTCATTAAATGTAGGGTTTGAATCAGTTTAGTCCCAAGCATTTTTAAATCTCTTACCCAGTGGAACTTCTGAAGAGCCAAACGCCTGTAATCTTGTACAGGTTAATGTATTTTTTGCATTTGCAGAAGAATTTCAATTGATTGCTTTAATATCTTTGTTGGGATGTCTTTCATGTTATTTTGCTTTTTGTAAACCTGTTTCTAGATTGGAAATATGCTGTTTTGAAATGCATAAGGAACTTTGTTTCCTTTTTCTGTCTCTAGCATGGTTTGTATTTATTGGATAACTGATTCTAAAAGTACAAGTTGAAAATGATTGATCCAGGATTCTTTTCTGTGCTGGTAAGCTGAGTCATTTAAGTTACCTTTCAGCTCTAGCCCTAAGGGAAAGAAATATCTAAGTAGTGTTTGAGCTCTGTGGATTTGTATTAGAGCATGAATTAAAGATAGATGGGTGTGATGGAGCAGGGAATAATTTTAAGGAAAATTATCATAGCCAAGCAAGTATATGCACAGAAAAGCAAAGAGAGCAACTCTGACTAATGAAGTTTGAAGGCAGCAATTAAACAATCAGAAATAGCAGCTGGTCCCTAGAAGAACTCATATAATCCTAAGCTTTTAAAGCTGAATTTTAAAAAATTCTGTACATGAACTTTATTCCCTCCTGACCACCCTGTTTCCCTTGCATTTTACTGAATAAATCATGTAATCACCCATTTTATATCATTCCATGATTGATTAAATTTGTCCAGGAGTGAGATGGATGTAGGAAGAGGTGGTTTTTTTATTTGTTCCTTTCTTTTTTGAGGAAAAGGAGGACTACATTTCTGAGACTGCCATAAATGTAGTCATAAGGACAAGAGGTAATGGTCTCTTGTTATGCCAGGGGAGATTCAGTTTGGAGATTAAGAAAAACTTCCATGTCTGAAAAAGTGGCCACACAATGGCACAGGCTGACCAGGGAACTGGTGGTGTCACCATCCCTAGAGGTGTTCAAGAAATGTGTAGATGCGATAGCGAGGGACCTAGCTTACTGAGCATTGTAGAGATGGATTGAAGGTTAGACTAGAGATCTTAGAGGTCTTAATGATTCTATGAGTCTGTGCAAGTTGCTCTTAAAATAATGTCTCCTATTTCCATGGAAAATATAACAGTTAAAAAGAACACAATAACAGTGTTTGATAGAGCAGATTCTCAGCTATTGATTCGTCCAAATTGGCTTGGCAAATAGTTCAGCTCCAGAGCAAGTGCTGTGTGGTTGGAAAGGAGGGGGAGAAGAGACCCTTTCAACATCAGTGAGCTATCCGATGGTGTTAACTGCCTTACTAACTGCTTTAGTTAACTACCTAACAACACCCTTCTTCTCGCTGCTCAAGTGAAGCCACATAGGGTCACATCCTGCTGTATACTCAATCTCTTCAGGCCTGAGTCTTAGTTTTCTTCAGCAAATGGAACTGATGACTTTAAAATTATCTACTGAAGAGTCACATGCTTGAGCTTCTGTGGAGCAAAGTGTCTTAAATTCATCAAGTTCACCCTGAGTAGTGTTATATAATACTATGTAAACCAAATGTACTTATCTTAAATGCTTGCCCGTGGGGTTTTAATACAGACTTTATAGCATTCAAATTACTATAATAATGATACTAGAACTTGATTATTTATAAAGCAATATAAAACATACAAAACTCTTCAGACCATGCTACGGAATGAACTATATTTGTCAAGTGAGAAAAGAATATATTGCAGTGCATGTTATGCTTTCTCTACTTGTATTTACTCACTTTCTACCATGTTTTGGATATCTACAGGGTATCCCAATCATTAGTGCTAATTAAAACCTTTTAATGTTGTTTTTGTGTAAATGAAATTGTCAATTTCATGTGGTGATTTTTGTCTTGCAACATATGTCACTTTCCTTTCTCTGCCTTTTTCCCCCTTTGGACGGAAGCATATAAAATGAGTAATATCTTCTGTTTCAACGCTGTCCTTGAAGGGTCCTTTGATTACACTGTGTTTTCTTAACATCATTCACAGAATGATGGGGGGGGGGGGTGGAAGAAAAAAAAAATCGAAGAACCAAACCCTCCAAATCATCTGATATTTAAAAGCAAATTCAGTGTTCCAGGAAAAAGAAGCTGGCAAATACAAATGTAAATTTTACATCCTCTCTGAATTTTTATTTTATTTTATTTTATTTTTTATTATCTGTTCTCATGATCTTGTTGGTTTCTTTCCCCCCCTCCCTTCTTCAGTCCCCAGGGTGCTCTCAGATTAGGATCTACAGTATTAAGTAGGGGTGCAAAAAATCTATGGGGGAGGGGAGGAGGGGAAGTGGAGGTATTTGGATGCTCCTCTCTCCCATTTCTATGTAAACGCTGATCCTGTGAACACACTGGCTTCCTCAGCAGACAGTTCTGAAGAGCAAGTCAGGTTGCAGAAGACCTCGTGCAGGTGTGAGGCTGAGCCACAAGCTACGGCAGGAAACAGATGCTTGGAGGTTCCAAGACTGGCTGCAAGAAGAAGCAGAATTGAAATGATGGTTGTGGGCCTGGACACCTAGCTGCCTCTGGCTGACCAAGATTTTGATCTAGTTTTGGAAATGGAGTATGTTTGTGATTAGTAGGGCTCAAGTATTTTTTGAATTTAGCCTTGTTGGCTAACTTGTAGTGAACTAGGTACTTCCTTGCAGTGCAACTAGAAAAAAAACCATCTAAAAATCTAGAGGTAGAACCACTACTCAAACTTCTATTGGTGGTAAAAAAAATTTCTAATACTTCCTTAGCCCTTTGATATCTATATACTTCCTTTTTTAACTATTAGGAGTTGGCTTTCATGCCTGCATTGTATTTGTTAGTTGCATGTAAGTTCATTGAGATACTACAATTCCTAAATTGAATATACAGCAGCACCAGTCTACTAAGATAATTTTTAATTATTTTTAAATGGCTATGACTTGGATACATGAAACAATATATTTTTAGTGTCTAAATAAACATGCTGGTTATTTAGTTTTCGTAAAAACCTGTCTCTGCCGCTGGAATGAGTATCATAATCCTTTACATAATCAATAAAGCAGAAATTGAGCCCTACTGCAAACTTCCCACCAATGTTTGCAGTACCTATTCACTTACTGATCTGCCACCTGCAAGTAATTCTTTGATGCAACACTTTCTGCAGTGTAACTTGGTTACTAGGTGGCTGGGGTTGTTTCAAATGGGCAATTATTTCTTATCGTCATTGTAGGAATTAGGGAACAGAGTAGGCTTCCACTAAACACATGCTTTCTTCTTTCTTTTTTTTTTTTTTTCTTCCTGTTTTATGATAGTGGTATTTAATTATGGACAGTAAAGCTTATCCTGAATTTCTGCCTGGTTGTTGCATTTCTTTACTACCAGTGAGCTATGGTGTTGGACACCTGATTTGATGCTGCCCAGAAGAGGAGATATATTTCTTGCTTTCCTATCTCTCTCTACTTTTCTCCTTTGTTTTATGATCTCACTTGCAGAGCTAGGGGGAGTAGCATTTTTATGGCTTGAAAAAGATGAGTCAGCTAGAAGGTATCTTAAACTCTGAGGAGAAGAAACTACATGATGTCTCTTTTAAGCTGTAGGCTTGATACTTTGGGGGTATATATGGTATTGATAAATTTGTTACTGCACAGTACTATATTTCACATTCTGGCAGCAATATATTGAGATACAGGTTGTTAATGAGTTCTAGTAGGTGATTAGAGAAGGGAAATTTTCAAATGGGATGCTGTACTTTCTTAATGATATATATACCTTAATGATTTGAAACATCCAGTTTCTAATCACAGCAGGACTCTTTTACTTTTCTGGTTTTGATGTGCTATAGTCTTCTCTGGGTTTCTGTCCAAAACACTGGGAACTCCAGTGCAACTTCAAGCAGTGCAGTAAGCCTGCAGATAGCACAGTAATTATAGCAACTGGAAGTCACAACATACAGAAATACTTATTATTACCAGGCAAATACATAAGCAAAGCAATGACTTTTTTTTTGTTTTGCACTTGGTTTTGCACTTGGTTTTGCACTTGGGCCGGAAGAACCCCAGGCACCTGTACAGGCTGGGAGGAGTAGTCCTTGAGAGCAGCTCGGCAGAGAAAGATCTAGGGGTCCTGATAGATGAGAAGCTTAACATGAGTCAGCAGTGCGCTCTGGCAGCCCGGAAAGCAAATGGGATCCTGGGCTCCATCAGGAGAGGAGTGGTCAGCAGGGATAGGGAGGTGATTGTCCCTCTCTACTCTGCTCTTGTGAGGCCCCATCTGGAGTACTGTGTCCAGGTGTGGAGCCCTCACCACAAAAAAGACATGGAGATTTTGGAAAGGGTCCAGAGGAGGGCCACGAAGATGATCAGGGGACTGGAGCACCTCCCCTACGAGGACAGGCTGAGGGAGTTGGGTTTGTTCAGCCTGGAGAAGAGAAGGTTGCGGGGTGACCTCATTGCAGCCTTTCAATACCTGAAGGGAACTTACTCCCAGGAGGGGTGTAAACTGTTCGAAAGGGCTGATAATAGCAGGACTAGGGGAAATGGTTTTAAGTTAAAAGAGGGAAGATTTAGGTTGGATGTTAGGGGGAAGTTCTTCACTAGGAGAGTGGTTGGGTCCTGGAATAGGCTGCCCAGGGAGGTTGTGGATGCCCCGTCCTTAGAGGTGTTCAAGACCAGGTTGGACAGGGCTCTGGGCAACCTGATCTAGTAAAGGTGTATGTTTGGTGGCCCTGCTAGGCAGGGGGGTTGGAACTACATGATCCTTGAGGTCCCTTCCAACCCGGGTCATTCTGTGATTCTGTGATTCTGTGACTTCCTCTGGATGCATCTCTCTGTCAGCTGCTGTGATTTATCCCAACCTACTTAGGGCAGTGATGTGGCACAGAATAGCTTTGGTCTGCACTCCCAGTAGGGGCTGGCACTGCCTGGCCATATGTGGTGTGGCTCATCCAGTGTCCTTGGCTCAAGCTGCTGTTGCTGGCCTGCCCAGTAAATGAGCATCCTATGGGGGATTTCATTCATTCTCATTTAGGCAAAGGCTCTGAAATCACCCCATGATATCAACATCTCTAATAACAGTATGCAGTGAAAGATTTTAATCTTGAGAAATGTTTCTGCAGGTTTGGTGCCTTTATTTTCTTCTGGAGTAAGTAAATGTGGCCTGGACAGGGCTCATCTCCCTGTAGGGTATCTGAGATATTGGAGCAACAATGGCCCTTCGCAGCAGTGAGACAGCAGCGCTATCAGCTGTAAATGCCGAATGCTAACAGCGATAGGATGGCTACTCATTCACAAAGAGAACTGAAATACCAATTATGTCTTCTGTGCAGGTTTTCCAGGTAGTTTTGATGCTTATCTGAGGAACTGACTGATTTCCTGAAGGTAGGAACTTCTTTATGGGTTATGGTTCTATTGCTTTATATACAGGGGTCTTGAATAAGCTTTCTTATATATCAGTTTATTTCATGACAGTAATATACTACACAGGCCAGTTGTTTGAGAAATCTCATTTTTATCAAACCAAGCTGATTCTCTTTATGGAAAGAACTGTGATTTCTTGTTGTAGGATTGTTATTCCTCTGTCTCCAGATACATTATTCCTAGTGCACTTTCCAGGTACCTGTCCTACCTACTTTGAGCTTGGGCAGGTTGTTAGGGAACAGGTTGTTAGGGAACTCCTTAAAACCATGATAGAAAAAGAGTGAGAGCTCAAGTTTCTTTCTTGAATTGTCTTGCTCTCTTTTTTTGACAAGTTTTTGTAGTTCCAGGTTTATACAAAATTATGTGCTGTGTGAGGTGCTTGGAGGAAGCGTATGCTAAGCATAGGCCCCTATCAGCTCAATAAGCTGTGCCTATAAGTCAAATGATGCTCTATAACGTTTATCCTACCTGAACTGGCATCAGATAGTTTTTGTTTTGCAGCTGAGTTAAGAAATGCCACTGGGGGCATAGCAGTGCAAGCTGAGTGCAGAGTATCTCATGGAGACAGGTGTTATTTTATGCTTTGATGTTAATCACCTGAAAACAGTTGTCACTGTCAACTTGCAGCATTCTTCTGTTCAAATACTGACATGAAATAAAAGTTCTAGTTTTTTGTACCCTCTACAAATTGTCTTCTCTCTGCTGGGACAGGAAGGGGGTAGGTTCAACTATTTCAGAGCACAGTTTCCTTTCTAAATGCATCTAAATCCAATTCCTGCTTGAAAAGCTAATCATGGGAGAGGATTTTCTGTTACCAGTCCTGGATGTTTTTCATTTTCATAGATTCAGCTGAGTTTTATATATGACTGTGTAGATAGGAAGCATTTGGAGTGATTCGATTCTCTGCCCAGAACAGTTAATCCAGTACAAACAGTTTTGGCCAAAGGTCCTTCATGGATCTGTGATTGTGCATTGTGAAAATGAAGATACTTTGAGTGCCTGCATCTCCAGAAGAAAAGGAATTGTAAAAAGTGCACTTGCTTTTTTCTTCCATTCAGAAAAGGACGAGTGGTTTTAATTTCTACTATTCTTATTGGTAGAGGCTGAATTTCCATTTAAGAGCTGTTCTTGCACACTATATTCTAATGTTGACACAGGAAATTATATTTCAGGATAAATTTCATTCATCAGAAGAGAAATGGATAATTGTGCATTTCAAAGAAAACTGTATTGTAAATCTATCACTTAGCATTTAACAGAGCTGTCAGTCTTTATCCAGTGCTGAAAGAGAATCATTTGTGGCAATAATCACGAAAATCTTGGCATCTAACTGTAGCACCTAAATTAAGAGCTTTGTTAATCAGTAGAGAATAGTACTTACATTCTGAGGCTATTCAGGCCTGTTAGCTGAACCATGCTTTGAAGCTCACCAATAAAAGGGGGAGGAAGTATCTGTCCTTAGATTGAGTATCATATGGTCTAGCCCTTCATGCTCTTTGCCAGTACTGTCTGTGATAGAAGTAGAAAACAATTTGAACTGGAAGGATCCTTTAAAGGCTATCTGGTCCAAATTCCCTGCAATGAACAGATGCATAACTTGTTCAGGGTGCTCAGAGCCCCATCCAGCCTGACCCTGAGTGTCTCCAGGGAGGGGGCATCTATCTCCTCTCTGGGCAGCCTGTTTCCATGTTTCGCCACACATATCATATAAAAAAAAAACAACCCTTTTTTCTTCTTATGTCCAATCTAAATCTCCACTCTTTTAGACTGAAAACATTTCTCCTTATTCTATCAAAACAGATTCTGCTAAAGAGTTTGTCCCCAAAGTTTCTTGTGCCTATTTATACTAAGGAGCTACCTTAAATGTTTAGATATAATGTGGGACAAGTATTTCACACTTGGAAAAAAATACTGCTTTTTTAAACAGTTTTTTTTTTTTAAAGAATCAAAATTATACATTTAATTTAAGCAATTCCTTTCTTCTTCAAGAAAATGGGCAGTAAAGTAGTGGAAGAAATGCCAACAGTCAGTAAGCCATATCCATGGAAGTTATTGGAGCCAATAATGATGATATCACAGATTCACTTTTCAGCTATATCCTTCAATACCGATGATAGATAGTTATTGCTTTATTATTGAACAGTGAAAAATGCAAACTAATTTGATGGAGGGAGAAGGGAGAACAAACAAAAATATTTCACTAAAAATGAGCCAATCTATCCAGAATTATGATTAAATGATTATTTTAATAAACTTTACTAACTAAAATAAAAGCTTTGCAGTTACTGCACTTTGCTGTACATAGCCAAGCAGTGGGACTTAGCTATTTTGGCCCTGTCAGAACCTCAATTCTGTTGTGTTTGTGTAATGAAAGAAAAAATGCTTTGTACAAAGTGGCAACCTATATACCAAAACTACAATGATGAGGTAGAGTTTTCAGCTTCTTCAGTTCTTTTATTCAATGAACATTAGGCTGGCTTGATTTTTAGTTTCAAATAATCCACAAAGATCACATTTAATTAAAATTTAATTAAACACATTTAATCACATTTTAATTAAAATTAAAATTTAAAATTTCCAGTTGCTATTTGATATTTAACTTGATTAAATAAATAATGACGGAGTGTATTTAACTTAATTCCTCTTTTCAGTCTGTAGAAGAATGCAGAATCCCTGTGGCATCAGTCCTGCTGTTAAACATTTTTTGTGATGAAGCATCCAGTTTATCTGCCGTTAAATACAGTAGAGAAGATCTTTCCACAAGTTACTCTTCAAAGTCCAGTTCCACATGCAGATATTCATAAATGTACTTAGAAACCTATTTAAGCAAAGAAAAGGCACAAAGACTATGTTTTGTTGCCCTCTTGGTTAAGCTTTTTTACCTCCTGAGTGCCACAGGCCATGAACATGGGAGAATTAAATTTATTTTCAAGAAGTTAAAATGTAAGTTAAAGACTAAATCCTATTTGCAGTTATGGCAATAAATGTAATGCAGGTAGTAAGCCTTGAGCAAAACCATGTATCACAAAACTCCACTATAGAACTCAGTAGTCATATTACCTGTCTTCATCCTGGGAAAGAGGGGATCCTATTGCACGTGGAGGCCAGGGGCAAATGTGTTCCATGTTATTTGTTATTCATTGAACTTTCTTATGAAAATATAAATCATGAGAAATAAATTAAAATCTTCCAATGTGAATTGACACGGAACTGAAAAGTGTGCTTGAGAACAGTAACCAAGTAATTAACTTCTATCACTAGTCACTTTAAAAATAAAACTGCTCTGCTCCAAAAAAGAGCAAGGAGGGTGAAGGAGCGTGTGAAGGGAAAGGCTGTTTTTTTTTTTTTTAAACTAGGAATGTGTCCATTTAAATTATCACAGGGTTTATACAGACTTCGAAGCAATGGTCTAAATGAACTCCCAGCTTGTTTTTTGGCATGGTGTTTGACAACGTAATCTCCGTGCTTTACAAGCTGATCAATATGAGTGTTGCTTTTGTATTCCAAAGTCATTCCTAATCAAGTATTTATATTAAAAAAAAAGAAGAGTAGCAAAAAGCCTGCATGAACATAAAAGGTAAAGCACCCTTGTTGAACATCTTATACACGTTGGTGTTCTAGAGTTATTGTGTTAAGGAATTAAATCTGTTTCTGCCAAATGATTCAATCAGCTAAGTGGATACTTTGTATTATTGTGGAAATGAAATCATAAAATGCAATTGTCAGGTTAAGAAAGTCTAGGACACAATATTATGAGCTTTTCCCTTCTTTCATTCACTTTCTCATTTCTTACTAATTAATTTCCTGATTAAATTCTGAGTGATAATCTTGTTCTGTTTCAGGTAGGACGCTGATATAAGAGTAGAGTTGTGCAGGCGTAACACACCTACTAAAGTTGTACAGAGATTTTTTTTTATCTTATCTGGTTGTGGTGACTCAGAAGTATAGAATGCTAATTCTGCTGGGCTGCAAATATTTCCTATAAACTGTGGAAACGCAACTAAATGTTTTCTAAATCTCAGAGGTCATTTTTTAGAGCTGTAGTTACTAGTAATGAAAAGTACGATTTAAATTTAAATGTCTTCCACATGCACAGTTCCTGGTTGTCTACACTTTTTGGCTTACTGATAGTAAAAAAAAAATAAAAATAAAATAAAATTAAAACCAAACCAAACCAAAAAAACTCAGGACCCTTTAAGTTATGACTACTTGCCATTAGGAAAAGAAGTTTCAGCTGGGTAGTTGGTGTTTTTCTGCACCAAGGCATTTATTTGTTATTTCCAGGTTTTCCTGCTAGCAGTATTTATTGGCATTTAAATGTCTAAGATGAGAATTTCTGCTTTCATTCCATTTTCCTTGTTCGCATGAAGTGGTTGCTGTATTTTTGTTCTGGCATCTCTTATCTGACATATTATTTACAAAGTGCTGTACATACGATTTATTGGTTACAGTTGCTGGCTCCAAGCAAATTCCTGCAGTTAAACCAGGGGCCAGATTCTCCAGCTCGTAATTCCTTATTTTTGTCTAGCTAGCTTCAAGGCTAGGGAAATAAATTAGGACAACTTTGCATGGAATTGAGTTCAGATTTGATTGTCTCTTATCTAATGACCTCTTATCCATCCAGAACATTAGGCATTCTTCTAGGCATTTGGAGTTGATAAAGAAGTTGATAAAGCAGAAGGGGGTGGTAATCCTCTTGCCTAGTTTACCACAATCAACAATCTAAACTCAGTGATGGTCTCTTTACACAGGTTATTGTTTTCCCATCTTTTAAACAGATTTTCTTAGGTTTTCTGTCTGAAAACAAGTTAGAAGATCATATCAGCATGAAGAAGAGGACTGAAATCCCAGCTCTCCCAAGAAGCTATTCAGAATATAGCAGGGTTTTATGTGATAATATTCTGCCCACACCAGAACCAAGTGAATGACAAGATTTATGTGTTTTATATTTTAGGAATTACAATCCTCTCAAATATCAGAAAAATATATTTTCAAGCTACAGGGAATGAAATGAATTTTTCAGCTACATAACAGGATTTTTCTTGACGTGAAATTGAACTGTACCTTACATTCATACAATTTATTTGTCATGAGCCTATACTTCTTTAATTTCTTATGTTTATATTTCCTAGAATTGCTTTTACAATGTATGTTTTACTGGAACTGTGTCATTTATCGAGGCTGTACTTTCCAGCATAGCACATAAAAGAAAAAGAGAGGGGGAAGGAATAGAAGGAGAAGCCAAATTTAAGCTGAGAATAATTGGTTATTGGATCAGTCAACTGCTATGGAGCAGTTAGGCTATTTATTTTTTTCTTTAAAGCTAGTAATTTATTTTCCTTTTTTGTCATTTTGACTGCATTCACAGAGGAACTTAGTACTGTTCAGGTGTAACTAGCTTAAGAGATCTTAGCTACTTTTGAGATGTCTGTCTAAAATAACTGTAGTCTCTAAGATAGTTCACAGCATTTTTGAAGTCTTTCTTGAATCATTTCAGCTGCTGTCTGGAGGGCTGGGGGAGAGAGCAGTTAGGGGTTTCTGCTGTGTAATGCTGAAATCTTCTCGTTGGCTAAACAGTACAAAAGCTGAGAAAAAGGTTTCTGACCACATCTAGCTGCAAATCAGTGCAGGCTGCATTGCTTGTTCAGATGCACGCTTCTCTTTAGAAAGCAAGCTGGTAAACAGTCTAGTGTAATGTTCAGGAATATGATTGGCATGAATTTACTTCAGTTTGGGGCAACAATTACATATAAAAGGTTTAGTCCATGCTGGCTATGACAAACTACCCCTAAATGCTAAATACCCCAGTTTCTGCTGATCTTGAGGCTTGGGAAGAGATCCTGACTTAACTTCTCTTGGCTCTGAATGCTTTCACCTTATAGGTGTATGTATGTATACTTTCCCCCTCTTCAAGAAATGTGCATGAAATATAGGAATAAAGGTACCAGGGCCACTGGTGTACTGTATCAATACAAACACTTTTATGAGAAAAGCTACTTAGAGATATAATAGGATTATAATGCTGTGTCAGATCTCTAAATAAGAATTGATATTTTTAAACTGATTGGCCAATTCTAAAAGGATTAAGTAAATGTGTAAATCATGATTTATTTATTTTGACTCTTCTGAAGATCGCCTTCCTCAACCATGTTTTCTCTTGCAAATAGACTGATATTGTGGCCTTTCTATGACCTTGTGGATTAATAAACTCTGTACCCATTGCTACTTGATTAGTTAATGATACCCTGATTAAGTTAAATAAATGGGTTGGAACAATACTATATTCAATTAATCCTCATTTTCAGCTAATTAGTACTGCTGCTAAAGCCTATAATTCAAGATGTGGTTTTGTGTTATATGTTATTTGTTTCAAACAGGAAAGCTAGATCTTTTCAGACTCAAATTCACTTATTAAACCAAATGAAATTATATTTGAACCTATTAATTGGTGGCATTGGCTATACATTTTTACACACACAGGGTAATCTGTATCATGCTGGCACATGCAGGCAATGTTTAGGTCAGCCTTGTGAGGTTGTCCAGCATGAAATTCTCTGTGAGACCTGGGACAGATAATGAAATAGAATCGACAGGGAGTGGACAAAGGAATTTACATTTTGTTGGGCTGTTGCTCTCTCTGGCTTTTGACTATTTGCTAGACCACAAGAAATTCAAGACATCTTCATTTCTTTTTTCTTTTTGGGTTTTTTTTTTCCCCCATTTTTATTGCTACTTCTGGGAAAGCCTGGCATTAATCAGGTTTTGCAAAGCCCCAAAGTGGTGCTATTGTTCTGGAGGTGCAAATTCTTGCTAAACACCAAGGTCAGCTAAAAATCCTGTCTCTTATTGCTTATCTTTGCTTCTAAAAGTAATGGGTGTAGAGATCTAATTCTGCTTCATAGTGAATTTCAGCATGTCAAAATCTGGCAGCACAGGCAGTGGTTCTGAAGCCTTCCTATTGGGCAGCTTTTCAGTGGAGCTCCATCACTTCAAGATGTCAGCTTTCTTTAGGAAATGTTTTATTTTCACATTATTATTGGAGAAATTTTAATTTTAAAATACAGCATTGTATGAGACGGGTAAAACCTGAAGATGCTATCAGTGAAATGCCAACCTGATGTACAGTTTACTGTAAATTAGTCATTTTCTTGTTCAGAAATGCAAAAATGGTAAACATGCACTACAAGCAATATCTTTGTGTTGTTTGGTCTGATGAGCAGTCCTGATCTCTCAATAAGCATATTTTTCTATCAAAAATGGCTTAATTCAGATGTTTACATATGATCACTATCAGACAGTGACAAGCAAGTGGGAGGAACTCAAAACAATTTGTACCATCTGTTCCAGAAATGTAAGCTGAGATGATGCTTTAAAGCAGAAACCAAACACATAAGACTGGTGGGGTGATCAGTGGTTGTTTTACATTAGCTTAGAACAAAAATTAGTGTTCTTTATGCTTGTCCTGGTTTCAGTTGAAACAGTGTTAAGAGCACACTGATGTTTGGCTGTTAGTGAGTGGTGGGAGCACAGCTGGGGCTGGACCAGGCCCCTTGCTGTGAAAGAGCTGCTGCCATGATGATGTTGCAGCAAGGGGGGTCTCAACCTACAAGTTCTATTTTGTTTCCAATTTTCTCTCTCATCCCACTTGCGGAAAAGTGAGTGAATGGCTGTGTGCTGTTAGCTGCCTGCTGGGCTAAACCACGACAATGCTAGATCTGAAAGCGACAAATTCTTGACATAACTGAAGAAACTATCTCTTTGGGTTTCATCTTGTTGAACTGACTGACACGAAAGTTCAGCTGTGTATAAGTAGTAAAACTACTTTTGTGGAGAACTATAATGAGTTATTTTACATGTTTTTATTTATAGCAGACAGGTTCTCCAATTCCTGGTAATATCAATTGGTACCGTGCTCAAATAATGCCCTTTTGATGTTGATATGCTAATATATAATCTAGGCATTACAGAACACAGCAACACATCCAAAAGGCCTGTTGACAATCAGAAATGTTTTTAGTTTGCAAGAGTAATAATAATGAATGTTATGTTTGGTGTGTTATGGCCAAGGCATGGGGTTTTTATTTACTGTTGTCTTACAGAGGTTTGCAGTAATGTTGAGAAATACTGTCATAAATCATGCTTGAACCATTACTTTGTTCTCAGTGAGAAATCTCCTGAGAAATCTGGCCTATAGTCTTTCCATAACTATGTGTAGTACTCTCTTATCTTCGCCTTTTGTGTATGATCTTTTTTTACTTTGTGAAGCTCACTTACTCATGTCTGATAACAATAATATGAAGTTTTCATCACGAATCATATAAAATATAAAATCATATAAAATCATATAAAATAACAAAAACATAGTTCTTGTATTTCCAGTCTAGTGAGTCAGTTTGAGCATCTGGCCCTTTTTGAATATACTGTTAAATATTTGGAATTTAGACCCATTATTTCATCTCTTTAATATGAAACTTTATGGAAATGGCAGCGCTTATTCTAAAAAAAGGGCTAACTTCTTTTGAAGAAAGACTTAGACATTAATTCCTTGAATATGAAACTACTTGTTGAGGAGCTGACAATGTTGTGATTGAAGATGCTCTATTAGTTTTTCTTCCTTTCTACGTGGTTTAATACTAAGCTTAATTACATCTTTCATTGCAGTGGTGATGCTTCATTGTCACAATTCTAGATTTAATTTACATATTCAGGAATGCTGTCTGAGCCAGAGACCATGCAAATATGGATAAGAAATTCTGTTTGGCTTTGTTCTGATGAAAAGCAATTATCCCTATTTCTCATTTTGCTGAGGAGAAGATGTGACTAAGTCTCCTTTAAATGATACCAGTTTAACTATTCCCATGATATTTTTTGTGAAGCTGGCTGACCCTTTAGCTCTCAGATAATCCAGATCTCTTTGTCAGGGAGCACATGAAGTTTCTCACTGTGGCATGTACTTTACTTGTTCATTTCAGTAGGGTTGGGGGCTGGATGAGAAAGTCTGCCATTGCCTCATTGGTTGAGGAGCCCTGAGGAATTCTGAGAAAAAGGGTAAAATTGTGAATCAGATCTTCCCAACTCACTGTTTTGGCATGGTTTATAAAGGTGTTGTGCCAGCTCAAAACACTGTACATAAATATCTTGAACAGATGTTACTAAAGGGCTTCTTACTATTCTACATGTAATGCCACTTAGATAAATGGAGCTCTCATTGTAGTTCTTTAGATATTTGCACAGAATGTTAGGATTCTGACAGGACCTGTCAAACAACTGACAGTCAGTATTTTTTCTGTAAAAGAAATGTGTGCTATAGCAAAACCTCAAGCAAAAAGTCACTAGTGACAAGTGCTTTTTATTTTAATACTAATAAAAGTCTGATACAAAAATAAAACGTCTTTTTACAGTTTTCCCTAGAATTCAAATCTTCTGTTGGTTTAAATGATGAATAGAAATTGTAATGGACATCCTTCTAAGGAAAATGAATAGCTTCTGTTGGAAGAGAAGAAAGGGAAATAGTCATCTTGAATGGAGTATTTTACTTCTCTGTATTCTACTGTTTCAGTTAAAGCAAACTTGGAAGAGGACAGCATATGACCCACTTTTACCCACTTCATGTGATGAATTCTAGTAAGATGTTACTATTTAGTAAATAAATATATTTTCTTTATATGCCTATATATTTTACATATAGATCAGCATGTGTACAATTTAATTTCTGTAAATAACAGAATAAATGAACTGAACCAACATAATAGACCAATTAATTAAATGTGAATATCTTATGTGAACAAAATTCAAGATGCAGATATATACCTGAAAGACCCCAGGGATGAATATCTGTTCCATTGGGTTTAATATTGGCAAAAAATAGATATAAAAATAAGCGAATTTTCACTGAAAGTGAGGAAGAAAAACTAAATCTGTTGCTTCATATGAGACAGTCATTCAAGTGTCTGCTTTTTATTTTTATAGCTTTTACTTTATAAAAAAAAATATGAAGTTTTCTATCAAAAATTATCAAAATTACCTCATCCTGTGAAGTTAGTACAATTGTACTTGAATGCCAAGGAAACATCTAATAGTTGTTCATTGGAAAGTACAAAAAATCCTGTAGTGCTGATACTGATAACTTCTTTTTTGAATGCTACTGACTGGAAACGTTTTCCCTTACTAATTGAAACATTTCAGTGTCTTGATAGGAAAAAGGGAATAATCGTTTTTGTAGCCTTTGTTATATACAGGTTGAGATTAAAATGTATGAAATATTTATGGCCTGTATAGTACAAGTTCATGAAAATAAAAGAGCCTGCAGTCTCATGCTGGTCTTCCTTCCCAAATTTTTAATTGCCTTGTTTGACTCATATTTGCTGCCTCCTTCACAACACCCAACCATGCCAGCTATAATCTGTTTTTCTTATAATGTTGTGTTACTGAAAATAAAATAAAGCTTGGCATTTTGAATTGTCTATTTTCTTTCTTTGGCAAGAAAAAAATCCTTGTCAGTAATGCAAGATATTCTCTTCATAATCTAATTAAATAAGCAAAGTAGGTCACTCAGCATGTTTGTACCTAACTAATATAGAAACTACACGGTCAACATGTTTTCAAGCTGTGTATCTCAACCCTTGCTCCTTATATAAATCTGATACTCAAGATTTTGACAAAATCTGACATATTTTAATGGTAGCATCTCAGGAGAAAAAGGGATTGGTTGAGGAGAATGAATTACTTCATACAATAGTCTTAAATAGCAATGTGAACTGAGGTGCAGATATTTTTGTCAGACAGTAGTTCATGTTTAAAAATTAAAAATAAATTAAAAATACCCTGCCTCCTCCTGCCCTCATGAAAAGAGCTATGGAAAAACAATCCCTTATGTAGATGCTTGCTCTTCCATAAGCAATATGATTGCAGTGCTGCTTTTGCTCTTGCTTTGAGGGGAAGGAAATTAGAGAAAACAAATTAACCCACAACAAGTAATGCATTAATTACAAATGTGGTAATAAAAATAATAATTCTAGTGCTCTAGAGTAACATTTGCATCTAGATAAACCTTTCTGCTATGGTCAAAAATGAATGTTTAGTAATTAAGCAAATGTTATGAATGTGTCCAATTTTCTTTTAATCACAAAATTTTCACCATGTAAAGCTGCTTTATTTTTGATGATGAAGTTTGCCAGTATCTGGAGGTAAAAAGTGAATTGTTAATTATACAAATTCTGTCAATTACTTTGCATAATTTGGGGAGACAAGTAGGCCAAAAGCAAGAAATAATACAAAGTTCAGTCAGTCTAATGGAGGAGTAAACTGTGCCTGGGTTGACACTTCATGAATTAGATCCATGCTAGTTTGTGTGGTGATAATTACTAGTTTTCTGACTCATCAAAAATCTTCTAAAGCAGTCAGCTGGTGCTGGCACAAATACACCCGCCTGCATTTGAGATTATGCCAGTAGTTTCCCATTGTTCTGAATAAAAACTGGAAGCATTACTGTGCTAGAAGTGTATCTCTCCTTTCCAAAGGGTTTGTCTTACTCTTCAGTCTGTAGGTTTTTGGTTGAGATGATAATGCAAGTAACGAGCAAATGGAACTATGAAGAATTAATGGTGTGTGTTAGCTCCCTGTTCAAGTGGCTGCTCTGAAGTGCCACTTAAGTGCAGCCAAGAACATCAGGCTACAGGACAGGCTGGAATACTTAAAGCTAATGCACTTAAAGATACAGCACTATTCAAAAACAGGGTTTCCAGATAGGTGTATTCATAATTTTGATTTAATAAAATGCAATTGATCTGTATTATACCCTCCTCCCACACCATGACCTTTCTGGAAAGTTGTTAATACTTTAATTTTGTAGATAAGCTTAGGATTCTATCTGAGACTTGATGCTATCCATTGATGGGATTCTAGTGATTAGGAAGAGGATGATAGTGAGCTTGCTCTGGAGGTCATACGCATAGAATTGAATGTGTCCCTTCATCTGTTCTCCTCCCTTACTCCATCCCTCAGCTAATCCTGTAGTGGTCCTATCTGCAAATGGTGAAACTGATAGATGAACTGCACATGTATCTCACTGGGATAGGAATGTGTCAGGATCTGATAGGTTAAGATTTGTACCAAGATGAAGCTTTTCATCTATACTCAGAGGGGAACAATGTCAGTGTTGTAAGTTATAAGGCTGTCAACAACAGTGATAGCCTGGTGCTTAATGCAACAATATGTTGTTGTTGCTTACAAGTAAATGATAAGAGAATTGAAACTTCATCTATTTATATGCTGCCTAAAGAAAAAATTGTTCTCAAAATTATATGGACATAGAATTGCTTTTAAGGATCTTATAGTGAAGTTTATGAGAGAACAGTTCCTTAAATGTTTTATATGAGATGAATTGGTTGATTCGAATGTTGCTATAGTATGATGTTTCTTTGATGGGATACTATGGGAATACTTCTTTATCACAGTATTTTATTAGCTTTTACTTAGATGAACGTTTTATTGCCATACTTAGGTTTAATTTTTTTCTACAGTTTGAGTCACAGGATGGCTTGGGTTGCAAGGGATGTTAAAGATTGTTGAGTTCCAATCTCCTGTATGAGCTGGCTGCCACCAGCTCAGGCTGCCCAGGGCCCCATCCAACCTGGCCTTGAGCACCTCCAGGGTTGGGGCACCCAAGACTCTCCAGGCAGCAGTGCCAGTGCCTCACCACCCTCTGAGTAGGGAATTTCCTCCTATAGTCTGATTTAAATCTTCCTTTAGATTAACTGTAGGAGTACTTGATGTAGACTTCACTATTATTTTTTCCCCCGTAATGCTACTTTGCGCATTGCTATCTTTTTCTGTTGCAAAATCTCTTTGGCTTTCAATGGTCAAGGCTAAGATCCACAGAAAAATAAAACTAAATGCAGTAGCATGCAGGACACATTGTTGATCAGGCAACACTAGAAGTTAAAATCTAACACAAAATCTTGTGCTCAGCATTTTTGGTGTGCATTAATTGCATTTGAACACAGTCATACTGAGAATCATTTGCTTATCATGATTTATCACTTGACATTCAGAGATATTTCAAGCGCTTTATGGTACCGGACTAGCCTGAATTTACCATACATCAATGCTGCACGGGCACATACAGTGTCTTGGAAATGTGCCTGAATTTTTGAATGGCACTAACTGTGCAGATATGCAAGATCTTTGTGAAATTCTAGCAAATTACTTGTCTGTTTCTTTAATGCAGATGGAATTTGAATAGTTTAATGAGTCTTGAATATAGAATCATGGAATTGTTTGGATTGGAAGGGATCATCTATTTCCAACCTCCTGCTATAGGCAGGGGCACCTCCCGCTAGACCAGGTTGCTCAAAGCCTCATCCAGCCTGGTCTCTAATGCCTCCAGAGAGGGGGCATTCATAACCAATGTGGGCAAATATCTGAGACTGTAAAAAGACTAAGAAGTTTCTTTTCTGAAATGAAGCCTTCCATCCAGAAAAAGAAGGCTGGGGGAAGAAGGTCAGTTTAACTAACATAAGGTATTAGTGGCCGCTTAAGGTGCAGTGAGGTATCCTGAAAGCCCAAGCTGCAGATGGGTGGCTGAGGAGATGCTGCTGCTGCCTGAGATGTTGGGAGGGCAGTTTTCCAGAGAACCAGAGGGTGAATAGTTGGAGATGCTATCAGCTTGCTCAGCTGGTTTCACTGCAGGTGTGTCAGTGCCAGTTTTTGCCACTGCTTACCTTTAACTACCCTTGGCAGTCCCTGATAAATTCACAGTACCCCTGCTTGCTGGGCAGTAAGGTCCCAGTGTTGCTTGTCTTCAAAGGAAGAGAAACTTATGAAGGTCATTCTGTAAGGTGATTCTTAATGGAGAAGGGAATATCTTTAGGAGGTCTTTAGTAAACTAAGTTGTCTGCACTGCATCTCTGCAGTGCACAGAACATGGAAGTTCCACACTAGTAAATACTCATTTCAGTGTAAATTACATCAGAGAGGTTTAAAATTTTCTTTCTTAAAGAATTTCAGTTAGAAAAAAGTACAGCTTACCATTACAAATGAGGCATTTCTCATAGAAAACTTGAATAAATAAACAAAATTGTTGTGAATTCTGAAAAATTAAGTTAAAAAGTAATTTTCCTTGAGGATTTAGCAGTGCATACCAATGAAACTTCATAAATTGATATGTAGCTTTTTTTAAAAAATTTGGATATTCTAAGAAAATCAATTTAGCTGAGTAATAGCGATAGGATCTCCAGCTATTCTAATCATTAATTTCTCCTGGACTCTATTTAAAACAACTCCAACAGAACGTTTACTAAAACATTGCAATAGTTTGAATTCAACTGAAAACAAAAAAAATCCTTTACAACCGCGATTGCAACTTGTCCCCCACTCTAAACCCCCAAAGTCTTCTCTTACTGAGATATAGGTGAGTGAAAGTACAATAAAAGCATAGATATGGTAATCTAGAACTATAAGACATAGCCTGGAAGATGTGCTCACTGAAAATCTGATGCCAACCCTATGAAGTTTTGTTTGGCAGTCAGTGAGAAATCTGAACCACTGCATACGAGAACAAATCAAAGTATATGAAAGAATCCTCCTTAGCCAGAATAGTGTTGCACCTTTGCATGAAACACTAGTCAGTGGATAAAGCTGAATATTTTCAGCTGAACTGTTCATTAATTTGGCCACTGTGATATGCAGGCAGAATAGATGCTGCCACTGGATGAGCAACAAATTTTAATTGTGAAAGGCAAAGCCAAAATAATAATTGAAAAAAAATACATCATCTCTGTCCTTGTCACAAAAATTCTACTTTTGCAAATAGCTTAACATGGATGGGAAATCCTCTTGACTGTGTGGTATTTTTAAATTTTAATTTAATTTTCTGTGGCTTTCCCGAGTTCATCTAACTTCATCAGTCTATATCCCGATGTGCACAGAGTTTTGAGTAACTCCTGTGTTCATGGTGATTGCTCAGTTCCAGCCATGACTTAATAGAAACTATGAAGGGTAAAGAGTATGTGGAGGGTGATTGGGGTGGAGATAAAGTGCCAAATGAACCTCCTTTGACTTTTTTTTTTTTTTTTTAATGATGAGAAGAATGCTACCTGCTTCAACAGGCACAGTTAGAAGGTCAGATGGTTCAGAGTCTGTTGTACAGTCAGTACGCTGGGTAAGGGCATGCTTCAGTTTGGTATAGGTCTCTGTGGAAATGTAGCTGAAAACAAGGTTTAAGTAATGCAGTAATAAGTAGTTCAGTTTTCTGTGCAAAGACCTTGACCCTAACTACTTTGGTTGTATTGTATGGATGAACTTGAAATAATTCAGGGAACACTGACCCTTCTCTACAGCCAGAAATAAGAGCAGATGTTGTTAGATGCCTTATGAAGGGATAAAATTGTTTTCTAGCAAGTAGAGATTTGCAGCTTTTTTGCAGTTCTCCACTCTTCCTAATAAATCCAGAATTTATAGCTCAAAGAACAAGTTTTATCACAAGTTTACCCTGTCTAAAGGTCTTCAAGACTTTACATATAAAACTGTATAATAAACCATGAAGGGAAGAGTGAACTTCTAATTTTGAAGAAGGGTTAATTAATATTAATGCATGTATTACTATCCTACCTGATGATAACTGCACTCTTAAACGTGGAATAGGAAGCAGAAATCTGTGTTCTCCTTTGCTTGCTGCCCCAAAGACGAGGGATTTGCAAACTTGAAATTACAGAGGCTCTTGGGAGAGATCGCTATTTCTTGAATCTGTTGAATGTACAGAAGATGCATTGTGTGGCTGCACCCTTCCCAGCCAGAAGCACAGGTCCAATGCAATGTGGTATTGTTTAGCTGCTCAATGTACAAAACTACCTTTTATCCCAGGGTAATACAGTACTTTCACAGAAGGAGGGGAAAACACCTCCTACCTTCTACCCCTGTGTTTTGCTTCTTAAATACTGAGTTAATAGTAAATGACAACTGATATTTTTTCTGCTTCCTTACATAGAGGATAGAAAACAGCCTTTTGAGGCATTCTTAGCTATTATTAATTTGTGCAATTGTAATCTTGGTAATTCTTTCCTTTCAAAGTATGGAAGACACTAAAATAACAGCCTAAGGAAGTTTGGAAATTGGGACTTGGCACTTAAAGCCTAGTCAGCTTGCACTACATTGTGTAGTAATTGCTAGTTAATGTAATAGCAAAACCATTACGGTGACAAAATCTTAGAGTGTATTTCTCTTTTGATGTGTTAATTAAAACTGTCAGTAAGCAGTCCCAACATTAAATAGCCCCCCCTCTTCCATTCTAGTTTGGAAACTCTTTGCTTAGTCATCTACAGCATATATTTTTTTGCTTATGTCTGCCATATTCACTAGTATCATCATTCATGCAGATCAGAGATTTACAGGATTTACAAGATTTACCGGGGCTGTGTAATGTTCAGAGTTCTGCCCAAGCAACCTATCTAACTGGAATAAAAAAATTTTAAACTCAAATTCTGTTAACATTTTTGTAGCAAACAATGTGAAATTCAAGCTTTCTGGGCCTGAATTAATTTGGCCACACAGGCCCTGAGTATTTGGTGCTTGATTTCTTCTCAAAGAATGGTGCAAGATTAAAGAATTCCAAGAAAGATGATGTGTTTCCAGGGAATCAAAGAGTTTTCAAGATAAGCAGCTAGCCTGCTTGTAGAAGTTACAGAAAGTTCAATAAACCCCAAACAGTAACCATCTGTTTCTCCCATTCTGTGATTCCTAATCATTTTTATTATGGTGCACGCATAAAAAATATCATTATCTAGCTTATTTTTAGCTGGCTGCATAAAAACACTGAAGCAAGCATATTATATTTGTTTTTTTTCACTTAACCAGAATTCTTCATGATTATATTTTTTCTGCCAAAGGTCTCAAGCAGTTTGTGAAAAGTCTGCATGGTATTTCCTCATGAAAGAATGAAATATGTCAGATGCTGTCACTGTCCTCCTCATGTGCTTGTATATCGTCCTTGTTCTCTTCCTCCACTTCCTTTCCTATTCCTGCCATTTTATTTTATTTTGTTTTAGTAGCTAAATCTTAAGCAATATGTGAAGGGGAAAATGTGAGAGACAACAGTGATTGTTACAACCCCTTTTCAGGTGTGCACCAGCAGTTTCACCATCTGCACACATAGTACTGTCTGTAAGGTCTGTAGTTGCAAATATTTGGAAGTTGCAGCACTTTTTAGGTTCCCAGATTTTACTATACCCTCTTTGTTATTGGGATCAGTATTGGTAGTCCTCCTTAACAGAATACCTTACTGGAGTTTAATGTAATGTTGTATTTTCTAGGCTAATCTGATGTCACATTAATGATGTATTAATGTAATTTTCTGTGAAGGTGAAATGCAAGGTAAACATGTATTATGCAGCTGGTGGTGTTCTACGTGTAATATGATTTCTGGAGCACAGGTGCATGTTAATGATTAAAAACAAAGGAAAACCAACACCTCAAAGCACTTTATTATTAATTTCATAATAGCTTTTATATTTTTATAATGTATTTAATGCCAGCTAAGCTGATTTTACTTTACCATTTGAATAGCACATCTGGAATGCAGCATTATCATTTCTGAGCATTGTAAGTGAAGCAAGAGAGATTTTATTATGTCTTTTTAAAAATGTAACTTTCTTTTGGATTTTATCCATGTTTGCTAGAGTGTCTGCAGGGTATGAGTGGACAGATATACTGCTTGATGTGGGTGCTGCCTATTCTTATGTGGGAGAATGGCTGCTACATACCATTTCCAACTACAGTCAACAGTTCTTATGCATACCCTGAAGAACCAAAGTGATTTTTGAAGGGTTTCCATTTGTGTGCCTTCTTCTAGAGGGCTCCATAGTCTGTTTTCTTAATTAACTTATACAAAGCTTGCCTGTCAGATATGAGACACAAGCCAGAATTTCTAGCAGCATCTTCCCAAGGGCTTGCAGAGATGATTATGGGTATGGTGAACAAACAACTCAGAAACTGAATGTACCGGGCTTTTAGTTGCTCTTAAATGGGTCCCGCTTATGTTTTGTGCTTCAGTTTCCTGCAACTGGGAGAAGAAAATTTTGGTGCCAAATGTTTTGGAGGAGTATCAAATTTCTAACTGGTACTTGCTGGGGAATGTGCAGCTGGAGCACAGGAATATCCTCTCAACCCTGAACTTCTGCAGCTTTTAGTTCAGGTCCGTTAAAGATGCCCGATGTAGGGTTTGGATTTCTAAAGCAGTATTAGGCTTTGTGGTTCAAGTGATGCTCCTCTCACCTGTGTGACCTGTGACTTTTTTGGGGTGATTTCTGAAGTGCAGGAAGCAGTGCTATTTGAAAGGATCTCTGTGGTTTTTATTTGTATAATTGTTTTTGAGTTTCTAATGGGAGCATTATTCTGCGATTCTTGGAAGTGTGTTGGTACATTTTTTCGTTTCCTCTATTGTTTTGTTGTCCTAAATATTTAGAGAATGTCTAAGAACTCTCTCTCCAAGTTGAACACCACTGCAGGGACAGCTGTATTGGAATCTTAGATGTTTTTGTGCGTTCTGTCAAATGTTGCAGCAGTTTTGTTTCCATATGGCCTCTAGAGGATTGCGTGCCTTGCTGTTGTGATCTTTGGTTTTCACAGTGTAGCAGCATTGCCCTAACAAAATATTCTGGAAAAATAGTTCAGCTGAAGTGATTCTGTGGTTCTGTTTTTGTTTTTGTCTGCTCAGACCCATGAAAGGGTTGATGAGCTGTTCTTATTCACAGCCCAACTATTAACCTGTATACCAGCACAGAACATGAGTGTGCCAGATAACAAGTGTAGAGTTTGGAAAGAAGGTTTGAGGGAAGAAGAGTCTAATAGGGTGATTTAAGATTCTTATAAATATCCATAAGAAAAATAAATCATAGTATCAGAATCACAGGTTGGCTTGAGTTGGAAGGAATCTTGAAGATCATCTTGATCCAAGACCCTGCCACAGACAAGGACACATTCCACAAGAGTTGAGTAATGAAGCAAAAACTTGTGTACGGGTACAACATTTAAAATTTAGAATTACTAGGAATTATTTTACTATGTTATTTGCAGTGGTTCCCCTTCCCCTTTAGCTTTAAATACAAGAATATTAAAAACATGGACTGATTGTTATTCACAGATGAAGAGGAAAGAAGCAAAATAACTAACTGTGCCTGTTAGAAGAAATAGTTAGAAACTCTGATTAGTGTGGGAGGAATTATTAAATCTACCCACGTTCCCTGTTTTTTAATTTTTTTGAATTCAATTAGGCATCAGTAAATGTTATCATGCAATCACCGGCAAGGTGCTAATTAGTATTTATGAACTACTGCTTTTTGTGTCTGACCTTTTGATAATTTCCATTTGTGGATTTTAGATATACAGTGATCTTGGAGAACTGTCTCTTTTTTTTCTTTTCCATCAGTTCTGAATTTCTGATATTGTTGCAGCATCAATGACTAACAATCACTTTTTATTTTCTTCATAAAAATAGAAGCCTTAATGCACAGAAAGGGGCCCCCATAAACCACTGAAGTAAATGGAAATTCTTGAAGTTACGTAAGGGAATGTGTATATATATGAGTGATAACTGGAAAGTACTCTGAACGGCAGTAAACAGACACCTTTTAAAATCAAGCTTCCTGTCTAGGTGCCGAGATTGGTTCCCATTATTCATATAGATAATAGATGTAGGTGATATCTTTACTAGTTATTTACACCTACCAGTATGACTTCATTCTGCAGATATTTTAATTCATTCAGAAACAGAAATCTAGGGCTTCTGAAACCCCCAAGCACCAACATATTAATTGCCCAAAGTGACTAAAGGGTACTGCATGAGTGAGTACAATCATAGCTAATCTAACTGATGGATGGATGTGGTCAGTGCTGCTCAACCACTGGATTGAATAAAGGCTTCCAAAATGGAAGAAAAGCACACTGTTGATTTGTTTTTTTCTCCTTGTTCTCTTATCCTCCTCCCATTCTTCGTGCTTATGCTAGAGTGTGTTTTCAGGGGTATAGCTCTGATAGATTCTATTCAAATGCTTTATATTAAAAAAAAAAAAAAGTGACATGGTTTTGTTTAGCTAACAAAGTGAAAAAGATGATTCACATTTTTATTTTCTACACAAAATTATATACATATTTATCTGTGTAAAGCGTTAGTGTCAATGTTAAGATAACCTTTCTTGGTACAGAGAATTCATTGGTAGTTGGAGGACTTCCCCATGCATCATGGACAGGATTTTGGAGCTCTCATTCTCTCAAATAAACAAGCTTGTCTGGATAAGAATTGCATGATCTTAAAGTTGAATTACCATGACTAGTGCCTCTTACATTTTGGATTGTATTGCTTGTCTATTTGACAGAGGATTATTCTCTAGTAGACTATTTAATCTCCATTTAGGCGCTGAAAGAATTAGGGTTTTTTGTCAAAACTAAGAACAGTTTTGACATTGGAAGTTTCAGACAAAATGAGTTAAACTTCCCTGTTTAAAACAGCATGATGTAGTTTTCTAACAGACTGCATCATTGCCTTGTGTGCTAGGAGCATCATGGCTCCTCCAAGTAATCCATTCTGAGTGAGTAGCCCTTAAGTATGATAAATTAACTATTGGTTACTGTTGTTTTTTGTTTGTTTCGGATTTTTTTTGAGTGGGAGGGGAACTTCTGCTGCTGAGTGAAATTGAATATATTCATATAGTCTTGTGTCATCCAATAAAACAATGCCCTTATGCACCTTTTTTCCCATTTGAGTAGTATAAAGTAACTTTGTGGAACTGACTTGCTAAATATTAAGTATTCCATTATGTTCTAGATGTGAAATTAAATTCAAGGACAAATGATTTTTACGGTATCATTTGTCTGTGTTCTGAGAGAGATTATGAAACTTATTAAATCATAATGATGCTTCAGCTGTGCAAAAGCTCAGAATTTGTAGGCCTTCTTTGGGCATAATATTGACTCTGGTTTGAAACTGGATAGGAGGAAGAAAATGCATTGAATTCATGTGCCTTTTTGGGTTTGTTAAGATTTATTGGGGTACTCTTCCTTTAAATTAAATAGAGAAATGTGGCACGAACCTAGTTACAATTTTTTGAACAGCTGTAGAAATAAGAACTCTAACTTCACTTGCATAAAACGCAAATTATCAATGGATAAAATCAGAAATTTCAACGCACTGAGGAAGGAATAGATCTGTTGCAGATTGGAAAGTCTGATTTCCATCGCTAGTTATGCTGTATTAGAGAATAGTTAGTTGTTCAGCAAAGCAAATAATTACTTAAAGCAGCAGTGAGATCAACATAGCAGAGCAATTTTGTTTCTTTTAGAACAGATGCCATCTGACTAAGTTGGAGGTTGCCTATGTACTTTAACTTCTGTTTTGCCACCTTAGCCTGTTGCTTACTATCTGTTATGAAGTGCCCAAATAAAGCTACTTGGTCCGGTTACAAAATGCATTTTGTCGCTTCCACGAAGAGGTTGTTCTGGACAGTTAATTTAGTAATCATAAGCAGAAAAATCATGATCATCTTCAAAACTCTTTCATTTACCTTCAGGTCGGCCTACATTGGCTTTTCTCTTACTTTCAAAAGAATTTGATTGTAATACTGCTCAGAAAAAGTTACCTTAATGACTTTTACTTGCACATACAACCAAATATACTTTTTTTTTCATAACATAACAGGTAATTTCAGGAGTTTGATCCCTCTTGTAATTGAGCTGTTTTAGCAGGGAGCTAAGCTGAGATCCCTAATGAGCATAAACATCAGCTGAATTTGCTTCTTACGTCTGGAAAAGAACTGAGTAATACTACTAAGGACTTGTGTTAAGAGAGATAAAGATGCCCTTTTCAAACACAACTAAAATGGCTTTATGCTAATGATTTTAAGAATTCTAGCGAAAAATACTGCAACACTACATGATAGATTTAATAAGTGGAAATGTGTGATATTAAACTGTTCATAAAAATAGATCAACTTCTTTTCATATTTGGAGAAAAATCAGCTCAGTAGGAGATGATGTAACTGTTATCAAAATTGAGACGAATAAGTATTCCCTGTTTTATTGTTATCACTGAGCCCAATTGTAAAAGAGAAGTACTTTTCCAAGTCACCACTAGCAGAAACTCTTGTGTGTTCCTGATCAGTATATGATGATTTCTTACGGCATAATGTAAATCTGATGCAGTATTTTCATGTTGGATCAATAAGGAGGGCAGTTGTATGCTGAAGTTTATGGATTCTATTCACTTATTTTGCTATGCCAAGATTGCCTATGAGGAAACTGCTACCTTTGGTTGTGCATGAAAATGGTGCATAAGCTTAAGATTAATGCCAAAAGAAGTTCTTGGCTGTCTTGAAATTTGGCATGGTCGAAAAGGCAAGGATGAAGAGATTATTCTTTCCAGGTTCTAAAAGCAAAATACAATCTCCATTCTATGAAGCAGCGCATTCATCTTTTGTTTTCTGCACTCTCTATTTAATAATCTGACAATGGAATTCAGACTTTCTGTAGAGCATCTAAGACTTTTGGCCAGCTTTTTCCTTTAGGTCCCCATAGAATTATTTGTGTGGCTCATTTATTTATTTATTTATTTATTTATTTTATTCTGGGGGAGGGTTTTGGGGAAGATGTTAATGAAAAAACTGTAATTCATCTTTCAGATGCCGTGCTCTACTATTCTACAGTGCTTCATAAAACTATGTGAGATGTGCCCATGCTGATTCTCCTGGTCTGCAGTTGGCATCTATCAACAAAACTGCTACCTGCACCTTCATCTGGAGGGAACCCAAATCAATCACAAGGAAATACTTAGAGGTAAGAGAGCTTAAATTTTTGTCACTTGTTCTCTCCTCTAGTGATTAACTGCGCAGATGAACCTGCACAAGTGTGTGGACTATGATTTCTTGGAGGAAAGCATCAAAAATACAGTAGAAAGAAAAAGGAGCTCTTCAGCCTTGGGTTTTAAATTTTCTCTTTGTGGTTTATTTCAGTTTTCAAAGATTCTTTTGTAAAATTAAGTTACCTATTTTTGTTTGTTGTAACATTTGCATGGCTGTGCAAGAGGGAGGTGACAGTTATATACAGCTGCAGTAAAAAGCCTGCATGTTTGGAGGAAGTTTCATGGACTGGATTTGAACTTTGCTGCAAATGAGCTGTGGAGGTCCTTGAAACTCTCATCCAGAAAAGCAGAAAGCATTTATTTTCTTCAAATGATCTTCAACAGTTTAACTTCTTTTCCTGTTTCTAGAAGGGCAAAAGCCCTTCTATATCAATACCTTTATATCCAGTGTTTTGTTATTTCCAAATAGTTTTAGCTGCAGCAAGACACATGTGTCATGCTGAGCTTTATAATTTTCTTCCTGAGTGTGATCATAATGAAAAATATAAGACAAAGGAGTAGGAGGGGAGAGAAAAGATTTTGGGAATGTGCATGTGGGCTGTAACTAGAACCCCATAGGTGAGTTAATTAGCATGGTGAGTGCCTGCCTCTCCAGCTTATTAGTACTTTGCATTATGGCATTCTTGCTTTGAAAAAGCTCTTGAAATAAAGACTGCTCATAGAGCAAGATGTTGATATACTGTGTTGTTTACACATTTGGGTGCAATACTTCATACTTCCAGGAGATAGCAACTGGTGTTATACAAGTTCATGCTGTTCCTGTGATTTTCTTTTAAACATAATTATCTCAAACTGCAGGCAAAAGTCTGAAAGTTAGGAAGCTGAAGGGAAGAAGGGGTTATGTTTCATCCATGACTGAAACTTCTCTTTAAAACTCTTTTGTAATTCGGACTGTCTTAGCAACCTCTGAGTCAGTTTGCTGAAGCTGGAGTCTTTGCTGATTAACTCCTACTAAATTTGGAAGCTAATGAGTAACTTAAAATTTCTCTACAGCTTAGTGGCATTGTGGGCACAGCACAAAAGTCTTTATCTTTAGATTTCTGTCTTAGCTCTGTAATTGGTTTGAGGTGTTTGTTTTACCTCTGTTTCAGCAGAGAGCATCTTCCCAAATAAATGCAGCAAGAATAGCATCCAATTGACTCAGTGATGACGTATTGGCCTTTATGCCACCAGCAACATTCTCAAGTAACTGTAATGGTGAAAACTTTTCCCTTTCTTCAACGAGCAGTATGTAGTGTAGAATAATATAAAATAAGGTATGTACCTTGCCTGCAGTTGTTAGATGTCAAAGTCACTGGATGCTGCTATTCAGATGTTCTGAAACATTTCCAGTGCAGGAAAAGTCTTCCGGGGTCTTTCTGTGATCTCAACTTCTTCCTAAGTGTCCATAGTTGCACAAACAAAAAATTTTTCAGTTGCTGATTTTTCATTTCTGTATGAGGATGGGTAATCACTTGCTTTCTGTGCTGGATAAAAGTCTTAGTGTTAGATTTAGCTCAGTGTTGGTTGTCTGAAACTAATTTATTTTTTGCTATTAAATCAGGACAGTGGTTCTTAAACCTTATTAAAAACATTCATGTGTACTTTTCTCTGCCTATCCCTTTGTATGTGAACTTGTAGACTGATGTTGATATACTGTCTCTATGATACAACTTCAGTTGCCCAAATCTGCCAATTTTGGATAAGTATAGTGGAAGAAACTCACTCACTCATAGTAAGTACTAAGAGCTATATCAAAGGAAAATAGGAAGATCTTGCAGTGGGGAGAGCTGTGTATTTTTCTTCTGTGAAAGGATAGATGTAACATTGACAATGATCACAAGACTGAAGGGAAAGATCAGTAAAAAGCCACGTGAGTTCTAAGAATTTCTGAAAAAGCAAGAACTTTTACTTTGTTTTTAGCTAGCTTCTCATATAGCCCTTAGTTTCAACATACATACAAAATATACTAGGTGCCTGTTAATATTCAGGCAGTAAGATGTATTTTTTCCCTTTGCAGGAGTTTAAAATGCTAATGAAAGATTAGGCTTCACTAACAAGCTGCCTAATTTCACTTGCAATGATTTAACAAAGTGTTTAGCATCTGGAAGACACTAGAAATAAACAGCTTTTAAACTTTGGCAACAAATTTGTTTATTGTTCTTTCTGTGGTTACCTTATGACGGAGCCCTGTAAGAGAGCTGCATTTTGTTTCTGAAGACTCCATTTTGACTCACATGGATAACGTTGTTAGAAGAGTAAAAATGTATCCAGAAGACTATCAGTCCATTCTCCACAGGTCTTGCTGTAGAATCATAGGTTGCATAGTACGGTCTTCTTAGAGCCATATGTTGAAGCGTGCTACTAAAATGCAACTGGGCTTCCAGAGGAGCTTGATGAGTAATGGAGTATGACAGACACTGAGATAACGGATCTCTGCATCCACTTGGAACATCTGAAACTGAATTTGTCTTTGAAAGAAAACGCGCTGTCCTAAAACATGTTACAGTAGTAGACTTTGAGTGTGACTTGCATTGAAGAGCTTTAGATTTTAGAATAACATCAACACAGGGGATTTGAATATAAACAGGATTTCAGTGGGATTGATAGATCAAAAAGAACAGCTTTGTTTGGGTAGTGGGAGGAGAAATGGCCATAGGGTGGGGATGTGCATGTGGATATTTCAGGATGAATTTTGCAAGACAAAAAATACATGGTAGAAAAAATCTTGCATGTTGGGGAAAGAGTGCTTCAGGGAGGTTTGGAGAAGATTTCTATTCCATCTTCCCCCACTCCCTTATCCCCATGTATTTCCAAAGAAAGAACAATTAAAATTTTAAGATGTGATATTCAGAATCTTGAGAGTTATTTGTAGAGAATCAAATATGAAGTTCTGGGAGCATTTTCCAAAACTTTTATGAATAGAAGAAAATCTGAAAGGAAAAAGGTTATGGATTTTATACGAAAAATGCATTGTAACTAAAAAGATATTTACATATCTTCTTGGTTTCTTGGTGCACATAATTCTCATAATTCAACATTAAAAACTTGAATTGTAGTATATGTCAAGATCTGCACAGACAATAGATACCTGTTTGCATTCAATCCAGTCTTTTTTTCTCTTCTAAATAACTTTTTCACTTAAATCCCATTAGAGTTCTGAAATTTGTCCTTTCCTAAGTTAGCTGCTGTTGAAATAGGAACAAACAGGCTGCTGTTTGGTCTGGTGCATATGTAAATTGATTTTGTTAATTATTTCTTTGTCACATTATATGAATTGGATGAAGAAGGGAAATGTACAACAAAAGCATACTAAATAATGGAGAAAATATGCCTGTCTCTGTTCTGTGCTCAGAGAGAAAAGTATGCCTCTTGTAATATTTTTTCTCCTTTTTGTGTAAACAAAATTTCTTGCTTCATAAACTTGCTCTTATGTCCTTGATTCTTTCTAGCCAGCAAGTCATCAAAATACAGATGTAACTGTGCAAAAAATTTCTGTTAACTTTGGCCAAGGTAATGCATGTATATAGAGCAATATAGGTCCTCGTATCACAGTCAGTATACTTTTTCACTTGTGTGCATGGGCACACTGGCAACAACACCAAGTGATTTGTTGTGCGTATTCATTGTGCTGGTAAGAAAACAGTCATTGCTAGAAACTATAAACCACTCAGGTAGGAAAATTGACGTGACATTGTGGTGAATATCCACTTGTAAAAGTAAATTTGAGTGATGATTTGTAATACAGACATATTAGATATTTTTTCAATGCGTACTGCAGAATTGTTCTGCCTATCTGTGACATTGCTATATTGATGAGTCTCCTAAATTTTCCTTAGGGAAAGTTTAAAAATACATAATAGTTAAAGGCCAGTGGTGCTGTTGATGATTTGAGAAGCGATGACGAGAAAATATTTATCATCAGTATGTTCCAATTGACTTTATTATACCTGGGATCAGACAAGAAATTACTACTTTCTTGTAGATTTTTAACCTTATTGCATCTGAATAATGGTTTTTGTTTTATTTCTCTTTTGAACGCGCGCGTGTGTGTGTGCGTGTTTGTTCGTTCTCCTGGCTATCTTCCTGGCTGTAACTGAGTTGTAGTAACTTTGGTTTTACAGCCTTGTTTCCTGCTGTAGAGTAGCAAGAAGCATAGATCTGAATCATATTATTTTGCCAGGCTTAAATGCTGCTTTTTTCTACTTTTTCAAGCTAGAGACAAACCTCAGTATGCTCCTGTCATTTGCCATACCTAAGTAGTTATTCCTTGAAAGGGGTCAGTCTTATGAGCTGTGTGCATTTTCTAGCTTTTTTTCTTTTCTTTTTCTTTTTTTTTTTTATGTATGTGTTTTTAGGGAGGGAGGGAGGAATACAGCTACATTAGGTACCTTGCTTGCTTTTCACATAGTGTAAGGATAGGTTTATTTCTGTAACTTAACAGTATTATTAGAAAATTCTACAATAAGGGAAAAATACCCTACTCGGGAATATTACAAACAAAACTAAAAAATAAAAATTACCATTCCTTAAAATATTCTAAATGTACATATAAGTTAATGCTATTTTCATTAGAAGCTTTAAGTGAATCTTAACGTTTGAATGTACAATGATAGTGAATTATTAACATATTTTCCTGTAAGAGAAAAGTTCTTTACTGACAGAAAACAGCATTTGGTTTGGTACAGGAAATTAAATCACTTTGTGCTTGTGAGGCTTGTTAATTATAACTGAAGTAAAGGATTTCAATTGATCTCAATACCTGCTATACAGAATAATTTTCTTCACTTGGATTTGGAAGACTGCAAATCTATTTTCATCCTTTTATCTTTTATGTTGGCTTGAGGTTGTTTTTTTTAATTGGTTGTTTTAAATAGCTAATAATAATTTGGTACAAATGTAATTTACCATCTATTTGGCTTCCTTGTAAATGCAAAGAAATAAATCAACACAATCTGTAAGTTTAATGTAATGACTTGCGTGAAAAAATTTTAATTCCTTAATCTCTAGGCAGCCTTCAGTCAAAATAGTGCAGTCTTAAAATTGTAGAATGGTTTGGGTTGGAAGGGATCTTTAAGGTGATTTGGTTCCAATCCCCTCTTATAAGCAGGGATGCTCTCCACTAGACCAAGTTGCTCAAAACCCCATCCAGCCTGGTCTTGAAGACAGGACATCCATGACCACTCTGGTCATTTGATGCCCAGTCTGAGCTCCCAGGTTGACTCCCATTGTGATGGTTCTGATTCAGGAGCAAATTTTGTGATTCTTTATGCTTAGCTGCAGGTCTGAACATGTTTACTTGGGTTTAGACCTTGTGGGATGCCATCTCATCTTCTTAAAGTTTTGAGAGAAGTTTCAGTTCAGCTAGTCAATAGAGAAAAGAAATACGAAATTGAGAGGTAATTACTAAATGTGGTAATAATCCAAATTGTACATTTACTTTCTCCGTTACAGTTTCCTTCGTGAGGTAGATTGTTTACTCTGCTGGGACTATGCATGTTTTCAGTTCATCACATCTACTGACCTGGCAGCACGTGTATTTTGTCCTGTGAATCTTATTATGGAACTCGTTGCTAAAAGATATACCCTCACGCCCTCCAAACCCCCCCCCCCCCAACCTTTTTGTGCTGCAATTGTGAACACAATTTTTCTAAACTTTAGGCTATGTGGATTTAATCCTAGTAAACCAGACTGTTACCCTAGTACTTACAGGAAAAAACAGCATTTGCCTCTTTAGCCTGAGTAGCACAGATGGGTTTCTTGTTACCATAGCTTTGTATCAGTTATTGCATTCATTGAACAGATTGTATGGACTCTTCACGTTTAATATTACCATATGGCATATGCAATATTTACCAAGATACCTTACGAAGGTTGAGTGCTTACAATCCAGATAGCAAATTTGGCTAGAAAATGAAAAAGAAAAGAAATAGAATTATTTTGTGTTTTAGAGATGAGGACAGAATGGAAACAGAAAGCAGAATAGAAGGGGAAACAATGACTGTTTTCTCTGCTGGTTCTTTATCTGCCTAGGTCCAGACTGGTAAGAGAGCAGAACACATGTGAAAGGAATTGAGCGCTGGAAGAACTTACTCCTACGGTTCCCTTCTCATCTATTTTTATCACCTACATGGAGCCATATTTACCTATCAAAAGAAGGGATAAAGGAGTTGTTGGAGCTGAATTCAGGAGGATTAAAAGATGTTCAGTCAATTTCAGATGCAACTTAAAAAATAATTGAAATGTGGTTAAACTATTTTCATTTGAAAATGTTGTCAGCTCTCTGTACATTTTAATCACAGATATTCTACCCACTTCAAAACTCAAATTTAATCCTAAAGAGTTCTAATAGGGATATTCAGACCGATGTACACATGCATCTGCCTGTTTATTGCTTTTTTGTCATTGGAGTCCATAGGCATTGGATTATGACAATAATTGCGCAAATGCTTCCCTTTATTCGTGTCACTTATCCTTTCCATCAGTCAGAATTGCTGTACATGTAGGTGACAGGTGCATATTTCTCACCCATATTCGGCTATCACCTTAGCATAAGGTAAATGACATTAGGTTGAAATACTTTATTGGCCTGTAGAACATACTGTTTTGTAAGAAATTAGGTTTTGAAATTTAGTGAAATTCAGAAACGCTCATTTCTGCAAGTGAAGTTATTGCTAGTGAATGTTCTTAGAGTTAAGTATTTCTTAGATGCTTGTTTTGTCTTTGTTTTGTCTTTATATGATATCAGTTTGTGACCTTGCAGAAAAAGAAAGCTGAGGTTCAGGCTACTTTCCAGAGATTCAGTTGTGAACTTCATGCTGAATTGGGTGTTTTATTACTGAGAAATAAAAATAGAATGGGTGTTTTATTATCTATGAAACATTTAGAGATACTGCACATGTTTCCCCACTATGACAAGCAAAAAAACCAACACCAAAAAAACCAAAAAAAAAACCAACAAAAAAAAAAAACAGTTGAAAAAAGGGAAAAAAAAATAATTGAGGTGAAAGACTCCTATTGGTGAAGTGAGGAACCAAAGGGATTATCCTTTCACTGAATTTCCCATAGGTTTCATTTTCCATTTAAGCAAGATTTCTGTCTTTGTGAACAATAAGGGGGAGTGGGAGGGAACTGATGATGTGTGTTTATCAGGAATGAAGGAAATCATCTTTGCAGAGGTTAGCTAAAGAAAATGAAATCTCTGCTGAAAGATTAGTAAACTGTTGTCCAGCTTGTGAATAGTTGTGTTTTATAAGAAGCATCTGGTATGAAAAAGGCAAAGGCTCCATTGAAGGATTGCACAGATCTTTTGCTTTGCTCAATATGAATCCTGGAACACTTTGTGTGCAGTCTTCATTTAACAGAAACAACAGAAAAGCTCCATATGAAGTGAACAAAAGAAACAAAGCAGCTACATAACATCAATAATATGTAATATTGGAGATAACTTGTGAAATCTCGTATTTTAAAAAAAGTCTGGTTTTGTATTGCAAACTTGTGATAAAAAGGATCAGAAAACGCTTTTTTATGTGTTCTCTCAGCAGAAATAATTAACTTAGTTCAAATTTTGAAGACCTCTTGTTGCAGTAGGGGACTGTATAGTTTAGGTCTTGCACACTAAAATTTTTGGCACACCAGAGATGTCTGAAGTAACAGCTCTAATCCTAAATGGTGAAAGTCTTCGTCAATAACATTTTTATTTTTTTTTCAAAGATTGTATTTACTGTATGTTTTGTTTAGTCTTACAATTTACTTTTTACTGTCTTCTCTCAAAAGAGTGTGTATATATTTGGTTTCACGGTAGTCAGTATTTAACATCAGAAAGGCAACAGCAAACTGATGCATAAAGTAAAAAATCGTTATGATTTTGAATTTTTATCTTTCTGGGAAAACATCGTCTGGATGGTGTTTAATGTTACCTTGAGTGAAACAGGGATCATATAATATTAATAGGAACTATATAGCTGAGAATCAGCATTTAAAATATTTGTCTCATCAATCCCCTACCACAAACTCTGCATTTGTTTTTATTCTTAGCAAAAAGAAATAGAGCATTATCCAGAAATGACAGGCAAAAGCTGCCTTCCAGATTGTTTTTCTATTTGCACTTGCTGAGGCCTTGACTAAGGCATTCTAGGCACATGCCATCCATGCAGCTAAAGACAGTCTTTACTGAAAACAAGACAAAACAAAAAAAGACAATGTGTAATTAACACATAAGTGTGAAGCAGTACACCATGTTTAGTAACACTGTTTAACAATCCTTTAATTTCGATGGGGCTATGCAGAATTTCACTGTTGGGTCTGAAATCTGTGACAAAGCCAGTCAGCCCAGCTCAGGGCAGCTCAGAGTGCTTCCTGTAGCAATTGGCAGATTATCACCTGCAACTCAGACTTCAAGAGGGAACTGTTGTATTGAAGAACTGATGAGATGATTCTAGGCTTTTCTTTTTCTTTTTTTTCTTTTTTTTCTTTTTTACTGACGTGATTTCAGGTAATTATGCTTTCAACTCTTCCCAGGGAAAGAGCATTTCCTAGTGGAGCTATCCTGGGAGATCACTCTCAAATACCTGTTAAAGACCAGCCTTCCAACTATCCGCTAGTGGAAAAATCTTGCAAAATCATGCACATTTTTGTGCCAGTGAACGTTCAGAATTTCCAAACTGCCAATTTAACAACCAAAATAAAAATAGTAATGACATAATATTTTAAAATATTAACATTTATGAAATATTGACAGCTGTCTGTGAAATTTGAAGGAAAACAGTGTCCTTTTTGATCCCAAGTATTTGGTATCCATTACTCTGTCACAGATCAGACTAAGCAGTCTGAAGTCAGTGTTTGTTGTATAATCATTTTGTCTGGATTAAGGACATAGTGTTTTTGTATTTGTTTACCATGCTAGAACGTGGGTGATGATTACTGGTACTGAAGAACACCATATGTGAATCTTCATCTCTTTGGTTCAAACACTGATAACTGTTCTGATTCCTGCTACCCAGTTTATGCAAACAAGCTCTCCAAAGTTTGTTGAGGTTATACAAAATAAAGACTGGCAGACAAAGCTTCTGTTGTAAATCTTATTTGGGGAGGAAAAAAAGAGTTCAAGCTGTTTTTTGGAGGTGTCTAAATGGATCACATAGTGAGTGTCACTTAGGCAGAAGACTGGCAGTATATATTTTGCATATAAATTTTTTTCCAATGTGACATACCTTACCTAATGAACTGGTACCAAAACCTGTTACCCATAATGTTGCTTCTCAAAGTATTAAATCCCTTTCAAATAGTTTTCCCATCGAATGTTTAAGAAGTGCTACCAATCTTTTAGCAACTTGACACCTTAATACTGTGGTGCTTTGGTGTACATGCAGTTTTCCAACTACACTTGGGCCTTGTCATGTATTAACTTTACATTATAAACTACAGAACGTAAATTGTTCCTCTTAAACACTTAAAAAATATGTTTTCCAGAATTCTTTTGTTTTACATGCTAGTATTATAGCAGCCCCGTCAAGTGTTGTGGCATTAATATTTAAAGCAATAATTTGAAATAAAAAAATACTAATTAATTCCATTGTAGTAAAGTTTTATTTATAAAAGCTATAAAGTAATCCTGCAATCCTGTTGTTCTACTAAGGGAGCATTGCTAGAGAAATCTGCTTTATTATAATTGTAAAAATACACCTCATAAGAAGCAGATGTTTTGAGAAAGCTGAAAAAATGGAGGTAAGTTTTAATGAGAACTATTGTTGTGGTTAAATAATGCATACCTCCAGCTACATAAATGTTTACATTTAGAGATTTTAAAGCCTCATGTTCCGGTGCGGGTGCAATTAAAAAGATTTTGTTATCACCAATTTAAGTAATGCTTGGAAACGAAAAATTTCAAGTTTCTTCCCTGAAGCAAGCAGCTATTGAATCACAATAACAATGGTTTATTCCCTATTGTACTGCGTGAGCTGCATTTTATGGCAACAGCTTTTTGAAAAGAACTAACCTCCAACAACCTCAATTGCTGGAATCTTGAAATGAAGTGTTGTTTGCAACTGGAGAAATGCAAAGATCTAAGCATTTTGCAGAGCACCTTATACTGTTCAAATAGTAATCTTTCATACAGTACCTTATGTTCAAAGCTTGTTTTCTGGCCCTCATTTGGATTTGCACTTCTCCAAATCAACTCTTCTCTTTCAAGTTTACACATAACTTAAAAGATATGCTAAACCTTTAATTGCTTTACCTGTAGTTCTTAATTTTGGCAGGCATCTTAGTCTTTAACTGCACAGTTTCTCCCTTTTCCCTGATTCTGGGAATGGGCCATACTTTTTGCTTGGGAGACTCACTGTCATTTCCAGACTGTAGCTATGAAACAAGCCTGGCCCACCACTGGTACATGCATGTCCAGTGCACAGCATATGACTTCTGCTTTCTGAGACACAGCTATAATGGATACCAAGTACAGTTATGTTTGGAAACTTTTCACATAAAGGACTAGTTTTAATTTGAGCAAAACCACATAATTAGGGATCTTCAAAAAGGCCTATCTAAATGTATGGAGATATCAGATAAAATAATGGATGTGTCAGGCTGTCTTAATTGACAAATCTGCCACGGTAAGTTGTAATTCAAATTGCAGGGTCCCACACGATGAATTTTTCCCTCATGCAAATCCTTGTTAGAAATGTTTTCAATGACGTCCATAATTACAGTTATACCTCTGAAACAATAAGTTTACCGTAACCAATATGTAAATATGGAATGCATGTCTGAAGTATGCTCTTTTCTTAGAGTTTGGAAGTTAGAAGCAGTATCAGAATAATGCATTAGCATTTTCTGAAAAGCAGTGCTTGTCAGTATACTTGGCTGCATCAAATGTTCTGCCATTTCCTCGAATAGGGTAGAGCAGAGCAGTTCAGTCTTCAGCTGCAGAAATCTCAGTGGAGAAAGACCATAAGAAAGGTCATATTTTTGTATACAATTAATCATAAGTGGGGAAAAAAAAAGCTTTACCTCTTAATTGTCTGGCAAAGCTGGTAATCCTTCGGGGACATTGTAGTTAATTTCTTCCATTTGTGCTTTGTATTCATATTGCTATTAATCATGAAGATCATAAAACCAATGTTCCTGAAAATCTGGTAGTTAAATAAATGCAACTGACTTATGATATACATCCTAAAAAGTCTGGAGAGCTAAAAATTTTGTTCTGCATAACAAGTTGTTATTACTGTTTCTGAGTATGCTGTTGAAATGAAGAAAAGACTGAGAGTGTAGTCAGGCTTTTCGAGGGCCTTGAATGAATTAGGTATCAATTCCTATTCCCCAGTAAGAAATGTATTTATTAAGATATGTTAAAATTTGAGTCTTATTGGTGACTTGGTTAATGCTAAAGCACTGTAGCTTATTTCATGGCTATAGATTTGGGAATTAGGTGATTCCAGGCCAGACCATGTCAGGATGTTTGAATCTTATGCTTAATGAGTCTAGAGCATTCTACTGCTACAGGAATGGTACTTCAAGCAATATTTTTTTAAAGAAGAAGTGATCATCTGTATGTTTATTGACATGTAACTTTAGTTTTCTATACCTGATTCCTAAAAATCTTAGAATAAAATCATATTCAATAATTGAATTGAATTAACATACATAACCATTTAGATTTACTTATCACTTCGTATACCTGCATTCATAATTTGTTTTGCAATGCCCTTCACTGGATTTATTCATCAATGTAATTGCATGACTGAAAAGGTTGCAAAAGTGTCCTGCAAGTGCTGAAGGTCTAAGCTTCACAGCTCAGAACTTGAGTACACGTACAGAATCCAAATGTGTTAGATGAGACTTTCTCAATTGAAAATCAGAAAGGCAGTGTTTTCTGCAATGTGAATGAATACTTATGAAAGACCTTGGCAATGTAATTGCTATGTATGCTAACTTTAGGTGTACATGAGCATTTAAACACCATGCAGCTGTTCTTTCTCTCTGTATAGTTCTTTTCATTCTCAAAATTAACATTTGTATCTTATTTTAACCTTACTCAGTTTATTAATCAACTTTATTCAAGCTATAAAGAAAACACCAGTCTAATTGCTTAGTTTTATATTTTGCAAACCTTGAGTGGCTGCCTGCTAAAGTCAAATTATTCCACTGCAAACCAAAAAAAAAGAAGGAAAATGACAAGTTCTCACTTCAGCTGCAGAAGGGAACAAGTTATCTCTGTAATCAGAGAAAAACTATTTTTGAACATTCATAATGACTGTCAAAGCAGTTAGTATAACTATGCAATGCTTATTCACTTATTCCATCAGACACTGATAACTTTGTGAAAACGTGAATAGGCTGGCATTCTGGTTTCATTTTCTGTGGTAGCACCAGGACTTTGAGATGAATGTGTCTACAGAATTATTCTCCCAGTGAATTTTTCAAAGAAAGCCAACCTAATTAACAGAAGGAAAAAAAAAAATGTTGCTAGAAAACAGAATGATATACAAACTTTTCCTTGTTCTTTCACTTGCTGAATCCTTTGCTGCTGGATCTTTGCAAGTGCATATTCTTGGGTAGAGATGTTCTTCAGAGACTTCCTGATCCTCACAGAGTTCCTGCCATCATCTGAGACCTGATGCATTCAGATGTATTATAATCCCTGCTAGAACTGTGCTCCACATCTCTTGCTGGCCACACTTTGAGGTCTCCAGATCTTCCTTCCCTTCAAGCATACTGAGTATCTCATCAGGAAAAAAGAATTTCCAGCTCTGTTTTGACTTATCTTCCAGCTTCTTGATTAAAAAAGTATAATGTAAGCCTTTGATGAAGAAAACTGAATTTCTCTCACCGTCTGTATAAGCTGGAGGGATTGGAGGTTTTGTGTTCATGCTGTGGAAACAAGATTATCATAGGACATTTACTGGACAGATTTATCTGTGGAAAAAAAAATAAAATAGTGGAGCTCAACAGAAACAGTGAAAGGAAAATGATGAGAGTTACCGTTAATTTCCCCCAAGGTCCTCCTGGTTAAAATATTGGTCTAGAACTGTGAGTGCCCAACTCAGTCTCCTGAGAGAAGTTCCTGGCTTGAGAAATCACTTGGTTATTCCAGCCTGCTTGGGTGTAGTGGCAGGACTTTCTGTGAAAAAGTCACATGTATTTTTAATTAGGATGGGAGTGATTGAACATCCCATGCTTCCTGTTGTGTCTCTTCAGAGCCATGTGGCCTTAGCGGAGCCACCTGTCCCTTGGAACCCCAGGTGGGTGGGCAGTGAACCTTCAGAGCTCCTGTGATGGAGGAGGGATGTGAACGTTGATCTCCGTCATCCTCAGGTCACAGAAATGCTAAGTAAAAGGTGGGGAATTATTGCTCTTATCTTAGTAAGCTGCACTCAGGGGGCACTTTCTGATTTATTTCACGTGACTGAAAAAGAAATGAAACAATTTATTTAAATTGGAGCCAAAAGCTTTGTTCAGCCAGGAACGCTTTTTGCTCTGCCTGTCAAAAGCGTGGAGGGGAAATGTAATTGTGATTGCTCTGAATTGCATGTATTTTGAATTGTACAATTTTCCCCAGTTATTTTCAGTCCCTGCTTAAGCTCATAGGCTGGCATGGGCCTGTACTGCAGCCTGAGACAGGGCTGGTGGGAGCTAAGCATCCTCTCTTATCTGAGGGACTGGAGGTGAGGAACTTCCTTTGAAACTAAGTTTTCTCCACTTGTGTAGCTGATGCACATGGCTTCATGCTGTGCTTGTTTATATATGTGTATTAAAAAAAAAAAAAAGAGCTTCTGGGGAAAGATGCTACCACTGACTTTGACTCTTTTTAATGACTTTTGTAATAGTTGCAGTATCTTTCTGTACTTGAAAATAAATAATTTTTTTCTTTATTAAAAGAAAAGTGGAATTCCTATTGTTATGAAGTCTTATAAATCAATAGGAAGTTTGAAAACTTTGGAGTCTTAACATAACCTTTTCCATTTTAGTGCAATTTTGGTTATTGACATCAAATATTTAACAGAAATATTTCATTTTTCCCATGTAAAAGTCAGTGGTGACGTCAGCCCTACTTTCACTGATGTGGCCAGCAGCTCTCATCTGAACTTCACAGCATCAGTCAAGAGTCAGTGTTCCTGTGGAGAGAGATATAAATAAAGGCAATTCAAACATTTCTTCAGAATTATTAGTTTGTTTGCAGTTTATTCCTATTTTGAATAATTAACGGTCTCTATTTAGCTGTATCATTAACAGTTGTATCATTAACAGTTCATACAATTTTATTAGTGTCTGGGGATTTTCATGTAGTAAATAGTTTTACTAAAATTAATCAGTTTTCTTTTTCTTTTCTTTTTTTTTTTTTTTGTCACTTGAGGAAGTTTATTCCCAGCCCAAAGAGCACAACATTGTTTCTGCACAATTCCAATTAAAGCTGAAAGTAGTGGTTAGTTATGAGGAGCCTTGGGGTGCAAAGAGAAAATGTAACCTTTAAGGCATCTTTCTGTGTCAGTTTTATTTTCTCCTTTAAGAAGTAGATTCCTAATTACAGCATTGCCTTCTAAACCTGTATAATGACAGAGTCCTTCAAGCTATGTTCTGGGGAATAAAATCCAAGCAAATATACAGATTTAATATGATTGAAACTTTTTAATGAAAAATGTCTATTTCTGCTGCTGTTGTATTAGAAGTTGCAGGTAATGAGGACTGTGATGCTTTCCTAGATGAGAAGTGGCTGTAGGTCTTTTGCTGCCCCCCAATCTTAGGCAAGGTAGGTGGCTGATGATGGGGAAAGATAACGGGTGTGTGCTGCTGTGTTTGGGAAGGGGACTGTTACCTCAGCAGACCTTGAATGCTCTTTAGTTTCACCGCAGCTCAGACGTAGAAACTTTCTGAAATAGCAAACACTTTCCCAAGATTATAAAATAGTTCTGTTACCAAGTTGTAAAGCTGCTGACAAACAGAGATAAGTTGTTTATTCATGATACTGCAGGACAGGTGGATCAACACAAGTACATTCTTTTGGCTGTTATGATGTATTTGGCAAAAGAAATAACGTAGCAGCTGCATGTACCATGCTGAGCCGGAGTGTAGCTCGTAACACTACTTATTTCTTTCCACCATCTTGCTGGTTTGACATTGGCAACATGAAAATATTTATCCCTGTCCAAATGTAGTTCTGAGAGGACACAGTTGAAGTTACAGGGGAACACCAATTGCGAATGTAGCTGGTGAGGGTGATTCATGTTTTCTTTTAACTGAGCTAGCAGTGCCCAGCAGGAGCGGGTTGAAAACACTCATAATTGTGTTTTAAGAATAAGAAATGAATAGCTATATTGTCTCTAGAGAGCTTCATGGAAAATAAAGGTATTAACTTTGAAATACTTTCATTTAAATATGGTGGCAGTTTATTAATATAGTATAATAATTTCTTACTGAACTTTTTGTAACCTTTGTGGAAAAGAAAGGTTGCTTTATCATAGAACACTAGAAGAGTACTTGAGAATATGTGGCTTAAAATAACTTTTAGCTGTAGGGACCTGAAGAAGAGAAAGTATCAAGATACTGCTTTTTTGGTTTAAGAGATGGAGAAAGGAAAAGATTTGGAAAACAAAAAGTCAAAGAAATGAACAACCAACCAACCATAAATAGAAGTTATTTACCTTGCCCATTTTATGAAAGTGGTGTTTATGCAACTATACTACATAGATTGCTTCCTTTACTGTTGAATTTTAGTTTTCCTATTGAAAACATGGAGGATTCAAAGAGAATACACAACATTGCTGGAGTAGGAAAAGAAAATAATCAAGACCAAATAGAATATTTTTTATGTATTAGAAGGTTTTGTTTGATCTGTTTTCTTATATTTCAGGTTTTACTTTTAGGGGGAAATATACTCTCTGCACCCCTACTTATTTCATCTGCTCTGTATGGGCTGTATCCAAAATACAGCTTAGCTAGGAAATAATTAACACAGTAATATGGGTCATGCTTTGATGGGAGAGTGCTTTCATTTGACCTAAGCTAATTCAGAGGCTTGGATGTAGTCGATAGTCACCCAGACTGTCTGGTAATAACAATGACGCTGACAAGTCCTGGCACTACATTATTTGAGATGGGGTGAGATAGCAACATGAGTGAATATGGCCGGAGTGTGTAGATGACGTTGTATTAATCAAACTGAAGTTTAGTGGTCTTGAGTTGGTCACTGAAAATTTCACTGCCTTAAACAAGCAAACAAACAAAAACCCTGAGACTTATTCATACCAAAACCCACATGTTTTAACTTTATTAGGGAATCACAATTCAACTACGGCATTCTTAATTGCAAAAAATGCTATTTCAGACATCATAAATGTATTTTCCCTTTGAGCCAGAATGCAGATGAAGAAGCATCAATGCTTGTTCACAAGCTGATATGTAGTTAACATGGTCACTTTTATTATGCTACAGTACATAAAATGTTGTCAATTTATAACTAGTCATAATGCTGGTGAATATATTTTGTGGAACACCTACCTCTGATGTGCAGATAAAGGCAGCTGCAGAATTCTGTTTTATTTTGGTTTACTTTACTTTGAAATTTTAATATGATTTAGAATGTTTGACCATTAAAAACCAACAACTCTGCTTAGATCTCAGTTACATTTATGTAAAGTACAGGGTTTTTTTACTGTCTTTGGTAAAGTTGTTCTGCTGTTATAGATCAACTTGCCAATTGTAGCTATGCCTTATGGCACTACAGAGATGTAAAATCAGAGCCAATGAAATAAGTGTCAGACTCCTCCTGGAAATTGTTACTTGTTTTTTATCCTGCTTTTAAAAACAAACCAAACTATACAAGGCGTTTATATTTGCACTACATTTCTACATCTCGGAATAACAGAAGTCTTCTGATAAAAAACTAATTCTAAGTTTACCTTAGGCTATTTGTTATACTAGCATTGAAGTAGAGGAGTTGGTGCCTGGAGAGGACTGAGTTCGTAAATTGTGAGTTCCTTAACTGATCGTTCTGTTTTAAAACATCACAAACCTTGTGATCCTCCATTAATTATTTCTTGACATCTTTTATTGTGCACATTAGCACAAGGAAATACTAGACTATGAAATTCTAAGTATGAGAAGTCCCATGAGCCCAATTTTTATTTTTATTTTATTTTTTGTTTAAACAGTTCAGAAAGGTTGTGAATTAAAATGGCTGAATGCTACTTTCAGCACTGTCAGGGCACCCAATGGCTCCCAATGGCTCCAAAGCTGCATAAGTCCCTCAAGACTTTTCTGGCTCTGAGGATTTTGCCATTACTTTCAGAAACTGCCACAGAGGACCAGGACTGGGTTGTGAAGCAGCTTTTTAACTGTCCTTCCAAGTAAACAACAAGGAAGGAGAATAGTAGAAAATGAGAGATGTTGTTAGCAGTATTTTACTGTTCTATTATAGATATTTCACCACAGTGTATCTTCTTAGCTTGCTTTTAGGGATCCTTTGGACTGGAGAAAAGAAAATCTTTTTCACAGTGTTGGTATGATTTGTCCATGGTGACTTCTGAAGGCACAGGTACAGAACAGCAAATAGCAGACCTGCCTTAATGTGGATCTCTGGCTGGGACTGAGATCTCTGCACTGAGAGGCGAATGCCTTGCAAATCCTCCTTTGTATTAGTAGGATACTGTCAGTACAAGGTTTCAGAATTACCATACTGAAAATCATATAGTTTTCTATCTCTAGATGGTGCATTATAATTATTGAGTTTCATTGTTTCATGTCCTTAAGAAGTTAAACCTGTGGTGTGGATTTTTATAGTCTGCATGATGATTTTGGGAAGCTGTTGACTTGGTATGCTGGAATAGGTTCAGCTTCAGTATCAGGCCCTAATGGTCATGGTTCTGCAAGACTCCAATGTTTTCTTGTTGCAAGGGAGCTGTTCTGGCTGAGCTATGCTGTAGCTAAGTTAGGAGGAAAAAAAAATAATGTAATACCAATTCTTTTGATTCTTCTCTCACAATGCACAGTAATTTAGTAGTACAATTAGATGTGATGCCCGCAATTCCAGGTTTTTTTTAATATATATGGTTTATTTTTCTTCTATCTCTTTGCTTCTTGCTCAGAGTACAACCCCAAAGTGATCTGTCTTGGGAAAGAATCTTGCTGCTCTTTCTCTTGTTGCTGCAAACTGCCTGTGCTAGAACTGTGAGCCATCAATTTGCCTGGACATTAAGCAGAGCTGATTTTCAGACACCCAGATTTCCTAAAGGGAGAAACAGGGGTCGGTATGGTGGTGTGTGTGAGGATATTAGAAGCAATAAAAAACAGTGCAGTTCTAATCTCAGCTAAGCTGCATCTGTGCTACAAGCAAGAGTACATCATTTTCCCTTCAATTAAGTACTGCATTTTACTGTCTTTTTTCTATATGTCTACCCACTCAGTTTCATCTGAACATGATTCAGAATGTATCAAAAAGACATATATAATATACTATGATAATTATAATGATATATATAATAAATATGTAATTAATTCATGAGTTGGAACCACATCCTGAATATGCATAATGCCCCAGGCTCTGTCTTATTCAGCACTGCTATAAGCAGGTGGATTTTTGTGAAATCAGGAATATACATCTGAGTGCCGTTATGTTTTATCACAGTGGTGGGCCAAAAAAGGTAGAAATAAATCTTTGCTAATGGCAGAGCAAGACCAGGACATAAAGCTTTGGCATTGTTAAGAGCCCTTAAATATGAACTTGAGAGCTGCTTTTTTGATTTGCATGCTAGCAGAAGCTTCTGCCTTGTTACTTCAACTAACAGTTATTTTTTTAAAACCCTCATGGATATATCCTTGCTGTGATGATGGTTTCTCAGATCTGAGTGCTAACAGGGTTTCTGTACTGATAAACACACTGTGAAGATATGCCCATTTTAAGTCTTATCACCAATTTTGCCTTTTTATGCATGGTTGGGATTTATGGGAATGCTGCATTACACTTTTGATTCAGTTTTGGTTTCTCTTCTTCTGAAAAAAAAACCAAAACGTAACTGTGCAGATTTTTCTCATGAGTTGTAGAAGTTGTTGTCTGTCCAAAGAATGGTAGAAGAAAAATGGGCACACAGTGTACATCTGCAAGCATTTTACCTCTTGCAGAGAGAATTTGCTTGCAGTCCAAACTTTAAGGTATTACCTGCATCAGGATGTTGAATTAAAAACAGCAATGATTTCAGTTCAGTATTTTTGCAGGGAGGGGATTGGGAATAATGGCTGCAGAAGAGCCTGGATTAAATGTGGTATGAATATAAATCCTAGTCAATGGTGATGCAAGGACAAACATCTGCTTTAGGTGGCCAAGTGCCAATAAGGCTGACAATTTGAAAGGTTTTGCTATATTTACACTGGTACATTTCTTTTAAATTGGAGCCACTACTTTCCAAGCAGTCCTTGTAATTTGAATATCACTGCATTAGCCCTGTAGTAACATGTTTTGCAGAACTCAGTAGAAGACACCCAGTGTAAATAAATAAATAAATACATCAAAAAATAACCAAACCATCAAGAAAACCTCAAAAATACTGAGCAGCCTTTGTAAATGTGTACAGTAAGTGCTGATTGGCAAGTAATGCCACTGCAGTTAACCCCACTGAGTTGCAGGAACTATAGTTACTACTATTTATTGGTTTCTGTGTTGCTTGTAGTGAAAAAATGACTGTAATGTATCTATCTGCACTTCTTGCTTTCCTGGCTCTGTTGTGCTTTTTTCCAATTCTCTTCCCTTCCTTTGAGATAGTCCCAGAATTTTTCAAAAAGAGCTGTCAGTTCAACACTAAAATCGTAATGCCACTTCTATGAGTCGTCTTGCATCCACCATCATCTCTGTCACCAGAAGGAAACAAAACGCTATATCATTGAAAGATAATAAAACATTAGCTTGCTTCCTTCAGTAATCAGTTATGCACAGAGAAAGATGTAAGCAAGCAAAAATATACATTTTTAAGCACACTTTTAAAGATTTGGAATTCGGGAATCTTCATGAAACAATACAATGAAGACTTTTCTTTATCTGATATGAAGAAACTCAGTGATTCTCACAAATCCATGTTGGTTCTTCAGAAATGTTCCTTTAAACACAGCTGACTTCTTAGTGTAACTTTTTTTCTGCCAGACACATTCCTACACTTTCTGTGTAATGATGCAATAAATTCACCCTGGAGCTTGTTACAGTTAATAACCTGGAAAGGGCAAAGGTATTTGGACAATGCACATTAAATTAGACCTGTATCAATTACAAATAGGGTACATTATTCCTTTTTTTTTTTTTTTTTTTTTTCCCCTTCAAAGAAATATAATTTTATAGCAAAAAAGATGCATTTTTTACATGCATAATTTTTACAGGCAGTGATGACTTGGTGAATAAATAATGTGCCTTGTTCAGGAGACAAGCATCCACTCTGAACAATTATCAAAGACATTAAGAGACAATGCTAATGTATTTCATGCTTCAAAAGCTACAGCTGCCAATGCTTCATAGCAATCAATCAACCTTTTTTTGTTGTTTTTGGTTGCTATTTTTCATATATTAGCAACACAGTTGGGATAATAACTATGACCCTGACTGCCTCCACTCTTTTAGGTATATTTACTGGTTATATTGATTTCCTTAATGTTCCTCTGTGGCTATTTCATAAGAAGGTACAATTTCAGAAGATAAACAACATCTTATTTTCATTTCTGTGTAGAGTGCTTTTCTATATATATATATATATTTTTCAGGCAATTTAACACTTTCTTTGTGTTTGAATAGAATTACATTTTTTCTACCATTGTAATCCATAAATTAGAAAGGTGAACAATAGAGCTGAAATAGATAATGGCTTTGTTGTTCATAGCCTGTCAAGTCATTCTTCAGTTCTTTAATAAGCTAAGTCTGGTGATCACAATGCAAGCCCTACTGTAAAGTACACTGTAAAAGAGACCTGTCTCCATTTATTGGAACAAATGTTTCCATGGTTGAGGTCAGAGAGGTCTTTTGTAAATTCTTGCATATAGAGTGAATTATTTCAAAATGTGTAAAAGCAGAGATGCTGGGGTTTTCCAGGTCAAGGTTTATATTACAGGCAGACTCATTTCTATTAAAGGAATTTGCATTATGTTCTGCCTTCATTTAAAAGACTTAAGTTTCCAATCCTGTCTCTCTCTTGACCTTCACCCAGAATAGACTGTAATAAAAACTATCTTTAAAAGTGACAGACAGGATGCCCAGGCACTGCAGCTATAACAATGTGATATTACCTGTGGATTTATGAGTAGGGGGATGTTGCTGCTTTGCTCGTAGCAATGAATCTATCCTGTGTTAGTAAGCAGTATTGTTCCTGCCCAACTGATGCTTGGACAATGCCCTTTTCATGCTCTAGTACAATAAGCTTAGCTACCTCAGTGTAAAAAATTAATGTGCCTCTCCCTCTATTTTTTCTTTTTTTTTCCCTAAATTATTGCATCTAAAATTCACTTCAAAATGCAAACTTTTCTCAGAAAGGGTGCTCTCACCTTATGTGTTTGAAGAAAGCAGCTGAGGACTCATAAGTCTCCATTCATCATCATTCATCTCTTATTCAGATAAGCAAGGAATAATAGACTGAATAAATATTTAATCTCAGATGGAAAAGCTGCCTTCCTGCTTATTTTCTGTGAAATTTGGGCTGTAAGGGGCCCTAATATCTTACAAATGGAGAAAGAGGGAAGGGAAGATGTCCAGGATGAAACAGTGTGATACCTCTCTTACTGGCTTTATGTTCTTTGAAATAAAGGGACGATAAATGAGGAAAAATTGCATGAGGAGAAATTAAAAGTCTGCAGTTAGAGATTTTGTTGCTAAGGTTATGCACTGAAATGCACTATTATTTATGGTATTATATTCTACCTTGATTTTGTGGTTATTGCTGTAGAAGTTGAGGGTAAAACATACATTTGCAGATTAAAAAAAAATACTCTACAGCTATTTTAATAGTTCACATTTTGCTAGATCAGTAAAAATTTTAATACAAGTTTTTTAAATTGAGTCTATTATATTGACATGTGACTAAAATAGTTTTTATGCACGAGCGGAAAAAACAACTTAATGTTAGAAGTGTTGCACTATTAAAATAGTGGAGTCATTTTCTTTTGCCCAAAATCAGAGGCTCTCACTTGTGAGAGCTACAAAGAGCTTGTAGTTTGCAACCACAGTAAAGAATGCACCTTTAGGAGGATAGCTTTGCTATTAGGTAGCTATTTGTGATTTAAAGCTGTCTCTGTATGTATTGGTAATTGCTTACCTATGAAAAATAATAATTAGGAAAAAAAATGGCCAGGCAGGACCAAGGTCAAATACCCACTTTCAATTTTAAAGTCCATCAGTGGTTTGCTTGTTGAAATACCATAATTGTATTTTGGGAATATCTGTTGGATATGCATACAGAGCTGTGTTCAGAAGGTTTGACTCCATTTGCCTAGTTCCTTAAGTATTAAGTTAATAATATTTTCCAGAAAAATAACTGAATTTTCTTTTACCCAGTGGTTGGTGAATAATTTATTGCCAATTTACTACAGCTTTGCTGTCTGTGACGGCTGGTGAGTGATGCATCAGCTGTGCTCTCACTTAGGAAATCTGAAATGTATCTTGTGCTTTGAGAAATGAGGAACTATGTCTGGGCATTACTTATATAAAACAAGTCCACGTTAAAAGGTAGTGGACATAAAATCTTCTTAGCAGCTGTATTGAACTGATTAGCTACAATTGAAAAATAGGGGCAGGGGGCATAGAAACTGACAACAGATTTGGTTTAATGTAAAGCTAATGAAAATAGAAGAGTTCTTGACTCCCATTTCACAGCTGTCTTGAAGGTCATGTTTCCTCAGAGATGAGGTATGTAAACAACAGCATCTATTAATCTTCATAGTCAGGGCAAGTGGAATGAAACAATGGAAATTTCTAAATATTCTTCTAATACCTGAGTTTCTGTTTCCCTTCAATGACTACGGTGGAGAAAAAATAGTTAATTTTGTAGCATCAGCTGCTCACAAATAAACAGACTGAAAAGACTAGCTGCAAGGATGATTTCAAAGCATGTATTGATTTTTTTATTTATTAAAAGGGGGGGGGGGGGGGTGTTAAAGCTAGTAGCATTGTCTTAGAGACTGTAGAATTATGCCTGTGTGCAGAGCCTCTAGCATCAAGTTGAAGCCAAATAATTTTTGTTTTTCCATTTTTGAATTATGAGTTTCTGACAGAGGCATTTCTCAGAACTAGAATTGAATGATAACATTTTGAAATCTGCCAACATCCATTCAATTCCTCAGTTTCCTTTGTTAGTCTTAACTCTTTAGCAACAGATGAGAAATCTGGAGTGCCAAGAGGTTTGGAGCTTTGAAGTTGAGTTCACCATCCCTCTTAGGCCCATTAATTCCAATTTGCAGAGTAAAAGCTTTTTTGTTCTTCTGGACATCCATAAAGAGTGAATGGGTCTGCAAAGGATCATAAATTGATAGTAAAGAAAGAACAGTATTTGATCTGGATCTCTCTGTCATATCCTATACAGCATCTTGGAACAGGAAAAAGACATTAAGACATTTTCTGCTGGTACATTGTGGGTAGAATCATGGAAAACATAACACATTTGTCTTGGAAATATGTGTGCACATAGGAGTGGTAGCTGTGACCTGAGCAAAGGCTATTCTTTCATCTGTGTGTTGGTAAGGCTTTTAGCAGCAGTGGTACTTATTCTTGACATGACTCTTCAAGAAACAGATGGATCAAGGACAACAGGACAGATGCAGGAGTAATCTTAGATCTGATAACTATTTGTAAGAAGGTTAAAGAAGATGCAGGACAAGTCATCTTGTACAAGTTTTTCTAAGTACCAGGAAAAAAAATACCAGAAACTTTCCTCCTTACTCCCTACTTAAGAAAGGCTTAAGAAAGTCAAACCCAAAAGCACAAAAACAGACCTGTGCTGTGCATAGGATGGCACGGTAATTCATGATGTTAAATTACATCTTTCAAGGAGCTGTGTATGGTGCAGAATGTAGTAACAAGTTGTGAAGGTTTAGGGCCCAAGACTGGACTATCTTGCACTTTGAAATGGTTTGTTGTGCCACTTGGGATGTTTGTAGTGCAGTTTGGATTGTCTGGATTGGGCAAAAAGGGCAATTTTCTACCAAAAATGGTGATCACTTCTGCGTGGACAGTCAAGTATGGGTTATCCATCATCCTTATATTAAGAAACAAGTTGGAAAAACGTGTTAGAAATGTTTCAGTATCTGATATGTTTTGAGTGGGGAGATGGTCTAGATGATCTCTTAAGATGCTTTGTCACTTTCCTTGATTTATGAGCTCAAGATATTTTTTCAGAGTCCTTTAAGCCTAAGGTTACTCATACTGACATCAGTGTTGTGATCATGGTGTAGCTGGCTTGCAATTTATCCCAGAGGCTTGTACATTTATTTTTATAGTTCAGTAGTGGCTTAATAGAGGGCAGAGTGAGTTTAAAGCAGGGAGGAATATTTAATAGTATTTGGAGTCACACTTATAGCCTTTTTCTTTATATTTCAGTTTGGTTTTTTTACTTTTACTGAAAATGTGTTACTACTTTACAAAAGCACTGGTACAATTCCTTGTTCTTTGCTCTGCTTTGTACTTGCCTTTTTCATTTGGCAGGTTGTTTCTTTTGCTAGTTGGAAGAAACAGAATGAAGTGAAAAGATAACCAAAAGTGAATAAAGGTAGGATAAAAGTAATAGATCAACTGTGAGCAAGGGGGGGATTGAAAAGACCCTTGCTCATCTAGTAAAAAATAAAGCCATTCAGAAGAAATCTAACAGAGGGCAGACAACAAAGACAGGCAGTCAAATACAGGAGATCCGATCTGTAATTTCTGTCTGATTTTTCACCCTCTCCTTCCTTTCATATGGTGACACTGAAGCAATATGTGCTTTTAAAAAAAAAAAAAACAAAAAAAACGATGCACATCTTGTAGAGCCCTGCAGTTCTGTGTACCTAATGATAAATGCACTTTTATCTAAAATGCACAAAGGGCCGTACTGAGCTGAAGTCTTCCAGTCTCTCTAAGTATATAGCTGCTTTGCCTTCAGAGCACAGCTAGGGTTGAGATGTTTTTTGGCCCTTGATTTCTTTTGTTCTGTAGCAAATGGCTGCTTTCTCTGCATGAGTGTTGCTGGGTTCGCCATGGTGGTGGTGGAGGCAGAATCTGAAATTTGCCTGCAAGATGTGCAGATGTTTTTTGATCCCACTTTCCAGTAGCTGCGGAGGTGTCAGTGCTAGAAAAAGATGCATGCTCTCCTAGCTGCCATTTGGTATTCATGGGGAGCTTGGCCCTCTCTTAAAACCAGCCTGGTAAGAGCAAACCGTGACGTCAGGGTTACTGTGCTGATGTTTCTGTTCCAAGATTTACAGGTCACTAAGAAGTGGATGCATACATTTTCTTCTTTTAATATACGCTATGAAATTACGAAATATCTAAATCTTTAAGTTGTTAAATGCAGTTTAGTCCTGAGTAAACTTCCTTAGGATAGCATAGATAATTTTACTATTTTTAGGTCTTGTGTTAATAGTGCTCTGCTGTTTTAAATAGCATTGGTCCAACTGCAAGTACTAGCTGCTGATATTTAAAGAATGGATTAATAGGCATGAAAATAATCAAGTTCAAAAAAAAAAAAAAAGAACATGAAGGAAGATGTATCTATGCTCTGTTCTAGTAATAAAAAATAATTTCAAGTCTAATGTTATATTTTATATGCCATCTGAGTCATCTCACTGTATTTATATGCCTGTAATTTAGCCTAACATGTACTTTCTGCATTCATCAATATAAAAAGAACCCAGTGAATGAATACCTATTATATGCAAGATCTATGGCTTAGGGACACTTTATTTTACTCATAAATTTTAATATCTGTTCTCTCTACAGTGAAAATAATGAGCATGTAGTGGTTTGGTCCGTCATTACAGAGAACTTTCTTAAAGTTGTAAGGACTTGTGACTAATTGGGATCGACCCACAAATATGAGACCAGGCTTTTTCTCAGATTCCTGTCAAATGCAAAACCCCCTTTGGACACCATGTTCTTCCTTTTTTTCCATTCGTCATAATTTCTTTATACTTTCTAGAAGTGGAAGAAATCAAATCAGTTTTTTTTATCTTGATCAGCAATGAGTTTGGCTTTGCTCTCAAGTACAGTATTCGAGGTTTTTTTAGGTTACCTCTGAGCATGAATTGCTTTTGAAAAAAAAATAATTATCATTCTTATGATCATTAGCAATCAAACTGAGTAATTCTTGATTGATTTTGTTGCCAAACCATCTTAGAGTTAGCTAATTTAAATCATAGTTTTCTAATGATCATTGGGAAGCGATAAATGCGGCTTTAAAGTTCTTCCAATGTATGTAATTCCACATAAGGAAGACTTAGGAGGAGTCAGCCAATACAAAAGTTCCTTAAGTTCAGACTCTGTTATATCTGTTTATCAAATCCCAATGTTCTGTGAATATGTATTCAGTACATAAACAGAGAAAAGTAAGCATTCCAGTCTAAATGGAAGAAATTCACTGCTCTAGCTGAAACTACTGAATAAGCTGGGTACTCGGGACTCCAAAAATCCTGTTATTCATTTTAGTACTGACAATGTCAGTACTGAAAATGGTTATTATAGTTTATTTCATATTTTTAGATCAAGCTATAATGAACTTAATGTCAGGTTATGTATGAATATGATCATTCTAATTGCAGAAATCATTACTTTTGTGTGGATATTTAAAATCGTGTTTTAAAAAAAAAAAAGAAGGAAGGGATTGGAAAGTAGAAGACATCACGGAAAGCACTGGCTGACCTCATCAACCTTGCATGGAATATATATACCTGTACTGAATATTAAATAAGTGTACTTTGGAGAATGACTGTATTTTATTAGCTAAAAAAACTTTCCTAATTTCAAATCTTACTTTACTATTTTCTACACACTTTCAAGATTAAGGTTTCTTTCCAACCTCAATTCCATTCTATAGAAATATATATTCTCTATATTATGCATATTACTCTAGTTTTTGTGTTGTCTTGAATTCAGAAGTGTTCATTTTTTTCTGAGATGTCATGAGAGATCTGTTTGAAGAACTGAAATAAGCAGGGAACCAAGCTTACCACTCATTGAATCTCAGATAATTGTGTCCTTAAAATTTGGCCCTATTTTCATTCACTCAAAGCTTTTTCTTTTTTTTCCCTAAGGTCTTCCTTCATGTTTAGCAGTTCTATGTGCCCAAAGAAGATTGGTAAATAGATTTGTTTCAGGAAAAAAAGTGTTGTTTTCATAATCTCCTGAGACACAGTCAACGACTTCAGGCTGCTGCCTGCTGAGTACAGTCTTGCTTCCCAGGCTTTGTCAGTCACCTATTTTTTCTTGAGAGGAGGTTTTGTGGTTTTTTTTGTTTTTGTTTTTTGTTTGAGACTATAAATGCTCCTTATTTACAATCAGTCTTCCTTTTTCATTCAGCTTATGTAGATGACAATGATGATGATGATTGTTGCCTCTGTACACACTCTTACCTTGATCTTCCCTTCTCAGTTTCTGAATACAAAGTGGTGGTCAGTCTTTGTCCTGTTGATATTCCCATCAGTCGTCGTGGCTCTTAATTACCACTAATGTTCCTTTGTGTTCTCCTTAGATCACATTTAATAATGGAAATATTCCTGATTCTACACCAGAGGGCGGGTGGCTGAGGATCCTTAACAGAAAGAACATTTCGTTGTTACACATTAGAAGTCTGTTCTGAAACCTTGCACTTAACATTTAAAGTAAACACATTGTTCTGACAGCGTCTCAGATTTTGATGTGTATGCACTTTTTTGAACCCAGGTAGGCAGTACTTCTCATCCTAATTGACACACTCCTTCCTGGTCACCTACTCTGTCTGCTTTATGTCACCGTTCATACTGCCAGCAGCTGCTGATCCTCTTCTTTGTTCACAGTTTCTGTGAAGGTTACTTTCTCTGGAAGGACATGCCAGCATCTGCTCTGTCAGTGTTCCCCATTTGACGTTCAGACACCAATTTTTTTGCTTGTTTCATTAGTGATTTATTTTCTGCAGAAGGGGTGATAAACAAAGTGTTAATATGATAAGTGTTGATTCTAGATCTAAGTATTATTCAGGATTAAAAAAAAAACAAACAATTATTTTAGTGATAAGGACCATCGGTTTAATGTGCAATTATTCATTCTAATTATCATTAACTAAGATGATTAGCTGATGTTACATAGGTCACATTTCTTGGTATATTACATTGAATTGTAAAAATGTAACAACTGGCATATTATCCCCAAATGCTATTAAATCAATCTGTTGAGTAGAAAAAAAAACAACAAATTAATTTGCTGAAATATCACAGTAGTTTTCATATGTCCAACTTCCAGTTACAGACACCTTAAAAATGTGCTTTTATTTTTCTGATTAGTCTTTTTTTTTTTTTTTTTTTTTTTAAGAGGATTTTAACTGAGGTCCAATTCTTAAAATTTATTATGGGTTACAGTTAGTGATTTGGTGTTTGATGTTTAAATTGGTGAACCAGTTTTCTTTAATTTTAGTACTGCTTTGATCTCTGCACTTTCATTCTTAAGCAGAACTTCTTTCCTGCCCAGTACATATGCTTAAGTCAATAAACAAGTAAATAAGGAAATTGAATTAGCTGTGTCAAAATATTGTCTTAAATTTTTATCTTTTTTACTGTTTTTTTTTTTCTTCGTAGAACTGTTTGAGCCAGAAGGAATCTTTAAAGGTCATCTTGCCCAACTCCCTTTTGCATTGATCAGGGACACCTACAGCTCAATTAGGTTGCTCAGTGCCCAGTCCAGCCTGACTTTGAATGTCACCAGGGATGGAGCATCTGCCACTTCTCTTAGGCAACCTGTTCCAATGCTTCACTACCTTTATTGTAAAATCCCTTTTCACTACATCCAATCTAGTTCTTGATTGTTCCCTGAAGTTCCCTCTTTTAGTCTGAAACCATTTCCCCTTGTCCTGTCACAACAGACCTGCTAAAGAGTTTGTCTCCTTCTTTCTTAAAGACGGCCTTTAGGTACTGAAAGGCCATTCTCAGGTCTCCCTGGAGTCTTCTCCAGAACAGCCCCAGCTCTCAACCTGTCCTCCCAGGGAGGTGTTCCATGCCTTGGATCATTTCTGTGGCTCTCCTTGGGATTCACTTCCAACGGGTCTATTGTCTCCTGTACTGTCCATCTAAGAGACCACCCATCAAATCCATATCTGTCCAATTTGGAGAGAAGGATGTTATGTGGAACAATGTCAGAGGACTTACTGAAGTACAGATAGATAATGTAAATAGTTCTTCCCTGTCCATTGATGTAGTTACACCATTATAGAAGGCCAGTAAGTTGGTCAGGCAGGTCTTGCCCTTGGTGAAGCCATGCTGGTTGTCTTGTATCACCTCCCTCTCTTCCACATGCATTAGCATAGCTTCCAGGAGGATCTGTTCCATGATTTCCCCTGGTATAGAGGTGAGGCTAATAGGTTGGTAGTTTCCTGGGTCATCCTTTTTACCCTTCTTAAAAATAGGTGTGGCATTGCCTTTTTTTTCAATCATCAGGGACTTCACCTGACTGCCACACTTTTCATGTGAAAACTGGGGACAGTGGAAAGTATCTAGCACAAGCAGTGATAGCTGAAGGAATAGTGCTGTTCTGCTAACGATGTGTTCCTCTTTCTCGTTATGGAAATAGTGGACTGGATTTTGAAATGCTTAATCAACAACTGGTGACCCTCAGCTTAGAGGGTGAGAACTGTGCAGATTCCTCAGCTTTGAAGTGTGAGGTATGGCTCTGTGCTCTTTATGACTCAGATGGTGTCAGAAGGACTGCATGTCCTGATGTTGGAATAATACCACACTCCCTGGCAGCCCTGAGGATCTGGTCATTTCCACAGTTTCATTTGGGGGCTTTGTTGTGGCACTGTGTTGCTTATGAGGTGGTGGGTAGAAAACTGGTTTTAATGAACTTACTGTCTTGAATTCAGTTAGAAACTTGATTACTTTATTGATTTGGGAAATTAGTTGTCAAGTTAGAGATATTTTCTGTTCCAAATAGCCATTCTATTTCTAAAACCAAGTGCAAAAGGTCTAATGCTCAGTAGCAGAATAATTTCATGTAACATTTTCAACATACCAATCATTCTCTTTGATGCTGTTGGCTATAGACACACTTGAGTGATCATCATGCTCTTTTGAGAGGATTTTGATGTTATGTTTGAGTTATGTTGTATAACCTTCAATGCACAACTGCAACGAAGGCAGTGTTTTTATACGCTGAAAATTTCTCCCTAATGGCTGCTCTTATGGAGAAGCTGGCTTCCTTCTGACAAGGTTGCACTACTCTGCTGCTGCTGTTCATGTTTTTGGAATGGAAGCATTTTCATGTGAAATTAATGAAAGCACTGGGAGTTTGCCATTTGGTACATCAGTGCTAGTATTTTCCTCTTGTGATTGTATCCCAACCAGTCTCACCAGTCTTTTAGGAACAATTGTTCTTTTCTGATTTCACTGTTATGACAATTCTGCCACTGAAGTATCTGGAATTCTAAATGTAATTCTAACTCTGAGCATTACTTATGTTAATAAATTATAAAAAAGTATGCAAGTCTGGTCATATTGCAATTGCAGACTACTATTGCAGTGGCTTTCTTCTTTTACTTCTTAGTATTACAAATGTTTGTTTCTTCTTTTATTTTATTATATTAGGTGGTTGTGAAGGATGTGAACCGTGAATTTTAAACAGTGCTCTAAGATCAGGTAAAAATATCCCAGTACATCAGAAGTGGATCAATATAGGTTTTTTAGTGGTCTAAACTAAAAAAGGGTGAGATTTAAATTAGATTTTAGGAGGGAATTTTTTACTCAGAGGACAAGTGGGTCCATATTAGCAGAAATTTTTTCTTCTGCAGATTTACTGCTATTTAAAGCTTCTAAAGAGCATTATTAAAAACACTTCAGAATTGCTCTTAGTTGAGTAAATAGCCTGTTATTGCAAACATTTGGTAATTGAAGCTCTACAACTACAAAGACTTTAATATACAGGTGTTTAAACTTCACTAATTTGAATACTTCTGCTTTGCACAGCCTGAATCATACATCAGCCATAGCCCTTTACAACTGCTACAGTGAACCTCTCCAGTATTTATCTTTATTCTCATTATTGTAGCTTTTTATATGCTTTGTAAAAAGTTTTTTTATCATGTCTCCTTTTTCCATCTTTCAGCATTTTATTACACTCTTCATAAAGTGATCATAGGACTATTTATTTTTGTGAGATTCCAGTGAAAGCAAACAGCAACAGAACTGTCTCCCTCACATTAATTTCATCCTTTTTCATTCTGCCAGTCCTTGAAGTGCACTAATTATCAACTTCAAACTGCTCTTTGTTTCCTGTCTTGCAACTTGAAGATATATTAAAAGTAATAATAATAATAATTAATCCTGTATCAAGATCAGAGTAGAATCTTTCAAATATTTTGAGAAAGAAGAGGAGGAATCATCCAACCCTGAGGGGATATTAAAACTTTACTGATTATTGCTGAGGTTCATCAGAACCTAGATTATTCTTGTTAGATGGTTTCCAACCAGCTGCAGTCTGAAATGGGAAGGGTGGTCCCCTGTCAGTGTCACAGTTGTACCTGATCAGCTTCATAAGTAAATTCAGATTCACACTGAAAGCAAAGACTGCATGACCTGTTTCACACCTCCTTTGGAAGACTACAATCAGTTCTTCACAGATTTTTAAGCTGGGATTTCCTTGCTCCCCAAACCTTTTCATAGTTCACTGTAGCAGAATAAACATGTAAAGAAGAAATTTATCTGTGATTTCTCCTGTGACTAAATTATTTTATTGACGAGTTGATCCTGTGATATCCAAAGTCAGTGCAGTGAAATGATGATGTATGTCAACAGGATAAGGTTATTATTAAAAAAAAAAGTAAGATCTTTAATTTTCAAAGCCAATTAAAAAAGGAAAAAAAAAAAAACCAAACCCAGACAAATATAAACCAAAAGAAAACAACACAAGCAAGCAATGCGGTGAGAGCTGGGTGAGCTCTGTGTAGCTTTGACTTTCTCTGGTGGGAGCAGATTATATGTGTGGAGAGCTAAAATAAAAATCATCTACACGGGAAGGTACATAGATGAGCACCATAGGTTTACAGACGATATATAGATTTACACCCAAACAGGTAGAAATGAAGAGATAAATGATGCAATAAGAGGTTCTTGAGATGTTGTATTATCTGCAGAAAAAGCACTGTTTATGCTGACACACGTACATCAGAGTTGGATACTCTTCCTGAAGGTCATATAAGTGGCTAATTTGCTTTCTAACCACGCATCCCGGTTCCGTAAAGACAAACGCTTGATATACAAGTATAGATAAATTTGCACCTGAATGGATGTGTAGGGGTAATTTAAATGGTTTTTAATATAATTTAAATATACAAATTAATAACTTAGGATTGTCGTTTTCCCTCTTTTTTTTTCAGCTTTTAGATTGCTATCAGAGTTATGTCAAAAGCCCTGTAAGTTTTGGTTTTGGTGGTTCTGCAGGTAACTTTGCTAGTCCACATTGCTGATGGTAAGGTACCGGCTAAAAATCTGGGATTTATATTGAACTGTTTGGTCACATACTTCTAACTATTAACTTTCCTGGAATGTGCTTAGTTTGTTGCGAAGGTATCACTGTTGCACAAGTTGCTCTAATTTGAGCCAATTAAAACATAATTACACTATTTTATGCATAATTAGACTCTCAAGTAGCTTTTTCAAGCTAAGGTTATCCCTGCAGCTCTGTATTTTGAGATCTCTCTTGGCTCTGCTGCAAGACACAGGTAAAATAAGAGGGTCTCTGCATTCAAGAAGTGCAGTTATTTTTACATTCATTAAATAACAGTTCAGGAGCTTGGCTATTCCATAGTTCATTTCTTCCAGAACATTGGAATGAGAACCATATGGTGCTGATTTGCTGTACTTGCATTTCTCAGGTTGCTCTATTATTTCTTTTGTGGTGTTCAATCTCCGTTAAGGCCATACTGTGAAATCTTATGAGAAGTGCCCTTGGAATAGAAATTTCCTCATTATCTCTCATGATGAAGGCTTGTGACAAAAGTAATTTTAATTTCACTGCTGTCTCTGTCATTGTTTTTAATTTCTCACAAATATTTAATCCAAAAAGCGCTCAGAATTGCCTGCATGTTCCTCTTTATATTAAAGTGTACAATATGATGCTGACTTCTAAATAATGATGTCTGTGAGCTATGGTCGACTTACTTATATATTTAAAGGTATTCTGTTCTTTCTGAACAACTCTGCTCTTATAGGTTTAACTGAAAAAGGAAATAATTGTAAAAATATTTTGGCACTGAAAAATGAAGAGGGAATGGAATACTTCCATGCTTGTGAAATCCTGAATTTCAAGCATCTTATTTTTCCTAGCACCATCAATCTGAATTTGTGCTGCTTTGTTGTTAGATATAGATATGACCTTTCAGGTCACCATACCAGTAAGTTGGTTTTCTTCAATATCTGCTCATAAAGATTAGATACTGTGTCATCTTTTGCACTTTTACTCACAAGAGCCTTATTAAGATTTTGTATTCAGTATGCTGAATTAACTAGCAGATCTTGATTATTTTTTTTTAATGGCAGCAAAAATGAAACACTTGAACTTCCATGGGATGCTTAGGTATGCAAAGAAAAATAATTACACCATTTTGTTTCTTAATGGATACTGTGAAGATATTTGAGATCATTTTCAGTGTATGTCAGTGCTATTACAGTCATTTTGTATGGAAGAAATACAACCGTGAGTAAAACTGTTCTTGGTGGTGCATTAAACAAACTTGTTTTCTGTGTTGTGACAAGCTAAGAAAGAAAGATTAGAAGAGACTGACATTTCTATAATAATTCTGTTAGTCAATCATTGATATTTCACCTTCCTATCCATCTTTTTAAGGTGCAGGGCAAACAGATGTATTTTCATTCCGTGTCATTCACGATTGACATTTGCAGTAATGGAAGAGTCTAGCTGGCTTTAGGATTAGGATTTGCTGTTTTTTCTGTAAAATTACAAATGTAATGAATCAGCCAACAACCTACGCTGTGATTTTGCGAAGTGTATTTTAAAAGTTGCTAGAAAATGAGAATTATAGCTACATGATCAAAAGCAAGAAAGACTTTTAGTTAATATGTATTCATTTAGTTAATGTGTATTCAACTAAATTTAAAAGGAAAAATTGAAGAAATTGAGTCTAGTTGTGTCATTTAACAGGTTGATATGTTAGAGTTATACCAACGTTATATACTGACAAACATGGTATGAAGGAATAATGAAAAACCTTTCAGAAATAAGACCTAAATATCTTATGTACAAACAGCAGGATTTTCAACTGCCTTGAAACGCTATGCTACATTTATGGGGGAGAGATGGGCATGACATGTGTAGGGGTAGCAGTGGGGGGGCTGAACAGCAACCATGTGTGAATCTTTGTACCTGCTCAGCAGAGCTCTTTATTTTCATTTATTTCTAAATGAAAATGCTTCTATGGTGCAATGCAGTGTGCTTTTACTCTGAAAATCTGAGCTAAACTTTTGGCCAAATGTCACAGTTATGACAGAATTTCTGTTCTCTTGGACACTGAATCAAAGATTTTTATTAAAACTTATCTAACTTAACATCCAGATGGAAGTAGCTTGATACCTGGGGCACTTGGCTGACATGAAGGTGAATGGCTGTTTCTTTGCATCTCCAGAGACAGAGGGAAGAGAGATCCTGGGTTTCTTCTGAATGACATCATTTTAAAATGTTTAAAATGTTTTGCAGGTGAGAGTTCAGTTCCCTACTCAGTGCTGCTGTGAACAGATTCTAACCTCGTCAGGGTTAGTGTTGTGCAATTATGATTGCCTGTGGTAGAAGGCTCTTGTTTTGTCTCTGAGAAACATATTTCTTTTTCAGCCAATTTAATTCTAAAAGGCTCATAACCAGTTCAATCGGTGCCAATTAAAGATCTTTTGCTGTATAGGCTTGAACCAGCACCAGTGCTCTATGTCTCATGTGCCATCCATTATTTTTTTTTTTACAATGGTGATGGATGTGTGAGCGCTACTTACTTTTCTATATCTGCACCAGGGGAGATGTGAAGAGATATGCAGTAGTTATTTTAAATTCTTATCTGGCAAAACCCTGTTCAGGAGCTAGATCTTAATGTTTGGAAGGAGAGAAGGGGAGAGAAACTTTCACCTCCTAATGATAGATGTACTTATAAAGTATTAGTATTAAAATGAAATACTTGAACTTCTGAAAAGCTCACATCACACAGAAGAAAAAGGCTTGATCTTTCTCACTGGGTACTTTTTTTTCCCTTTTATCGGTGGCAAAATGAATCACCGTCCTTATGATTAATTGAATTTGAGATTTAAATGTACAGACACTTAAATAGGGGCCTGAGGTTCACCCAGATGGGCTGACATAAAATAGCAGGAAATTACACCAATTTGAGACTGCCCATACTCTAATTACATCTGCTATACAGTATTTAGTGTTACAAATCTCATATCCTTGACAGAATAACAGTTTCTGAACCAGCTTTTTTCGCTGCCAACTAATGCACTGTGTAATTCCACCTGCCTGGGATCTGTTCTTTGGAGTTTATTTCTCCTGCAGGTGGTAGGGAGATGCTGTAGCATTGCAGTTGTCCAGAAATCTCTGTAGATCCCTGTGAGTTTATTGTCTAGTAGCTGCTGATGGAGACTAATGGCACCCAACTATTTATATACTCAGCTATTATATTTTCTAATTCACTGATTTTAGCAGCAGAGAAAACTGATCTTTCTGGTTGCCTGGGGCTTTCAAACCTTGCAACTTGCTCTTGAGTGTTGCAATTCTTGACCTAGCAGTGCTAGAAATTGAAACAAAGCCTTAAAATGATTTTTTTTTAACCCGACATGCTAATCTCTTACCTGGAAGTTGTTTTCCAGGCATAAAGGAATATTAGTTGCAAACAGCAAAGCTGTTGATATAAAATAGGATTGTTAGGTTTAGTTTCTACTTCCCATTCTCTGACAGAATTTAAAAAAAAAAATAGTGTCAATTTGCATAGTGTCCATAGATTATATTAATATTTATATTTATACCCTCACTAAAAATCCAGAACTATTTTCAATTATTCTAATAATCTTCTGCTTAGCTTGAGTCTCTACATTTTTTCTTTGATTCTTCATGCAACACGTAGATTTTTCTCAAATGTAATTACCTTCATTTCTCCCTACCTTTCTGACATTCTACAGCCCTCTATTTGATCTCATTAGGGAAGTCCTAATCTGCCTTTGACAAAGGCAACGTTACCTGCATTTCTTCATGTCAATTAGTGTTCTATGACCTTTCATGTGATGCTAGTGATTTTGAAACAGGAATATAGAAAGTAGTTCAAAGTACTTCCTGACAAGTGAATGAATCAGTCAGAAGTGTTATGAAGCAAAATTAAACCAGGCAGTTATTGTTTTATGAAACTTAAATAATTAAGCACATATTTGTAGCCCATACTAGAATAGGAAGAAATATTTTTCCTCCTCGTTTGAACGAGCTGAGATAAATGAAAAATTTACATGAGGAAACCTTGTCAATTCTCAACTCTGCAAATCATTTTATAATTCTTGTTAGCTCATGCTAAACAAGGTTTGATCATGTGGTTTTTGTTAGCACTCCTATTGTAAAAATGCAAAATATTCTTCAAAGAAATATAGCAGATGCTTGTGTGAATCAAAACTAATCAAGCACTCATAAGTTCACATCTTATGTGTTCTGGGAGGTCTGGATAAATGATGAAAATGAGGAGAGCTCAAGTATTGACTTTTTTTCCTGATTCCCTGCTTTCAGTCATTCATCATCTATCCATATGTCTCATATGTTTAGTAATCCATTTCTAATCCCCTCAGAAGAGAACAAAGTATATGTAACTTATTTTTCTCCAGTTTTTCTTATCCACAATGCATGCAGACATCTGATTTGTTTCGAAAGGCTTATGTAATTTGGTTGTATGGCATGAGGATTTTTTCCTTCAGGGATGTGTGTGTACTAGTAAACAAACGGCTTGCATTAGAAATAATGTAGCATAGCATTATTTCATTAAATGTCACAGAGTATTAAAAGGAATTAGAAACAGATAAATGGGTATTGTAGAAGCATCTCTAAAGTTATATAGAGAATGTTTATACAGTAAAAAGTGTCACTAAGACAAGATTTGTAGCTAACATTGAGCTGTTGTAATTTCCTATTCTAGTGCGCTTTGGATCTTCCTTCTAAATGTCTATTGTTGAACAATCGTGTGAGCTAATATTTTCAAACAAGAAGTTGTGTTTTGCATTTTCCACTTAACCAAGTATTGTGTGAGTTTCTGGAGATATTTTTAGCTTAGAAGATTCAAGACTAACCCGACAGTGAGTGAAATTGATTCTCTGTGAAGAGTTATGCTAAAGGATAGCAGAAGAAAGTGAGCCAGACATCTGTGTTCAGCCCCACACCACTGGCTAACAGTGTGACAAGGGTTTCCATCCTTCCTTAAGGCATTCTTGGAGTCCCCTGAAATGGCAGGGCCTGATCAGCAAGTAACAGAGCATTACAAAAATAAACAGCTTCCTTCTATTCTGTCACTTTTGTAGCCAAACAAATGGTTAGAGAGTAAGCTTGCTGTGTATGAGACTTCTTGTTTGCTGTGGAATTTCAAATGTAAGTAGTTGTAAGTATCCAATTGCTACTTTTACATTTGGGGAATAATTTTGCATTGTATTTCTCCTTTTCCTCAAGGCATTTAACTAATGTGTTTGGATGCTGCAGTTCAAAAGTAGAGAGACATGCTTAGGTGTCAGGAAGTGATTTTAGTAGGCGTGAAGGTGTAAGGTTACATTAGATGAAGTCAGAATTCCTAGTGGGATACATTCTGCATCTGCAGACCCAGACTGACCTTTTTCCTGCATTTGCTAGAGTATCTGTATTTTCTTACTCATTTTACTTATCCAGTTAAAATTAAAACAGTTGCTCTCACGTCCCTTCACATCAAATAATTTGTTTCGCTATGCGTGTGTTGTCCCTTGACTGAATGCTGCTTATCCTTGCAATTGGAGAGGGCATATTTGCAAGCTGCTGACAACGTATACTGCTGGCCTTATCAATGCATCAGTGTTTGAATTCAGAATCTATCACTTCAGTGGCTAAATAGAGGAATTCATAGTAAAGGCTTATGAGCAAAGCACAAATATGAACATTGTGATGTGTGCCTTTGGGTGCCAACCAAAATGGTAACTGTGGAAAACATTTAGACTAAGACTTTGCATATGAAAAAGCATTCAGACTATATTTGGCAAGCATATCCTACAAAATTAAACTTGGGTGGGTGTATACTTTTGGAGTGGTAATAGGCTCCTGGGCTAATTGGGCCATAAATGAAATTAATGTCAGCTTTTATTTTCAGTCATTCTGATATCTTTAATATTATTGATCACTGATCAGTGAAGAAGTAATACAATTCCCCCTAAGGCATGTTATGATGCTGACACATCAGCATTATTTACAAACTGTTCAAAGCAGCTCAGCCAAAAATGTATGGGATATTAAATGACACTAAATCACAATAGGATGCAAATTAACTTTCTCCTCTCTAGTGATTTACAAAGCTTTAATCATTTGTGAATTCTGAAAATTAAATTTCACTCTGGGTCACAGAAACTATATGTTAATCTATTAACAGCAAGTGCAGTTTCAAGGGCAAAGTGTGACTGAAATAATTTCTTGGTTTGTCAGGAATTCGTAGTTGTGAGTTCATCATTATTTCAATCAAATATCACTTTTGAATGCAAATATCACTTTTGAATTCCTTTCTTTGATGGGTGCTTAGGTAGCATTTTTGTGTCATTTCTGCTACAATATAATAATGGTCAGAAATGAAAAAGTTGCATAGGTGTAACAATTTTGTGAAATCAAGGCTCTTAGTGTTCCGAACAGAAATCGGAAGTGTTCATTTAGTGCTAAGAGTAATGGTTCTTAGGGTTTTAAGCATAGTACTTAGTACCTTCGTGAATTGCAATGATAGTAGAATTTGTTCAATGAAATCACAGGTGTTTTGCCTCAGGAAACACAAAGAGCATAAGTATGCAAAACGCTAAGCATTTAGGACTCATCACCTTTAATCATTCACAACTCAAATGCTTGTATACAAGATTAAAGTGTCTCTTCTGGATGAATCCCTCTCTGTGGCCACACTTGCCAAAGGTTGGCACAGTGGTGTGCAGGCGGTTGAGTCCAGTTACACGCTTTAGGAAACAAGCTGAGGCAGATGTTCTCATATGCCTCCTTTCTGGGAGCTGGATTTGCATGCACTTTTAAATCATTTTAGAGTGGAGCAAATGACTTCACTAAAGTAGTGCTGAAGATGACTTAAAGGCAGCCTGTTGGCCTTCCCTGCAACAGAATAGATTTACCCTCATTCTTGTCTGTCTATATCCAATAGGCCATTTCGGATTAATATTTTGAATTTTGAATAACAATAAGACTACAGTCTCAGTGCAAATGAAAAGGGATGATTCACACAACAAAGGTATGAAATCAGCAGTTAATTTCAAGTGAAGTTGAGTTTCTGAACCACACTGCATACCTAAATGTCATACTTTTCTGAATGGCATCGGATTCTGCAAGGTAAACTTTTAAGTGGCCGCAAGAAATCCAGGTGGGTTTTCTGTTTGTCTTTTCTGGGCACATCAGCCTAGATTGTTGCTGCTATTGAAAGGAGTCATCAGACTGTGATACATTGTTTTTTTCTATGAACATCTAACAGAAGACATTGGACTTGTACACTGCTATAAGAGAGGGCTGTGTGGAGGCACGCTGACCAGCATTAATGCCTATTCCAGTAGACACCTAATGTTTAGAGCATCAACTTTAGCAATCAGCAAGGATGGGGTCAAATAGGGGGTCTGGAACCTTGATTTTCTTTGAGTTTCTTTGACGTACAGTAATGCATTTTGTGGAAGCAGTGTTGTTAACTGTTTCATTCTCCTCTGTAATAGTATTCATGAAACCACCCAAATAACAATATTTCAAAAACTGTTTTGAATATTTTACATTTTATATTTGATCAAAATTTTATACAAAATACTTGCCACATGCTATGTTTTCCTGAGTTTCAGCAAACACTTCCCACAAAATTTCTTTGATGCAAGTGTGCTCAATGCCAAGCAACACTGAAGGCTTACTTCTCTTTTTACTTTCAGTTAGAGCATTTTTCTACACTGATGTAATATTGTTGGAATCACGTGGAATTGTAGAAATGAATATTGTGGCAGCTGTATTTAATAATAGAAGAAGGCAAAACAAAGTTTAAGGAACAATAAAATAAGATGAATTACTTCAAACAGTTCTCTTGATTTAGTCTGTTACTGGAGAATATGTTGGAGAATTGGTCAAAACTTATTTAATATAAGGATAAAATGAGCACCGTGTTGCAGTACCTATGAAATAACAGTGATAGGCCCTTTTTGAGGGGCTTCCTTGATACTCTGGAAAGACATTCACTTTGGGACCTGAGATTACTGTGCAGTGATAAGATTAGAGAAGAATTTTTTTTCTGAGAGAAATACATAGAACCTCTGTAGTGAGATTCAATGGACTAGTATTTCCTCCATATCTTTGCATACATGTAACTATGAGAGCACTGTTCGATGTCATGTCTGAGGTTCACTACAAATTCAAGTATTTATAAAACACTTTGAATACTGACAAAAAGGACTGTCTAACAGCTTGTGATGTTATTCTCTTGTGCTTCATATCTGTATCATCTGGATGCAATATCTTCTAGGATTTATGATCCTTTCTCTTGTACAAGGTACAAGAATCTTAATAAAAAGATGTGATGGAGTCAGCACAACTTCGAAAAAAAAAAAAGTGTTATACTAGATTTGATTATTTTCCACTTCCTGATGCAGGAATTATAGGATAATTTTTTTCATACAGATCTCAGAAATCAATGCAGAAAACTGCAATAGATCCAATGCATCCTCTGATCTTGAAATCTGAGATTCAATCACTGCAAAACATGCACTGATGAAAATTTTGTAAGTCTTCTCAGAAGAAGTCTGAGAAATACACATCTAATGCTCATCTGGCAAATACCCTTTCCACAGAAATACTTCATCTCTGTAACTGATGACATGAACAAACAATAGTTTGACAGTTTTTTACTGCTATAATCACTAATGATTGGATCAACAAAGAGAATAGGTTCTAAAAATAGAGCAACAGATCAGTTTAGGTTAATTTCCCTAAACTGGTAAATATTTGTTATGAGATAAAACAATGAAATTATTAGCAGATGAGAAAGTTTTCCTTGGCTGTTTCCAAACACAGTAGATCTGTTTCATAAACACATCAGTAATTACAGCTGTAAATGCAGATAATTGCACCTGAATTGTAAAAATATTTCAGTTTTTCTGTCTGTGTAGGTGTAGCTGCAGCGAGATTAGAGGCAACTTCTAGTGTTAGGCTGAAATTACTTCAAGAGATACTACCTTTTCTCAGTATTGTGGTGCTCTGGAACTTTCTCAGATCTTCACATAGATACATAGCACTGAATTTTAGATATGTATATATTTTTTACTTTAACTGGATTTGGCCTCAGTGGAACTGCTGAATGTTAAGCCCCGCAGTGACATTTAAGGCACTGTTTCAGAGCTATTTTCTGTCCCTTCCTCCCGCCTCCGAGGGGAGAGATGTAATTATAATGGCTTAAGCACGTGTGTTTTCATGGATGTGAATGGCTCATTATTACCCTACAAAGTCGTGAGCGAGAGTCAGATTAGATATTTGGTGCTGCAATGCTATATCCTGATCAGAAGGCAGAAAGAGTTGTGTGGAACGGAAGCTTGTGTCAAACATAGCTGAAAGGTGACTTTTTTTGTTTACTTGTCTTTATGGAATAAAAACAATTTTTCTTTCAAAACATAAGGTCCAGTAAATTATATTTAACACAGGTGTCTGGCTATTTTCTTATGAAACATTTAATGCTTGTATGAATTTGTTATTACTTTCATTACATTTTAAGACAGATTTGTTGCTAGTTACATAGCATTGGACTGATCATCTGAGTGTGATTAGATGACCATTTCAGTAGATTATACTCAAAAGACTTGCTGAGGTTGGAGGAAGCAAACAGTAACTTATCAAACAGATAATTTAAAACTTCTTATAATCGGATCAGCAGTTGATGGGAAGGAGTTTTACCTGTCTGAAGGGATTGATCCATGTGGTCTAATTCCAGGGTCCACAGAAAGGCTTCCAAATTTAGATCCTTCTCTTTAAATGCAGTGTGAGAATGGAGAGTTACAGAACCGCCAGTAGTTTCTATGAGTCTTGTGGCTAGATGTAGAAACAGAGAGAGATGTTCAACTCAATTTTCAGATATATAAGCTATGCATGGTTTAATTTTAATCAACTTTCTTATGTCTGGCTTCATATGTGTAAAATAAAGAAACTTAGTCTGGCTTGAGTTAAAGTTGATTTAAAGGTAACTGGCTAACAAGAGAGCTCCATCCTTGTTATTGCAACAGTCCTTAAATTTGACATCAGGGATACCTTTATCCGCCTTTGCTAAGCTGTACTGGGTCCTCTTGGGAATGCTTTTGCAGGTGCATGGGTACAGGCGATATTTTCCAGTGGCCAGTATTTACCAAGCTGCCAAGAACCATGGCTGCTGGAAGCTTGGGATGATGCTTTGCTGTGATAGTCAAGAGGGAGTTATGAAATCATTGGGATTAAGTCTGTAAGAACTGCAGATATTAAAATTCTCCGTATGTACTTCAAAACAAACAGACTTTAACTTTCTTTGTGGTGGTGCTTTAAGCTAAAACAAGCTCACACTAAATTGAGAGTAAGGACAGAGTTAAACTGTGCCTGTTTGGATTTATGCTAAATTTACACAACTGAGTCTTTTGCTGTGACACTCAGAATATTATTTCAATGTGCTCTTGGTAGCTTGGGATGTTATGCAGCTGTGATTTGATGTTGGTTCCTTGGCATATATCCACCCTTTTGAAACTGAACATAAATTGTGAAATAGTTCTAAAACTATATTGTACTGATAAAAGATCCTGTATAGCTACATGACATTTTACATTGGAAAGCAGAAATTTTCAGTGGGAATGAAATGAGCTTACCTGGACTTAGGCTACCCTCACTGGAGACTGATGTCACCACTCCCACTGTGTAGGATACTAAGTGGAAGTGGTTTGTTAGCTGCAAGACTCAAAGTTTACAAGTGGAAAATGGGACTGGTATTAAATCTGTCAGCTAACATGCTTTGTTTAGGTTCTAGGTTGTCAGCTCCAGGGCTTTTATTAAGATTGATAATTTGGGAGCACTTCACAACTGCTCAGTTGAGACTGGAAAAGCCCTAAAATCTTTAGAGATGCCAAAAATAATAAAATAGTATTCTCTGTGGTCAGTTGTTTTCATAGACAGCTTAAATAGCTATTTGAATCTAGCACTGAGACTGTTGATGTGACCACTGGTTTAATTATCAGCAAGTGGATGCTCCATAAGACTACAGTAGGAATTTGAAGGTGAATAACAGTGAACACAAACTGATCTTCACTTCCAGGTCAGAAATCATCTGGATGGTGTTATTTCAGTGCTTCTGGTTCTTTTTAAAACACACGTGTGGATGATGGAAGTTGCTGCTCCTTCATAATGTCCATGGCAGCCTGGCTTCCTGTAGCTCCCTGAGGCCCTGTGGGCCCTGGGCAGCAAACAATGCTGGCTGCTTGTGTCTTCTGCTCATGCAATGGTGCCTCTGGCTAGGGATTGGGCTTCCAGCAGGCATGGAAGCTCCATCAGCTAGGGAAGGATCCTATTCAGTGGCATTAAATGTGATCTCTTTTAAGTGGCTCTGATGAAACTACCATTTCTACTGTCTGCAATGGCTGCAGTTACCACTGCTTAGTAGCCTTGTTTGCAAGAAATCCTCTCTGGTGGCAATAGATCAAAGATTTATTTATTTTTTTCCCTAATATATTGAGGGAAAATAAAAGGCAGGGGGTGAGGAGATAAATGTTTAGACAGTGGTAGAATATTTCAGCCAGATGTTTTCCAAATGAAATTTCTTTCTTCTAATTCATGGTTGCAAGACTGATTGAAGGCAGAGAAGGGTTAGAAAAATTCTATTTTGACTGAACCTGAATTAATATATTTTTTTATCCTCAGAAGTCTACACTCTGGTCTGCTATCATTCAAGACTTCTGTACAGAATGAAATGTGGCCTGTCTCAGAATTTAATTTTAACATGCACTAGCAAATCTGATAGATGTGACTAGATTCATGTGTTTATTCAGGCAGGCTTGCTGTAAATTCCTAGTGGCTAAAGAATGAAAGCATCTGACAGAGCAAACATTTGACATCTGGTCCATTGTTAAAGCTACAAAATTGTTTGTATGCACCCAGCAGCTTAGTGATGAATACAGTTTAATGAGCCATAGAGTACTGCATTGTACTGTATTAAAATTAATCTGTTTTTTGTTTTATTTTACTATGTTACATAATATTTCAATTTGTCCTATTGAAATACATAACTGTCTACAGGTCTTCAGGAAGATAAACAAATAGCTTCAGAAGAAAGGACAGGGAATTCATAGAATCACTGAATCATTTGTGTTGGAAGGGACCCTTAAATGTCTTCTAGTCCAACTCGCCTGTAATGACAGTGGATTTTTTTTTACAGTAGTAAAACCCATTTACAGTGGAAAACCCCAGCCTCTTCGAGAATTCTTCCTAGGCTTCTACCAAAATACTGAGGGTTCAATTTTGTGTGTGTGAAATGTAACAGTCCAAGATTTTAGTAATTTTAAACAAACATTAAGTAGATAATTCATCATTTTCATTAAAAAAAAAAAAGCCCCGCATCTTGCCAGACAGAATTTCATTGAAGTTCTGCTATTTGCATGTCATGTTTTGATAAAGGCAAGAAAATGTTGCTCTTTTAGTTTTTTGTTTTGTTTTTTTTTTAATTTTATGTATTTATTTATTTATTTTGTATTTGAAATGTGCTAGATTCCCATCAGAACCTCAGTGTAATCACCAATAAGATCACCAATAAGCATGTGATGGAAAACTCTACAACTACTCATTAACATAGATTGTGTACATGCTTGTACCTGGAGGCATTCTTTCACTGTTCTGAATATGCATACTGGACATAGTTATGTCCCTAAATAGAAGGCACCATTAATTTATCTGGTAATTATTAGTTGCAGTCAAGAATACAAATATTATTTGACAGAACTTTGCTCTAACTTTTTTTCGATATCCTGAATTATTTCAAGTTTCCATCATGGGATCAGTGCATAGAAAAATATGCAGGTTAATTTTTCAGGAGTACTGTGACTGTACTGATCCCAAGCTAATATGTAAATGATCTCTCTGTTTTGTTATGATATCAGTTTTAGGAAGAGGTGTTTTATGCTTCTGTTATTGTATGTCTCCATGGAATACTCTTGACTTGAGAAAATATTTTGTTAGAATCTACTATTTACTGGTCTTTTTATTTATTTATTTTTTCATTTATGCAATCTGTAATTTGAACTATTTTTCTGGAGAATATAAAATCTTTGCAGGCTCAGATCAAAGTACTTCATAGCTTGAAGCGTATATCTCTAGGGCAAGGTACAGCAATGGGGCACATCTGTAGTAACCACAGAATGCAAGAATATCCTGAGTTGGAAAGAGCCCACACAGATAATGGAGCTCAATCCCTGACTCCAGATAGCACTACCCAAAACTCAAACCCTGGGTTTGAGAGCAGTGTCCAACAGTTCTTGAACTCTGGCAGCTCAAGGCTGTGCCCACTGCCCTGGGCAGCCTGTTCCATGCCCACCACAGTCTGGGGCAGAACCTTTCCCTAACTCCCACCTGACCCTCCCCTGATGTAGCTCTGTGCAGTTCCTTCAGGCCCTGTTGCCGTCAAAGAGCAGAGCTCAGCCTACAGCTCCTCCAGTCCAGTGTTGTCCTCAAACTCAGCATACGCTCGAGTCTTGCTGCAAGACATCATCTCCAGATCAAACCTTTCCTTTACAGATTTAGCACTTGATCATGAAGAATGAGGTGTGATTTAAAAGGATTAAAGATCATCATAACCTGCTTTATAAATTTCTAAAATACCCATTGAATGTATAGGAACTAAAGAGGAGTTGCACATCTACTGTTTATGCCATCAACAAAACTGACTTAGTATCTTTTTCTGGTTGGACCTACAGAGCAGCCTCTGGGACACTGCTGGCATGGCAGAGCATCACTCAGATACTCCCTTGCAGAAGCTGTGCTACTGAAAGTACAGAGCATTTTCCAGAAATGAAGACAAACAGAAAATATTGCTATTTTATTTTGTTGACATTGCTTGGGAAACTGATTTCCTCCCCTGTCTGGAGAACCAGGGGGACATCAAGGAGACCAGAAGCGAGCTATTCAGGAGACCACACTGGAGAGGGGAAGCAAGGTCTAGGTGAGTGATCCCCTTTCAATACAGTTTTATTTGCTTCTTGACTCAAGATAAACACGCATGGCTCTGTGCAGGACCAGCAATCAGTTCTGGTCAGTGCCATCAGCTCTGGCTGTTCCTCATGCCAGGCTTCAGGCGCCGCACTGCAATGTCACTGTGATGATGTAAGGGCATCATGGTGATGTCTGAGCATCTCCCATCAGAATCCCCAGACAGTTCTGTTGGATTTCACTTGCAGACTGGCAGAGCAAAGAGCAGCTCACCACAGATATGTCTGTCTGTGAAAACTACAGTCTATTTGAGACAAGAATTAAAATTGAGCTGTCTGAAGCAGAATCTTCTCTTTCTGATCCAGAGGCACTCAGACACCCCTTTTTCAGCACTTCCAGGACAGGATCAAGGAACAGCTTGCAATGCTGCTGTAGCATCAGTAAAGGAAGAAAAGAATTCATAAACATTTTCTGATGAAGAAGCAGCCAAACGTTTACATCACATTTCTTCCAAGGAGAGCCACGCCAGCATCTTCTCAGCCCTCAGCTTCCTGCAGAAACCCTGGCTATTGGCTGAAAGTGACAAATTTGAGTTGTTTTGATGAGCTTATGGTGGAAACTGTTAATTACACCTGTGTTGTAATTAATGAAGAAGTGATTAAGGTAGAAGAACATGAAAAATTACATTCGTCAGCTTGATCTGTAGAGATTCACCAAAATATATCGTACCTAAGAAAGACCTTCCTCTGTCCCTGAATTCCTGGCAGAGGAAGAAGCACTTGCTGCTTGTAGGAAGGTACATCAGTTGCTTCACACACAAACCAACTCACAAGATTCTGATGGTAGGGATGGAGGTTCTAATAAAATAAGCCTTGGTAACAGGGGAGATGAGGATGACAGTACATGTTCTGATCTTCATTTATTTCTCTGGCTGTTGCCAAGTATTTTAGAGGTAGTATTGCTGAGTAGTAGAAATATGGATAAAATATATTTGGGTTGTATCCAAGAACAGAAAAGTAAATCAGGAAATGATGAGTCTATTTATTTCCATACATGGCAACATATCCTATTTTAGTCAGACTAAGATGTAGCGAAAAACTGACTGATAGACCTTTTTGAGACCCATGTTTACCTTTAGCAGTTAAAAGCCTTCACTTGATATCTTCTGTCTTTCAGTTTGGATGGGCAGATGCGTACAACAGCTTATTTGGTATGCATATTTTAGTTGAGATTTTATCTGCTCTGGAGTTCACATAAGAACGTTTTGTGAATAGGCTCGTGAAAAAATTACTCTCAGAAAAATTCCTTTAATATAATTCTCTTTTGATAAATAGTTTACTTTCTGAGGGATTTCCTGAGACAAAACGGATTCCCTTAAATTTTATAATGTTTTGTAATTTATTTATTTTAACTTTTTTTTTCCTAAAGAACTTGTCAATCTCTTCTTTTAATAGCGTCCTGGAGCAAAGAGCTCCAGTGCTTGCTTATCCAGGGGGGTTGTGTGAAGAGCAATTTTCTTCAGATAATTTTGAAACTTCACCTTGCAAACATGTAGTGATACTACCAGTCCAGCTCCCTGTGATTGTAATTCTGACACTACACAACATTTTAGTATTGAAAAACACTTGACTGCTTTCTTTTAAGTGAATTTACATAACTACTTTTCTTAATCAAAGTTTGGAAATTCTACTTTACTGCACTTTCAATTCAGTATTTACAAGCAAGATTCGTGATCCTGAAATTAATAGTCTCATCTAAGCCATTTTGGCTTTTTACTGCCTGGGTGTTCAATTACACTGTGATCTGATCCATTTGCTCTGAAACTGCCAGCTGCAGGAGAACTCTGCTTCTGGGATTCCCTGCTGAGTGACACGGAGGTCTACTCTTACCCATTTGCAGCTGAAGCATCTGGAGTGTTAAGCAGTAGTACAACATCCAATTCCTCCCACTCCTTGTAAAACAAGAAAGAATGTAAAACTCCCCGTAGAACAATTATTTTTTTCTTCTACCAAACCAGAGCAACACCATGCTCCTTGGTTCAAATATAAATTACAGTCAGTAAACTTAAAGCACTCACATACGCAATAATGTACCCCAGACACACATAGCCATAGTGACCATGTTGCTTTTTAAGGCAGTAGTGTCAGCTTCATAGCACAGCTTTCTGTGCTTTTCCTAAGCTTGCTCTAAAGGGAAACCAGCCATATTTGGAGGTTTGTAATGGGGAAATTTGCAAAGTATATTAGAGAGCTGTAAGGATTCATGATTCTGCACATATTGGTAACTCTACATTAGGAATTACACTGCAAAGAATTATTGCGTAGGTCATCTGAATTTATGAGAATTGGGATAGCATGAGTTGCTTTTAACACAAGCTGTTGCAAGGAGAGACTTATATGGGTGTATGTTTGTATTCATGTATTTCTGTGTATATTTTAATTCCTAGTCATTTAGTTATAAAAACCTCCGTTTTCTAGCAAGATCATTAATATGTATGAGGATTTCTCAAATTAGAAAACTCATTTCTCTCATCCTGTTGTTACTGTTGGGATTTTTAAGTGTTTTAGCTTTTTTTTTTTCTTCCTTGCATATCTTTGATACTTTCTATGACTTTAATCCATTATTGCCATTTAATATGATAGTACAGTTCCATCCTTAAATTTTGAATTCAGGCAACGAGTACTTTTAGAAGCTTCTTGTGTCTCCTTTTTCCCAGTCACTTGTCTGGCTCTGAGGTCAAAATCTTGACAGTATGGCACAAAACAGTGAAACCAGCATAGACTCAGTCATCCTGAAAGTGCTTGCTTCTTGCACAAGTGTGACAGCTCTGCATATCCATAGCTGTGTTTAGGGGTTGAAAGAACCCAAACTGCAAAGCACTGATACTTTGCTACATTTTTGAGATGCACTCTGTTACATCATTGTTGATTTTAAGGTGAAACAAATTTTGAGGATTCAGTTTCTTCTCCTTTGCCTCTATTTCCTGCATTACTTTTAGCATGAACTTTGGGCCAGGTGAGTACTGATGAAAGCATCAGAATGAGATGGGCTTTTAGGAGGAGGTTTAGTGCCAACATCCATTCATAATTTCTCTCTTTCCATTCCAAGTAACTGTAGCTATGAAAGGAAGCAATTAAAGTTCAGTTAATTTTGTCTTTAATAACTACTGACTAAACAAGAACAAAAAGTTTTGAGCTTTGGCTGGCAGTGAAGAAGCTGGAAATATGTGACTAGGATTTGTACGAAATAGGAAATCCTAGTCCAGTCTGGTTACATCAGAGCAAAAGTTACAACTGCAGTATCAGAACTAAAGCTACATTAGGTAACTATTAAAAGGTCAGAAGTTTTATTACTTAGAATTCTTTTCTCCTTTTTCCACTCTGCAAACTTACACGTCAACAATTATAGTGTTGCAGGAATCTCTTTGGTAAGCAGAAGTATGAAAAATAGGACATATTCACAACTGCATAGTAAAAAAATGAAACTTCTGAATAACATTTTTCTATTAAAAAAAAAAGTGTAGAAGTCACGGTGCTAAGGCTGTAAAAATGTTACATGGACCATTAGAAATGATGTCTTTCTAATTCACAGTACGTATAAGAGCTTTATATTGTACTGCATCATGTAATTTATATAGTGCTCTGTGAACAGATATATTTTTATTAATAGTTGTGATCATCCATGGGTATTGTGTGTTTCCCTTCCACATCCTATGACAAAATCACTGTTTCTCCCAACATAAATTCTCTTCATACCATGCTCACAATCCTTACAAGCTCCCCTTCCTTTTGCCAAGTTAAATGTAAAGAAATGAGGCAAGGATTTTGATGTACAAATATAAAACTGTGACTTAAACATCATTAATACTGTGGATTGCTAGGTCTGTGTTCCTCTTGTAGTTCATTTCTTCTCTGAAATACTGAGAAGTAATTCCAACCCTGCTGGAATGAGCTGTGCAAATCGAAAGTGCCATGCTGCTCCACAACCACTGTGGCACTTCTAACAAGTCAAATCTGAGAATGTGCAAAATATCAATTTATGACTCATATTAAAAACACTGGTCTAATTAGAGTGATGCATATGCAAATGCAATTAGTGGGGACATGCATGCAAATAATTTTAAATTCATCTTGATAAATAATTCACTAATTCCTTTACAAGGATGACATTTGATCAGGAAGCAGTTGCTTTGAACTGTCTTTAATTGAAGTGCCACAAACATTTGAAGAGCAACGTCTTGGTTATAGAAGTTCTCATATCAAGAGGATGAGTTCAGTCTTTTCTTAAAAATAAGACTGATAAGAAGTTAAAAATTGCTTTTAATGTGCACACTGGTTTTGTAAACTTCCACAGCTACTCAGCTGTCAAAGTTTCAGAAGACAGAGTGTGTGCAGCCTCTGCATGACCAGGCAGTGACCAGAGAGTGGTGTGTGGTACTACAACGGTAAAACCAACAGGAGTCTAATTATGACAGCCTGAAGCTGTTTATAATTATAACATTTAATTAGGTGAGACAAAAACAAGGATCGAGTTCATTTGGTCATCGCTCTCTGCATTACTGTCTTCTGACAGGAAATAAAATCTCAATGCCAACCAAGCAATTAAAACAAAGTTGTAAACTTTTATATCCTTTGACAAAATTAAGCCTTGTCATTGTTAAACTGAATGAAAAAATAATGTAAATATTTTAGATATACATTTTTTTTTTAAATGAAAATCTGTACAGTGCAGCTCTTATTGTGGTGATGTCCAGTCTGATGGTCTCTCCTCATACCTCATCCCCTCCCTAACTTGTTAGGGAGAAGAATAAAAGAAGGAATATTTTTGGTAACGATTCCCCTGGTAGAAACCTGTCTGTAATTTTTTTTTCCTTGATTTTGAGTCTTATATGCTGTTGTCCTTGAGGTGTTTTTCCATCTTTCAACCATTTTCCTCTCTGAGCTGCATCCTGTCCCAGTGGTACTTCAATAACATGGTTCCCAATGGCTGTAGTGGAAGCAGCTCTTCCTTTAGAGGCTCTCAGTTCAGAGCAGTAGAGAAAAAACTTTGACATAGTCCTTCCAAAGGATTAGATTCCCAAACACAATTTGATTCCATTGAGAAGAGATGGCTTGAGCTCTGCACATGTACTTCACACACACTGTGTACCCACACACTATGGTTTTCACTGTGGTGGAAAAAAATCAGAGTTCAAAGGAGAAATTAATGAGTATGTTCTGGATGCAGAGGACTTTGCTGCTGCAAAATGGCTTTTGCTGATTTTTAATCTCACTTAATTGCTAGTGAGGGCCTTTTTTGTTGTTGTTTGACATGTTGTTAGAAATGCACTGATTTACATTCTATTTTTCTCATATACTTTTCTCACATTACTTCGGTTAAGGTGAAGGAGCGACAATTCCATTCTCTTTTAAAAGAAATGATCTCTTAAAAGTATCTTACTTAAAAAATACTAATAGTGAATGTCAGTGGACTTGAAAGCAAAACAAAATGTTTTGCTGCAGCTGATGTTATTTTCAGCTATCGAAGGGAAAAAAGCCGTTTCATTGTTTTTATGCTGCAATGGTCACCACTCACTGGTGTCACAAACTAAGCACAATAGTGCATTGTATATACTGCAGAGCAGAGGTAAAAGTGCTGCAAACTCAGGCAGTTTCTGGCTCCTGGCTTCAGTATGTCAGAGTGAAGTAAAACAAAAACAGAAACACCAGACTGATCATTTAACTTAAGTCTCAGAATAGTTCATTAATATTTGTAATTGTGCAGCCATTACAAGAGTAGAGTAAGAAAGTTAATAAAAATGACTTACAGTGGTGAGTAGTCATTTATTTATTTTTAAGTAACAGCCTGTAATGCTCACTTCTGTGCATCAATGGTTGTTTCTTCTTTAATGCAATTAGCATTTTTATGCTGAAAGAGGCATGTTCTTACTCAGGCCATGAATTATTGAGCAACAGTAAAAAAAATAAAAATCTGAAATATGCATGTGTGCAGTTCTGTATGTTTCTTCAGGCAATTAATTTTTAATTTAATAATGTCATATATTGGCAATAGCTTTAGCACAGTATGGCTATTTTGTACTTTCCACTGTCATTTAGTAAATACACTGTAGGCTACATACGCAAGCAACTGCTTTTTGAGTCAGGCTGCTGAACTGAATTATTTTATATTTTTGGACACTTTCCAGGATAAAAACATAAAATGGAGTGATAAACCTGTCTCAGAATAAACCATAATAAAATAATGTAGCAGAGTATATTGAATATAATTGAGTTCCTGAGCATCAGTCTTGGAACAAATACTTTTTTTCAGGATTGTGTTTGGCACAAAACATGGTATTCTGTTGAAATTTACTAATGGTTCAAAGTTAGGAGGTATTGTTAATAGAGGAGGTGAGTTGCTGGGCAGAAAATGTGGAAATGACATTAGACAAAGAAAAAAAAAAAAGGATGAATTTCCATAATGCAGAAAATAAAATAATGCACTTGTGGGACTAAGGGGTATTCTATGTACATTATTCTAAATACCAATGATTTGAGGGAAGGAACAGTTTGTGAAGTACAATTTGATCCTGATATGACTGTGAATTGCCAGTGCGATGCAGCTGTGGAGGTGAAGAAAAATTCAGTAAAAGATTGTGTCACTTAAAAATTGCAGGAGAATTACTGGCATGTTAGCTGCACATGCAAAACTCCATCACTCTATAGAAAATTGTATACCCTGCTCTATAAAGGGTTGTACTCCTGATTAGGAAGCATGAATTATTGCTGATGAGGGTTGAATGTGACATGGATTTTGACCATTAGACACCACAGTGCCTTTGCAATTTCTTTTTTGTTTATTAAATATCATGTTAGGTACTAGTGGAGCTAGCTCTTTATGCCCTTTGGATGATAAATGTACTCCATGCTTTTTCTTTAAGAATATTGTCTTACTGATATCAATTTTAACAATCTATATAATTTTCTATATATATATATGTAATATAATGTAATAGCTTTGTTTTTCTTTAAAAGGACACATGCAAACACATTTTAGCATTCTGATTATCCCAGAAAGGAATTGAAATATTCACTGTAATTATAAACATAATTTTCAATATTTTTTCAGTATTTTTATCTAAACAAAACTGGAATATTAAGCAGTGGAATAGTCGTAAATTGACATTTACAGACATTAACATCTGCTGTGTTATTTGAATACTATAGAAATAATACAGAATAGTGCAAATAGAAATAATTGTACAATAATGGAAGAGAATCAGATTGCCTGTTTGTTTGTACACATTAACACTGTAGTTTAAATGAAAGTTGTTTATGCTAAAAACTCTTTACATATTACTATTTTCATATCAGTAAAAATAGCTTCAGCCCATGTTGAGCTCATTTACTTTTTTAAGCCCTCACGTGGATAGCTTTCAGGAATAAATGGATTTTTTTAGTTTGACTTCTGAGTCATAATTTCTAGGAGTTAAAAATGTGATACATGACCAGAGAAAGGGCAATGAGAATGAGAGAGGTGAAAGACTTACAGAGAACAGGCACAGCACTTTGCATTTTCAACTGCAAACATAAAGAGGAGACTTGCTGTGGCTTGGGATCTGTTCCTTAAGCCCATCTCCTGTCACAGGACAGATATTGTCCAAGTCTGTCTTGCACTTCTTTTCTGTTCAGAGCCACAATACTTCCATTTCTGTATAACGTTTGAGATTTCTTGTTATTTCTGTTTTTAATGCTCTTTTATTCATTATAAACCAACCAGTGTTTGACTTAATTTTGCAAGTTAAAAACTGGAGAGCCATTGCCATATAATCTTTTTTTAATTTTAAACTAGTAACCTATCTGAAAAGTATTTGCTTTTTTAAATAAATATTCTGGTTTAATATGCAAGATTTTTCGAAGATTTTCTCTCCAGGACCCTTGGTCATTTGTCCTTTGCATATCCATCTTGCATATCCTTTCATTGGTGGGAATGGGATCAGAGATTCACAGAACTCACTGCAAATGTGTTTATATTACTGCTATTGTGTGTTATTAAAGGGACTTGGGGTAAATAGTTATGCAATAAATGACAGATGTTCACCATGGTCTATGAAATATTTTTTTAGTTAGATCACCGCTCATAAATGTTATGCTTTCCTTGCAAACCTTGTCTGCCTGTATGCCAGAATCTCAGGTATCATCTATTATCAATCTTCTGAACTGTGAATTCAGGAAAGCTTATCTTGACAACCTGGGAAAATGTTCAGTACTCAATGAAATATGCTATTTATTTAGTGGTTTTTGTTGTTGTTTTTTTAATGATCTGCAGACATCTGAGAGCTCAGTTGTAGTTTAAAGCGATTCTCTTCAGTACAGATGGTGCTTAATCTAGAGATAAATGGATGAGCAAAACTCATAGGCATTGATTTTGTTAGTACTTTTTGATATTATCAGTTGTCATAATGTCCACTACAGTCAACCAGAAGTATCTAATTCAGGCATAAAGATACTGCTTCAATGCAATCTTCTTGCCTCCAAAAAAGTTATGCTTTTTTGTTTGTTTGTTTTAAAAGTTTTATCAGTAGAACATGAGAAAGAACTGTTTTGCTCACTCAGAGATATGTAGCAGATCATCTTAATTCTTATCACATTATTTGCAAGTGTGTTCTTAGTGGGATCCTTCTGTAGCAAAAAGGGTTTTTCCAACATCTGTAAAGCTGCTTTTTGCCAGCTAGAATCTCTGCAACTCTAACTCACAACTCTTCAGCAGCAATCTTAAAATGCATCTGAAACATATGGATAATGAAGTATGAGAATTTGGGCCATCTGGTCATCATATGTCTGCTTTGCATGCTTGGATCAGTTTGTCAAGGGTCTCAGAACAGTTTCTGAAGGAATATTAAACAAGATAAAAACAGAAGATTGGTGCAAAGCAGTGAAAAGATCTCGGGCCTCTTTTGGCACGTGTTTCTTCAGTGCTTAGCTGAAATGTAAAATGAATATGTTTAGTGTCTCCTGCTGGATGGGTTCAGAACCATTTCCTTCTGTTTTTGTTGACTCTGATGTTCCTAAAACAAACATAATCCACAGGATTTACCTGCGGGCTCCTGGTGAGTAGCCTTGCTCACACAGACAAGGCCTTGCCACATGGACTTGGGGAGCAAAGTACAGCTTGGTGCTGGTTCCAATGCACTGCCTTTGCATGTAGGAGTCCAAGTGTTTGTTGCACTGAGGCTTTGTATGTTGCCGTTGAAGTTCTTCAGTGCTGTGTGTGTGCAGTGACAATGTCAATTCTGGAGCAGTGCTGTTCAAATTAATACAGCTTGTTTAGGGTCAAAGCATTTAAAATGGGAGGAAAAAAGTAACCCTTTGCCTGCCTCAGGCATGCTTCTGCCTCTTGGCAGTTAACTTAATTGATTGCTGGAGGTTTTAAATCTTATTTTTTAGTGATAAGAGCAAGTTTGAGCTTACAGTTGTCTATTTCTGTTGCTTTTTCTTATATGGTTTCTTTTTTTCCAAGAGTATGTTTTGCCAAATTTTGCCTGCCTGCCTCCTTTTTGGGTAAAAGGAAGAGAGAACTGATGAAAAAAACAAACTCTCAATTTTATGGTTTGGTATAATTTTTATATAAACATTTCTGTTTTGGGCAGCATGTGTAAGTCTGTGCCGCTTGCTCTCCTTGCCCTAAAGTCTCAAAATCCTGTGATGGCCAGAGCAGGGTTTCCCAATTCGCTGCAGTGAGGGGAAGCAGGGTGAGGTTGCTGAAAGTGTTTTGCAGACCACGTTTGGACCGGTATTATAGCATTGATTAGCGCACATTCTGTGCAATAGTTAGATGCACCAAGAACCCTAAAGCTTAAAGTAACTCTATGGCACTTGAAAACGAGTAAATTTTCTGGAAGGCAATATTTTAATAGGTTATTACTGTCTTTATGTGTTGTTTTTCTGCCTTTTTAAATATTCCATTGTATACTGACCTGCTGAGATTTCAAGAGAGATCTGTTTGTGGAATTCTGTGTAATTTCCCAGCGATTCAGAACTGCATTTTTCATGTTGTGCCTGTATATGTGATAAACCAACCCTTGCCTTCTAACTGTGTGACTCGGTTTTGAACAAAAATTTACCAGCCATGGAGCCAGAAGGCTTTCTCCTCACCATTTTCTATTTGAAGTTAACTTCAGCTGCAGCATAAGCAACAAAAGCCACACTGGTGTGTCCTACTCCATCACATGTATCTCTGTGGCTTTTGGCTCCTCCGTCCTGCATGTTACTGCAGACTACTGGTGCTTGCACTGGTATTGGAGGCACCAAAGGATGCTGGCGGGTGTGGGACAGGTGGTGGGGTTGGGACATGGCTGTGAGCAGAGTTCCTGAGCCACCACGCTGCCACCTCCTGTGCAGCTGGTGCCGAGATCTGGCTGAAAAATGTTTGCTGCTGTTCTATCCATGTTTGTCATTTTATTTAGAAAAAAAGTATTTATGCTGCTGAAAGAACATCAAAAGTATTAATGGTGTTTGTGCCAGAAGTAATGAAATTGACAGCTGAGTAAAATTGTCCTGTGCTCATTATACAGTAACCAAAAAGAAAGGAAAACCTACTTGCAGCTCTAAATTAAGAGCAATCACTGACTGTGAGAATGTGCTTGCATGAAATAGACAGTTTCATTTGTTTTTGTCTTGTATTCAGATTACTTTTTTCAAATGCTTCTTATTTTGCTTTGAAATAAGATGACTCCACTGATCTGGGTAGTGAAGAATAATAATCGCTGTTGTAAGAATCAGTGTAAAATATATGGATGGCAGCTTATCAGTATTTGTGTTTCTATTGTAACTGAACGTAGTTTACATATGTATTTGAAAACTAATAGGCACATAGCTCAATACTCATTTGACTTCTTGAAAATAAGCATGAATGAAATGAGATGATAATAGGAAAAAAAATAGCTCAAGATTTTGCTTCTCTAAATCCTTTCAGGTTTTCACTGAATGTACATTTTTCTTCTGTAATGTCAGTTTATGACTTCAGTTTATCCACTGGAGCTGAATGTGATACTGATTGCTGAAGTCTCTCTGCCTCCAAGCATATTGTCAGTATTAACCTTGCACCTTTAATAACTTAAGACAGTTTACTTGTAAGTCTGCTTTCTCTCTGATGCTGTACTGCCCCAGGCTAACAGTTGCACTTAGCTCAGGCATGGGGTCTGAAATCCTCTGAATTGAGAGGGGCAACACAAACATTTTCTGTGAAGAGATTTAATTTGTCCATCCGCTCCCCCCCCCCCCCTCCCCGAAGTCCCTCTTAGCTTCTGTTTCTTCATCAATGCAAAAATATCACTTCTCTCCTTTTCCTGGGCTCTGGCCAGAGCTGTGGCTCCTTTGTCCTGAGCACCATCAGCCTTCAGGCTGCAGGCAAGCAGACCCTGGACTTTTCTCCGTGCTCGTGTCCTTATGGGGCTGGCAGCTGCCTGTTCCCTCCCTTGCTACTTTTACCCTATCCTGTGTTATCCAATCAAAACAGTAATGGAAGGATGCTTCCAGAAGCAGTAGAAAAGTAAGGATATTTTAGAAGACAATCTGCTTTTTTTGATAATATTTCTCCCATTCTTGGCAGTATGTATATTTAACATTGACAGTACCAGCCTATTTATACCTCATGCTTTGGGCTAACGCCTTTAGGTTCAAGGCTAATGGGCTGTGATAAGGAAATGTGTTTCCCAACCTCTGCTGAAATATGACACTTCTCCTTATGCATTCTGAGTTGTAATGCCACCGCCTAATGATACTGTAGTGAGAAGAAGCCAACTAGTTTCCTTGGAAAGGTCAGAAACATCCACAGGAATGTTTGATTTCCTTTCCTCTATGTTTCCCTCTACTAATGAGCAGGGAGTTGCTGGAATAATATGTAGGTGGATATAATTTTATGCTTATTTGTGTTCATACTGCAGTTGTTTTTTGTTCATGATTGTCATCCTTGCAAAGTATTGGATTTAAAAAAAAAAAAAAAGGACATTCTGGATTACAAAAAAGAAACTATGTTCCATCTGTGACATTAGATAAGATGCGCTATTCTGCCTATGATTACTTTTTTAAAACATAAAAATATTAACATACTAAGCCACATATATAACTGAAAAATTAAGACTGAAGGTGTGTATTAACTATTTAAAAAATAATTCAAACCACAGGATAAAAATAATAAAATTGATAACCTCTTTTCCTAACATCTGTAACTGGTTCAAAAATGTTTTTAGATTTGTCTTCTATAGTTTGGAGTTGATTATTAAAGATTTAGAATGGCAGGTAGGTGAAAGGAAGAATAGGGTGAACAAAAGAAAGGGAAAATTATTTAGGAGAAAAACTGCTATGGTTTTTTCCTGGTCAATCAGGATCTTTAATTAAAGGTGGTAGTTTGCCATCCAAGCATGTGGTGTCCATCAGAAAGAGATAGGGATGGTTGAGATACAGTGGTAAAACTATTGCCTGATTAACAGCTGATTACCACTTGTTCAGTAATATTAGAACATTGTTCCTTACTGATTCTAAAGCAGCTTATAAGGAACCTATTCGAGTAGCATTAGATGTTCAAGGAAAAGGACATCTTTGAAAAGCCACATGTGTCTTGAAATCTCAACTTGATTGGTTGTTGATTCTTTTTTCTTGTCAAGCCTGTGAGATCAGAACAAGGAAACCAATACGTGTCTCAACTGTTTGGTGAAGTGTGAGGTTGTAAACAGTCTGATCTCTGCAGATACCTAATAATATTAAGAATATGATTGATGCCTCCAGTGCATAGATGTAGAAATTAGAGATAAATTATCTCTCCAAAAATGTCATCTGTAGGTGGAAGGTCTTTTTGTTTGTTGTTTTCTATTCTGAATTGGCACTTCTCTTGGGAAATTAAAAGATTGGTAATGCTGCTCAATACTTCTGAATAAGGAGTGCTTTCATCACAACAGTCACTTCCTGCCATTATAGCAGAACAAAGTTCAAGTCACTTCTCATATATCTTTAACTAAGGATCTGTGTTTGGGTCCTTGGGCAGCCTTCTCTAGTCTCTTACCATTTTTTGCACATTATTCCACTTGGGACTTCCCAAGACTAATTAAAATCTTCAAAAGCCTCTGTGAATTTTGGTGGGTTTTGTTGTTGTTTGCTTTACTTTTTGGAAAATGAACTTCCTCTGCAAACAAGTTCCTCTTGAGGAACAATAGTCACAAGGGAAATTTTTTTCTCTTGTAGCTAATCTTCTCTGCATGGTTTCATTTGAGGTGTTCTTTTGGATTTGATGTAAGACTTGTAATAAAGAAAAGTGAAATGAATTACAATACATTCTGTATGACATAACACAATAACATTATTTTCGTATAATAATGGTGCATGGAACATACCCTTGTATTAATTATTCAGAAAATCCCAGTTATTTCTCAGATTACTGATAAATCTAACAGAAAAGCTATGTGCGAGGAAAGTTAACTTGTCCGTACTGCTTTTTTCTTACAAGTCAGAATTTTAAATATATTTTAACCAAAATAAAGTGATAGTAGTATATTGGAAAATTGTATTTATAAACACATTCACTGGAAAATAAATGAAAAATTAGGTTTCATAGAAGACTTCTATTCATCAACAAACAAAAATTACTTTTCTTGCTGTTACAATCTGAAATATTACAGACTGCAATTTTAAATACAGCTTTCATTATTTGTCAGATTTCACCTGCAGTCTGGAGAATGTTAATCTGTTAATGTGATGAGTTGACTGGGCATGACAGCTTGTAACTCAGGTAGGCTGTGAACTGGCAGCATGATTTCCAAACTGAATAGGAAGGAATCTTTTCTGTGATCAGGTTCCTAGCAGCATAATGGCAAATTAATACTGCTCAGTGATGATAAAACTGAGTACTGTTGCACCTTGTGGGAAAATAAAATTTGGCTGTTTGAACTTCACGGGATTGTGGGTGTGTTTGTTGTTGTTTTTGGTTGGTTTTAGTTCTCATTGGTTCATGCATGTTCTGATGTGATAATGATGGACGTGTAAGGGAGAGGTTTGGTGCACAGAAAGATGTTCCCTCGGGAAAGTTGGTGTCTCACAGGTGACATAGCTGTGCAAATAAAGCGCAGGCTTCTTACAGCCAGGATAAGTAGAAAACAGTCTTGAGTCTATGATTATTGGATTAAGCATAATAATATGCTGTGCATTGCAGGTTATGGAGTTTACACAGCTGCATTAAGTAAGTGTTAGGATGAAGTCACAATAGAAAAATTAAAAAGAAAATGAGCAGTTATCATGTTCCATAGTGCAGCATCTGTCTGTTTATATTAATTTGGCCTACAACAAATATTGCTTCAGTTTGAGTTGGTAGATCTCTGTTTCTGTTCTGTTTTGTTGTATTCATGCTGATAGCTTTCATTTTCAGAGTTGTATCAGTTCCCAGAGTGTGGCTTTATTGTTTATGTTTGCTGTGTGTATCAGGCCATGGGGAGCTCCTGCAAGTTGTAAACTGCGAGTCAGGATTCAGCAGGACTGTTCCCTCTGACAGGGATTTAACATCAGGTGTTGTTAGATTAATGCCAGATTACTGACTTTGAGAAAACCTGGGAAAGGATATGTCTGTCTTCTTTATAGCTTAGGAAAGAAAACAAAATGTGTGCATAAAACCTATTAGTCATTAGTGCATGCCCCATCTCCAATAATGAGATACAAAAGTCTCTTATGATAATATTCTACTGCTTTTGTCAGATTATGCATCAGTTATACCTATTCCATACCCAGCTTGAGCATGCATAGTCACAACCAGTTCAGCCCAGCTGACTGTTTTTATTGCTGGTGCCTGGAGAAGGATGGATGAAGAGCCCCATAGTAGGCCATCAGCACCTGTCCATCTTCTGAGGCAGCAAAAGCTGATGAGAACCGCTTATTTGCTTCCCTGAACTCAAGGAAATTAGTCTGCTGATAAGGGACTTTCCTTATCTTCGTGAAGTGTCTAAACAGTAGAATTCCATTGGCTTTATCTATCTACAGGTACTGCACAAAATCAGCATCTGACCCTCAGAATTCTTTTAGGGGACCTGCAGAGTAAAGATTGCTTCCTACCTGTTTGTCTAGTTAGCTTTAAAGAAGTATGCATCAGCTAACATTTTGGCAAGGATGTGCCTAAAAGTGGATTTTATTTTTCAGTTGCTGAATATTACCCAACTTATTCTTCTGTAATTATGCGGGCAATTCCTTGTATTTTTTATTTCTGTTCCTTGTAGTGTAACTCTCATTATTGTATTGCCTATTGTCATTTACTACTTCTAAAGGAACACTGCAAAGTATAGTGGGTATCTTATAAATCAAGATTTGGTGAAGATGTCTTACTTTCAATTCTTGATTGTGTTTTGGACAGTGCTTCATGGATTAAACGGTAATTAGAGTGAAGGTAGATGACTTTACCAAGTCAGTTTCCTGTTGTCTTAATAAATTGCAGGATTACTTGAACAATACTCGGATGCACTCAAAATAAATTCATGAATACATACAGAAAATGAATTAAATATTTATGTTGTTAGGATGAGATGCAGATAAGGACAATCTTCCATGGAAAAAAACGGATTGTTACGGATAGAAGTTATTTACCCATATTAGCAGATGCTAGTTGATTCCACCTTTCATTTCTACTTCACAGCCTGTGAAAGAGAGTGTGAAAAATGCTGTGTGTGTAACACTGGAACTTGATCTATATTCAAGCAAACTCCTTGGTTAAACTAGCATATTACTTATGCTACCTCATAGCAGCTCCACTGAAGTGGGTTAAAGCTTGCAGATTTGCTGGGGTACAATGGAGTGCACATTTTGTCTTTATCATTTTTTCATATACAAAAGCTCTCCAGGTCCATAAAATCACCATGAGTTTTGTTAAGCTTGAACCAACTATCAGAACTGTGAATAACAGCATATGTTACTGTTTCTGTAACTTTCACAGGTAAACAGAAACAACTGTACACAACTGAGCTCCATTACTCTATTTACCTGTAATGTAGTGTGTGTCACCATATTGGGTTCACGTAATAGCACAGGGGAGTGAAAGACTGTGTCATTTTGTCCAGCCTGCAGACAGGAGATGATTGAAGGTTTCATCTCCTGTGATGTTGGGGTGGATACCTGCCCGGTGGCCGAGGCTCTGAAAAATCTTGTTGCTGAGGAGCACTGCTGCTGCAAACCTGCTGTCTTGGAAGTTTCTGTTTCCCACCAATCTCATTTGGCTCATTTGGAGGACTAGAAAATAAACTGCTTTCTGTTTAATCTCTAAGGTATCACTGCCAGTAGCCAGATTGAGAAAAATACTGAGAGCTTCCAAAAATGCATTCGTAGGTTTGGCTGTGCAAACCTGTAAAAGTGTTGTTGTCTAACAATGGTAGCATATGCAGGTAAAGCATCTTTATCTTGAAGGGCTACTTTAATAGTTGTTATTCCACGGAATCTGGAAGAAAAGGGAATGAATGCTGTGATCCTATCAGCTGTGCAAGAAGTTCCTGACGACACAAAGGCTCTGAGGTGACACCTGGCAACTCTGCAGCAGTTTTTAAGTGCAGAGCTACTGATGGTAAAATGCTTCTAATGCTGCTTATTGTGGAAGCAGAGCCTCACCTGTTATAAGCACATCCTCCTTTCTTGAGTGGGGCTTGTTTCAGCTCTTGGTGATTTCTTAGGCAGCTTGTTAATTTCCTGGGTTCTGCAAATCGTTTTTGGGATAGGTCTTCTGAGACTGTGATCCAAGCAGTCTTCTGACATACTTTCTGCAGCTGGACAAACAGCTATTCTAAGGGTATATAATTAGGTGCTGACAAAAAGAGACAAGTAATTCAGTAATGAAACACCTGACTTTTCCCCATTTCTTAAAGCATTTGCAATGTTTGCAAGGAAAACACCAGTTCTGGGCATGTTTCAGTGCGGATGGAGTGACTGGACAGCAGCTAGACTGCGCTTTGTGATAACTGTGCTGGAATGACACCCTGGAGGAGTCAGTCCCAAGGCAGGAATGGCTCTGCGTGAGTAGGGCAGGTGAAGTGGTGGCTGTGACCCCGCAGCAGCATCAGTCTGCAGTAAACAAGTTATTTTGGCCTTTCAGAGAGGATAATGACGCTTTGAGATCATTGGGGTGTATTTTTCTTGTTGGCAAATAATTGGTATTTATTGATGTATTTATTGATTTAATTAATTGGTTAGTGCTTCATACCACCTGCCCATTGATGTGTGTGAGGAAGAGGCCTGGCTTGTTCTAATGCCACACATGAGACACTCATCTTGGCTGCAGATCCTGCTCCTATTCCTACCAGTTGCTCTTGGTGCCGTTGGGGACATTGCTGTTGTGCAGCCCTGGAACAGTGGGAGGAGGACAGACTTTGTACCCTGTGATGGGAGCCTGCTGTGGAGAAACGCTTTTTTCTGGTGGCAAGATGATGTAAATGGCTTCCCCATACCTCTCCGTCCTGGCATGCTTGTTGATCCAAGAGGAGATGCTTTTGCCCCAGGGAATGTGAACTGGGAAAGGTAGAGAAGGAAAATTTTTTTGGTGTCCTGCTCTGTCTGGGTGATGGCTAGGCTTTGTCTCAAATACCTCTGAAAGAAGGAGAGATTGCTTGCAGCATCCTCTATCAGGGTGAGGTGGTCCAGAACTGTAAGCCCTTTCAGCTTGCATGAAGTGCTGAGCAGTTTTCAGGGCCAACACTGGGAAATCATTTGTTCATTGACTCAATTTCTCCTTTGGGATAGAATTCATGACTAGGTGGACATCCAGAAGGATTCTGTCCAGGTTAATGATGATGATAGTGCCAGGGAGAAGATGTGTGGCCCTCCAGAGGCACACGGCCAATCACTCAGAAAGCTTATCTGGGCTGCTGCCAGCAGTCAGGCTGACTTGGAGCAGCTTGAGCAAGGCACATAAGATGCTTGTCTTGTCAGATTTTATCAGGACTGTTCGCACAAGGACACTGATGTACTGTAAGAGCTTCTGTTCTTCCCCTCAGTCCCCCTACAGGCAGCAAATCCTGAAGGTAAGAAGGTTGTGCAGTACATCCTTCAGCACCTCCATCGAGGCCTTCTGAGCCAGTTTCTTCTCCAGGAGAGAAGCATCAAAGCCTGGATGACACAGTTGCCTTACAGGATGATTTTGGCCTTCCCTCTTTTTTCATCACTTTGCTTTCGCTGTTGGATAAGCTTGAGAGATCGGAAGCTGGCTATGAGGAACTCATTCATGTGTCCAGATGTGGCTTCTGCTTTGTGCTTCTGACCCAGGATCTTATCTAATTCTTTCACTACCTGCATGCTGCTGTCAGGATCATATTGCTAATGCAGGGAATTAATAGTGGATTTGATATTCTGACATGTGTCATCAGCGTTTGAGGAGGTAAGTAAGGTACAGCGTTTAGGGATTGTTTCTAAGTGAACAATATCCTTCTGTTTAATGGGACTGAGTTTTCTGGAGACCAGCTTGCTTTTGTGCTCTTCTGCAAGTGAAGTCAGAGTCTGGGAAGAGAATTTTAGCCTACCAGCTGTTTGTTGCCAACATCCATCAGAGTAGACTTCACCTGTGCTTTTGGCTTGGCTCCACCCTTGTCTTTCATCTCTTCTCCTGACTGGGGCTCCTTGGAACCCTGCTTATTTGCTGGTTCTGGGAGCTGGCTCTCTAGCTCATGTTTGTGAAGTTGAGCTTGTTGTCACAGGAGGGAAACTGTCTGTGCTGTTGACTGAGTCAGCTAGCAGAGGCAGTAGATGGAACTGACAGACTGGTGTTGGTATTCCTTCATTGTCAGAAGTACATGGCCCTTTGTAGCAGCCTTCAGGTCACTGGTAACTTCAGCCATCTTTTCAAAGACAATGAGAATTAAGAAGAAGGGCAAGGCTGCCTGCAAGGCTGTGCACATGGCCATATTGTAATCCAGCAGGCAGGAGTAGAGGAGAGGCACACACGGAAGCAGGTCTGAGGGAACTGAGCAGAGGATGGATAGCTGTTTGGCCAGTTGTTTGACTTCCACCTTTCTGGGATCCCTGTGGTATTCCTGGGTCTGATGTCCTGGCTTGTGGCTGGCACAACTGGGAACCAGTGAGATTTGCCCATATATTTCTCTAGCTCAGCATCTATAAAGGGGAAGAATGGGCAGCTTTTCATTCTCCATCAGCTCTCTGAGCGAGTCTTCCATATAAGGGGAAATAATCCCTAGTAAAGTGATGGCTGGTTTCTGCACACAGGGCTATACAGCAGCAAGAGCCACCTTCAGGATATTTACCAGCAGCTTGGCATCCATTCCAGCAAAGTTAAACTCTAGAATTGCCTTTTACAGCCAGTCTAAGATCTTGGTCTGGATCCTGGAGTTCTTTTTGGTAGAAGACCAATAACAGGTCTTTGCAGTTGAAGGCAGTGAACACACACATGCTATAGCTGTCAGTGTCTTGAGCACTCTTGCTGCAGAACACATCTCCCACCATTTAAACAACACTGAAGAGAATAATTTGAGCAGATGTTTGGGAGAAGTTGCCTCTGGGCCTAAAAGGGTGATGGTATCAAGCTTCATCTTCACTATCTGGGCTGTTGTCTCCCTGCATCCCTGTGACAGCAGTCTCAGCATGGCTTGATTCACTTTTCTTAATTCTGCCTGACCACCTTAGAATCAAAGAAACACGGAATCATTAAGATTATAAGAGACCACAAAGATCATCTAGTCCAACCATCAACCCATCCCCTCTATACCCACTAAACCATGTCCCTCAGTGCCACATTTATACCCTTTTATTGAAAACCTCCAGGGATGTTGGCTTTACCACCTCCCTGGGCAGCCTGTTCCAATACTTCAACAGTCTTTCCTGAGAAGAAATTTTTCCTAGTATCCAATCTGAACCTCCTCTGGTGCAGCTCAAGGCCATTCCTTCATGTCTAATAGCTAGTTATCCGGGATAAGAGACCAACTCTCACCTCACCACAAACTCCTTTCAGGCCGTTGTAGAGAGCAATAAGGTCTCCCCTGTGCATCCTGTTATCCAGATTGAACAGTCTCAGTTCCCTCAGTTTTTCCTCATAAGATCTGTGCTCCAGACCTTCACAGTTTCATCACTCTTCTCTGCACACACTCCAGGGCCTCAATATCTTTCTTACAGTGAGGGTCTCAAAACTGAACTTGGTTCCCAAATTGCAGCATCACCAGTGCCTCTATTCCATCCTAACAGAGGATGAAGTTAAGACAAAAAAGGTGGAGAATAAGATTAGACAAATTTTGCAAGATATGAAATCAACTATAGTACATAATGTTTTTGTTATTATATACCTAGCTGACAGGGCATTGCAGTGAATTTATTCAGAAACCAGGTCACTGAAGCCCTGTTGGAGATGCAAAAGTGCACCTGATTTAAAAAAGAAACAAACAGTATTTGCTGAATTAGGGAGGGAAATAAAAGGTCATCTTTGCCTGTACATGCATCAGTGTCATCTCTTTGCACTAACCCTGCCACCACCCAGAGGTGCCTTGTATGGCACGGCAGCAGAAGACAGCAGTGTGGCCATGGCAGGGCTGGTGGCCAGGAGGAACTGCAGCTCCAGCAGCATGACACCACTTTGCCCAGTCCCACCATGCTGAGCACCAGTCCCCATCTAGCTCCCTATACTAGCAGACCTGAAAATCCCCCAACTGACGATGGACTGCCATTAAAGTTCTTTCCACAGATGTAAAATGGGGTATTTATCACTCCTTTACAGGATTTGCCACAGCCGACAGCAGTACAGTAGTACAAAATAAGGTATTATTGATAAACTGTAGTCAGTGCAGACTAAAATGAAATGATCTGCTTGATGGAGGTAACAATACCTTAACAAATCTTAAGGGCTTTTTTTTTTTTTTTTTTGTACTTTATTAATGTTCTTTGTTTCTTTGTTAGTTTTAACAAGGAATGAATATTCCTTGTTAGTTAAGTGTAAGCTTAGTGTTCACTTTACATCCCTGTAAATAACAGCAGTATCTAGAGTTTAATTTTTAATAAAAGCTTCTGAAAGTGAAAGGGTCTTTTGGTACAAAGAGAAAAAAAAAACACACGTAATTATACTGCACTTCTGCAATATTACCATTTTTTAAATTTAAAATTATAATGTATTATTCAGTGTTTCACTGTCAGAGCAGCACAGAACAGACATGTTTCCTGAAACCAGCAGACAGGCTCCATTTCAAGTGTTTTGCTAAACATGTTGGTTACAACTTTATGTAAAGTCCTCCATGGGCTAGATATTCATTTGAAGCTTTTGAATTAACTGCTTTTTATAGGCCACATCAGAAAGCATGTAAACTGAAATACAGATCCCTCTGAATAACTTATACATGCCATAACTGAAGAGTTTGCTGGTCCAAATACAGACAGGTAAACAGATAGATATATATACGAAAACACTTGCAAAAATGCATTTAAATACTGTTTTGTTTTTGTTTTCCAAAGGGTTCTCAGGTTATGAAAATATTTCATTTATTTAGAATGTGAATTCTGAGCATTTAAAGCAGCATACGTGGTATTATAACATATCTGAATGGAAACAGAACATACAAGGATGATTCAGACAATCAGCTCTGCTGCTGTGCAGTGGATTAATTCATCTGAAACTGCTGATATGTACCAACTACTACATATCCCTTATGAAAAATACATAAGCCCGCCTTCTCTAAATTTATTCTTTATAACTGAAGTAATGCTCAGAAAAGGATTCCAATAGTAATCCCCAAGAAAATACACAGCTGTGCACTTGCCTAAATAAGCCAGAATGCCTTGGGATAATTAAAAACCATTGCTTACCAGTGAATGCATGTGACAAACAGGAAAATCCAGACCAGAAGCTGCACTCTGAATGAAGTCTCAACAGAATGGTCATGGCATGTAAAAAGCCTTTTTTCCCTGCTTAGAAATGAGGACATTTAGTAGAAGTGAGTTTAAGGAAATACTCTGCTGATATTTTTTCTGCAGTCTTTTTTTTGCTGGGAATAAATAAAATGCTTTAGTTCCTGGTCCAAAAATCCACTTAAGAAGCACAAACAAGGTTAAAAAAAAAAAAACCCAAAAAACAAAAAACAAACAAACAAAAAAACCTGGCATCAGTCTTCCAAGAAGAAATACAGCTTAAAAAGAATAACAAGAGCAAATCTCAATAAATCTCTGTGAATTTGAATATGAGGCCTCTAGCATGGTTATACACAAACAGTCAACATACACAAAATAACAATTAAAAGCACTTGGTTATCAGTTCTGTAGAAACTTCCTGAGACCTTCCTGAGCAAATGAACTGCTAGAGCAGGAGTTTCAACAACTCTCACAAAAGTGGATCCCATGTGTCAGGTTTCTAGACGTTGACAGAAACCTTTTGTCTGCAATTTAAAAGCACTTTAATGTACAACTTTAAGTGCTTATGTCACAAGAGCTTATGATAAATTTTCAGAAGTCTATTTGCATTAACACAGTAGTAAAGTTACTTTCTTGTAGAACTAACCATACATTAAAAATTGAGCACAGTACTCAAGATGATGACTAAGTTATCCTGATGCACAGTGGCTTCAAGCTTCTCTTGTTTGTTGTCCCTGCTGCTTGCACCTGTGTAGATGCACTTTAGCTGGGCTATTGGTCTCACTTCTAACCCTAGAATGCAGCCCTCAGGCTCATCTCTTGCTAGCCTAGTTTTATCCCCTCTCCCCTTCTAACTTAATTTAGTTCCAGACTGGGGACCTTCTTAATAATATCTCAGACCTGGGCCCCAGGGAGGCAACTCCTGGTAGGGGGTTTGCCTGCCAACCTGAGCAGGGACCTGTTTCCACTCCTCCCTCTCCCTTAAGTGTTCTGCTGATTCTTAAAAGCTGTGCTAAGAGCCATCGTATGACTCGGTTAACTCAATTCTGTATCAGTGAACACAAAAGTGCTCCAGGCTTTTCATGATCCTTGGTCATTTTCCCTGTGCCAAGGCTGTTGTGACATTCATGGGTAGCTTTTCCTAAATAAATATGTGGCTGAGTTGTAAAACAAAGTGATCATCCAGATTGTTAATGAAGATGTTAAACAGGACTGGAGCCAGTACTGAGCCCTGGGGAACCCTGTTACTGGCCCAACTGGGCTGTGCTCCACTGTCTGCTGGGTCTGGCTGTTCAGACAGTTTTGCATCCACCTCACTGTGTGTTCATTCATGCCATCATCTTTTCATTCAGTAGATTTCAGAATCATAAGCGTGCAAACCTGCAGCGATGTCTAGGACCTTGGTAGCCTGAGTGGGATGATTGCATTTGCTTTTTGAATAGGCATAATTACTTCCAGGCCAGCTACTGCTGCCTTTAACGTGTGTTTTGACATGTGCCTCTCTGCATCAGAAACGCTCCCTTCTGTTACAGCACTTTTTCCTGAGTATCATATCGTGGTGACCATGGTTGCATTCACTATATGTGGAAAAATGCAAAGCATGTTGTGTAAAGATTCAGAGCCTGCTGCTATTTTCTAGCAAGAAGATAGTGCTATTTCTGCAATTAAAAAGGTAATGTGTGGAGAAGTTGAACTCTGTCAACTTCATGTGCTGCTTAGTATGAGTCAAATCAATAAAGTGATTATTAAATCACTTTAATAAAGGTGATGAGTCTGATTAAAGCTGCAGTCGCTTTGGGTCACTGCAGAACAGATTACATTCAGCCTTCATTAAATGAAAACTGGATTTAAAGTTTTTAGCAATTACTGGGGCTTTGGACAAGAAGCTTTAGCTGTGAAGGAACAAATAAAGGAATATGTATTTGTATGCTCAATTCTGGAGCAGAATTTTTGAACAATGCTAAATTAGTACTGAATTCAAAGACACTTTTTGTTGAAGTTGTCAGGGGATTTATTTTGGAGAGAAAAAAAAAGGAAGTTACATCTTGAGGGAAGTCTTAAATTAGAAGTGAAGCACACATGCAACAATCTGACGATGAAAATGCGATTGTGCACTACACAGTTATCTTGTCAGAATCCTTGCAACAAACAACCTCTAGTTTTACAGTCCTCCTGGAATCTAACCTATAGATAATGCAATTGCTTGTAATGGATAAAATTAGAAGCTTTGCAATCATTTAAATGTGAAAATATTAAACACACATGTCTGGGAATTGTCTGGAATTTACAGCAGGTGTAAAAAGCAGTAGTTTCATTGCTAGAGAAATAATTAATTGACATCTGTATGATTATATTTCAGCTAAATCACACTACTATTTCAGACTCTGCAAATTTGGGATGACATTGATGCATTTTTTGCTTTTGTTTCCCTTTGGTAATGTATTTTTAGGAATTAATAAGCCTTCAAAATCTCATTTCTCCCAACCCTAAATACTGTGGCAGGAATTGTGCTGCTTCAGTGATCACAGAATGCAGTCAGTAAACACAGACCATGCATTTTCTAAGTGACATGGAATGAGTTTTCGAAAGAACTTTGTTTCCAATAGTACTATTTCTGGATGGCCAATGATATTTGGATTCACTACTTGTTAGGACCGATGTTTCTTTATAGAAAATGCATACTTAGGTAATTCCAGAATACTGATTCTTTGCATGTCTAAATATCATAAACAGTCTGAGTGTAGGTGATCAGTAATGCTGCTTGTTCATTGTAGTGGGTTCGTTATCCTGTGGATCAAACAATCTAATGTTATTTTTAGTGATTTCAAGGGAGACTGTGATGGTAGAATAAGGGAAGGGTTTTTTTCTGCACAGCCACAATTGTGCCATAAGTCTGTCTACTAGAAGGCCATACAAAGTATTTGACAGGATTTTTTATTTTTTTTAATTTTTTTTTATTTTTTTGCTTAAATGGGCAGTGACATTCAGTGATTCTTCAGAGACTCAAATAAAACCAGATGGGCAATCACAACCATTGTTTTTCACACCGTAAAGGGACATGTAGCCCATGCAATTATTGAATTACAATTTTCTTCCTCGTTCTTAGGCAGGTTCAATAGAACTAAAGCTCTGTTAATATCTGGCTTACATAGTTCTTTTCTTCCTCCTTTTCCCATGACTGAAATCTAACCATTATTTGTTTTAAATTTAATCTCTTTAGCTTGTTTTTACTGCTGTAACAATAATTGTTCTGTTATTGCTTGCAGAATCTCATAGGGTGGCTTCTCAGCTGGGCAGGGTTGGAACACATGCACAGTTTAGCTCCCTTCAGGGCATCTCTATGGCCTGAAAGAGCCATTGAAGGCTCCAGTGCAGCTTTTTGCTTGCAGCAGCTTGGTTGCAGAAGTGCAGCATACAAGCCTCAAAGTGCATCTCATTATGACCATGTCAGGGACAGAAAAATGGGAGTGGGAATGGGAATGGGGTAGGAATGGGTGGCTGTATAAAACTTCCAGATTAAGGGGGAAAAAAAAAAAGCTGTTTAATAGAAGTCTCATACAATCCCCCCTTGCATCCCCCAGTCTTTTGGTGCATTCATCAGGACTTTGATTCTGTTTTAGTCATTGGAAAAGTTGTTGACTGAGTATATTGACCCAATTATTAATACTACATAAGGAGGGAATATCTCAAACTTCTGCTTGAGCATAGAATGTTTTTTATTAGAAAATAACAAAAGCATGGTCAAGTTTGGGTTTCACCATCTTTTCTAATTCTCTTTTTTGTTTGTTTGTTTGTTTTGAAGTATGTTTTAGTATCATAATTTTGTTCCTTCTCCGTGTGTGGTTTAGCCTGTTCCATCCTAAGGTGTACCCTTCTTTTCCAAAGCTAGAATCTAGATTAAAACAAATGCTGGAAGTGGACAAATGCTTCTGTAAATTCCGCTGATAGCTCTGACAGCTTTGGTGATGACTTGTGTTTTTGGCAGCTGAAAAATTAACCTAAAGCAGGACAGATCTTTGGGATTAACTCTGTGTGACAGTGACTAAGCTGACTTCAGCTTACTGACATGTATGTGTCAGTAATGATGTGCTGTAGTTCACATATGAGCATGGCAGGTAGTTTAAAAATATAAATCTATTGATGATTTAGAGTTGATTGCTATTAGCAATCTTTTAGATTCTCTCTGTATGTAGGACTACAGGATTTTCTGAGGTAAATGGCTCACAGTGTACAACTAAGCAAAACACTCAGTGAGCCAACATCTACTTTCTTCTAGCTTGAGGTTTTGGGACTATGTTTTTTCTGAGCTTCAAACTGTGTTCCCTGACACAACATAAATTTCATCTGAAGCTTTTCAGCAGACTTCCTAAATCACCTCTTCGTCTGTAGAGCCTCATTTGTCCTCAGGCACTCCCTTGGCTGCACTTCTGTGACTGGGTGGGCTGCAGTTCTCAGCTGCCAAATGGCACTGAGTAACTATTTGGAAGCATTGCTCAATACAGTCCTCTAGTCTCCTTCTTGTAGGGAGGTGGAATCATGAGGTGGACCGATATTTCAAAGAGGCCATCAGGTATATAGAGGGCAACTACAGTAGAAAATCTTGTACATATTGATTCCAACTGAAAAGATTGGAGTACAAACAGCTCAGCACCTTTTGCAGACAGGAACCATCAGCTAAAACCTATTACAAAATATTGCCAAAGGTTCCCCTTATGAGCTCAAATCCAAGCACAGGAAAACAGGTTGTCTTTGCTGTTTGTTTGTTGTTTTTGTTCTTTCCTAATTTTAGATATTTATGAAATGATAACTAAAAGACTTACATTTTTGTAAACATTCCTTGGGTTTAATTTCCATGATATTTATGCAGCTTTGCTCAGAATATCTTCTATACATATGAGAACAGGGTAAATGCTTCCAAAATCCAACATCATGATTCCCGTGACCCTTATGATGCTTTGTATGCTCCTACCTGATTTTTAGCTTTTGGCTTCACACATCTAAATGCCTTGTTTCATTCAGGTCATTGAAGGATTCATCCTGTACATATAGAAAATGAACGGTGGACATTCCTTCAAGCACTTTTAATCCAGCTGTCTGTATAAAAAAATGGCAAGTCTGAAATTTAACTGACCTCCATCATCAGCGTTGCTGCACTGTGCAAATGCTTTGCTGCTAGGAACAAAGTAGATCCATAGTGTCTTCCCTGTATTGAAGAAACCAGCTGGACCATATTTTAGCAAGATTTTAGATTTCTTCTGTACCGCTCTTGTGGGCAAAAATCATTTTTATTCATAGTTTGCTGAATCAAAAATTAGGAAATATTGCTCTCTGTATTTTAGATTTCTTTTTTCCTTGGAGTATTTTACAGGAAAATTGTAATGAAATAAGAAACATATAAAAGTATGTTCAAAATAACTATAATCACTTGAAGAATTTAAGTTATGATAGTCAAATGGCATGAAAAATTGAACTTGGGAGATAACTGTATATAATTAAAATACAGTTCTAGTGGGGATTAACCTCTTCATATATTATCATTTGTGTAGGGTTTATTAGATTAGTAGGTAAAAATGTGCTGCTATTCCTTCCCTGTGAAATGAAAATTTGACCTACTTTTTTTTTTTTTTCTTTAAAACAATCATTGTTCTAAAACATTAAAAAAAAAAAGGAAGAAAATGAAAGTACCTTTGATACAAATATTTATTTAAGAATTAGTAATTTTTCTTGTAAATACTGTATCTATATTACTTACAAATAACAGAAAAAAACTCACTTTTAAGTAAATGCCTTTTGATTTAAATGAAAACATTTCAGTGGTATGTAAAGAAAAAAAGTCTAAGAAAGGAAGTAGTTGATTTTAGTGTTTTTTAAATCAGTTATGAAACAAAAGCTCAAATTTATTCAGCTAATAGCTTAAATAAATTTTAAATGGACAATATAGACATTCCAACGACATACAGAACTCACTGAGATATTTCTAACAAGGGTGATACAGTCTGTACATGATGCTGCCTCCGAAGTGTAAGAGACATAGTTTACTTGCCAGGGAAAGCAGGTTGATTAAGAAGGGCCATCTTGTCACAGATGACATCAATTAGTTCTGACAGCTTCCAGAAGAGCAACAAGGAGGAGTAGTTCACAAAAGCGGAGTGTGCATTGGACTTAATTATCTTTCCTTTTGCTGTTTATTGTTGTCTGTTCCTCAAATCACAGCAGACCCCAGGCCAGCTCTGCCTGTTCTGCATCTTCCTTTGAGCTGTGCAGCCAACAGTGGCTTTGTGTCTTCCCCACAGCTTATTTACACGTCAGTTGCCACCAGGTGTTCGGTTTACCTTCTAAGGCTTTTTCAACACAGAGTTTTGCAGTAAAAAATTTGGTTGATCTGTGTCAGAAGTGATCAAAGTCATTTTAAGGGCAGAGGAATGCCTTGAAGTAGGACATGATTAGCACAAGCTCCCTTTCAGTGGACACCTCAAGGGTGGCTGTGGTGGCCGAAGCAGGCAAGGATACCTAGAGGGTGTGTTGGGTCAGCATGAATCGCACTGCTTGAATTTCTGTTCTGAGAAGATGGTGTTTGAAACACGACATATCAAGGCATCTGTGCGTGCAGGAATATGACATTCCAAAGTATTTGAAAACACAAAATTTCTTATGTATCCATTGCAACAGATTTCTGCGCAATAATGTTTTACTGTAAGCCCTGGTAATCCTGGATCCAGTGGCTAATCACCCCAGGTTTCTTTCACTATCAGGACAGCGTATAAGTTGAGTTCAAAGTTGAGTAGAATAAACACTGACATGTTTACGGACTGTATCCTGTTCATTGGAGCTACTGCTGTGATACCGAGTCATCTTGTCACAAAGCTTCCTCTGAGCTGTTCTTTTTATTTAAAATTGATTTTCTATCATTTTTCAGTTTTTCATTTTCCATTTTCAGTTTTATTCAAATTTTCATAATATCCCTTTCTTTCAACATCCTTCCTGTTCATTCATTTTCTTTAGTCAATGCAATAAAGGCATTGTTGCTTTAGGCCCACTATCTTCTGCTGCAAATGTGCTGCATGTCTAATTTGCGGTTTAACAGAAGCTGTCTGGGCTGTATGTTACATTATAAATAGCTACAAAGCTACTTGGAACAGCCACTAACAACAGATGCATATAGTTACATGTTCAGGTGTGTGATCTGCACCTTCAGAACTGTCTAGGAAGCTCAGGCCCTAGAGAGTTGTTTCTAGACTAGAATAGTATATGAATTTAAGGCTTTGTCAGTTCTTAAAGAAATGAAAAGGAAACCTTGTGACTCACACTGGCATGCAAAGAGAGGACAGGCCATGGAGTAAATCATTCACATCTCATAGTTCCATTTCCATTTTTCCTCTAAAAATCTCACATATCTGCTTAAATCTCTATCAGAACGACAGAAATGCAAAAACTTGGCTGTGAAGAGGTACAGTTATGTGAGAACTGGGCTGTGCCTGGTATAGGCTATGTTTTCCTCTCCTTACAGCAGCAAGAGAATGGCTAATTATCAAATCTCACATATAATTCCTTGTGAACTAGGTGTAATTCTACTAATTTTTTTCTATGGTGCTATGGACTAAAATGTTTTTATAACTCAGTTGTCTAAATTATACTGGTGAAAGCAAGAAAATAAAGCTATTTATTTTATTATTATCAATCTATTTAAAAGATATTTGGTTCATACATATGCGTCTGTAGTTATGAAAGAGATATTATAACATCTACAGAATATGGATTACCAAATTATCTAGCTGCTTTTTCAAAATAATTCTTCCTTAGAATACAAAAAACAATACTCATGTTAGTTTCATGGTATTTAAAATTAGCCAATGCATTAGAGACTGTTTAAGTAGGTAGATGCAACTTAATGTCAAACTTCTGACTAGAGCATTTAAATTTAAATGTAATCCATGAAGCGATAAATGCATCTCTAATTAGCATTAATGTAACATGATTACAGAATAAACATTTGATTAGTGCATTTAAATTTCAGTGTAATAAACTTCTGAACTAATTAGTAATAAAGTGCTGTTAATGCCAGCCTTTAGATGAGATGTTTATCTGTTGTATAAAGAGAAGGTGTTTATACTTGAGACTCAAAACAGAACCATATCCCTACCTGTGGGTGTGGCAGCTAAATAGCCAAGTCAGTAACAAAAACCTTTGGAAATAACTTTCCAGTCCTCACTTGAATTATTTTTTTAATGCAAATTTAGTAAGAGATTCAGAAGGCTCATGGCTTTATAAATCTTGCTGACAAATATTCAAGCCAAGAGCGTCAGCAACAGCCCCAGATCCACGCTTGCTACCTGGGCAGAGAGAGGTACAGAATCCCCACCATATCAATTGGCTGTACAATCTGAATCTGCTATCATTTGGGAGAAACATGCTGCTATGAATAAAGGGAAGAGTTGATGAAAAGCACTGACTTAGTAGCAATATTCACATCTCTGACTTACGATTCTTCCAACTGACTGTTAAGTCTTTGAGAGCTTTAACAATGAAATATGGACTGGGAATATCCAAAGGACATCAATTGCTATTGAAAACCAAAGGGGAGGTGGCATTGATAAAAGTTTTGATAACATTTGTTGTGGCCAATGGCTTCCACTTTTCACTTTCCATTCCAGGTGGGCTTTTGTCGGTAGAGTTGTAATTTCATATGGAATCTCCATGATGTTGCACAGCACAGCATTCTCAGCTCTGTAAGAATATCCAAATACTGATTACTCAATGAAAGGAAATTTTTAAAATCATCCTAGAGAGAGTATTAGTACCATCATCTGGGAATACTGAATACTGAGTGAAAAATACTGCACAAAACACAGCATTTATGTAAGTAGTCACTTTGTTCTAAAGTATAAGCTCTGCAGAGGAAGCCCATACCACAGAGCAAGCAGCCATTTTGCAGTTCTTCAGCCTTACGCTGTGTGTCCATTCAGAAACATTTCAGGAAGCATATCTTTCAGTACACAGAAAGCCTTTTTGGACAGCACTCTTACTCTGTAAAGCTTTCTTTATCTCTTTTGGCATAAGGGGCGTTCAGGAACTGTAGAAGAAATCTTTGTTGTAGTCATTATTTTCTCACTAGCTTTAATCACTGAATGTATTTGGATTCCCTGTTATAAGAGAAACTTATTTGAGCATTTTATTTTTGCAGTAAGATTTAAATCAGTTAACTAATTTAATAGAAAGAGAGAGCAATTCTTCCAAATGGCTTTTTTGGGTTCCTAGTGTCATCTGCAGTATAAGTGTAGCTATAAATAAATCAAAGCTCTTTTCAATGGGAAGTCAATCTCAAGGGATGATATCTTTCTTGCCATGAAGTATTAGCTATTCTACAGTGGCTGAAAATCTGTAACAGGGAATATGTAATTAGCTAATTTCAAAAATATTTCCAGTGGGATTGAGTTTCAATCTATGATCTTCTGGGATAGCAGCACTTATTTACATTGCAGAAGCATTGTGGATGTTGTGTGCTACTTACAGTAAGCTTACAATAGCTGCAAACATTCTCATGTGTTTTCAAAATGGAGATTCTCAAAATATAAATCTTGGGTGAATAGTAAATTTCACTGTATATTCAGAAGTGACTGTACTTCACATGTACATTAAGTAGAGCTTACATCTTTAACCTGCAACTAGAGCAGTGTCAGTGCCAACTCTTTGCTCCCACTCAGAATATTCCTCTGTAGGTGCAACTTTCTCACTCTTTCTTCAGATTGGTGTGAAGCACTGTCCTCTATTGTCCTCTTTCTTCTCGATTCTCTTTTTTAGCAAAACCTGTCATTTTCCCTCATCTGAATTTCCCTCATCATTTGGAATCATCAGAAAATGTTAATTCATTGGCACTGTGAAGTGAATCAACTCAGTGGGAATGACATACCTATTTCAGTAGCGCAGTACTGTGATCTTTATACTACCTACTGCTTGGCTGTTGAGTCTTCTGAGCATGTCAGAACTTGGATGAAGAGGATATGGCTTTGTGTGTGGAGAACAGTTCTCATGCACATATTGCAGTTCTTGTTTTTCTGGAGGTGCAAGGTCATAGTGGAGCACAAAAAAATTATTTTATAAATGAGAGTATCGTAGTATCAATTTTTCCAGTTGCCTTTACTTATGCATGTGGTGTGTAACTACTAGACTGTTTACACATAACAGAACTTCTGCAAATACTATTCTGCATTTTTAAACTCAAGCAATGGCAATGCATTACAATGCATCAAATATGCTGCTTGTGAAAAAAAATACATACTGGATGCACTGGATGTTCAGGAGTATATATTTGGATCTCATTTTATGGTCTACCACTTTTATATTCATCTAATTTATCCATCGCTACTCTTACTATGTTAACTGATCTTGATATATTGAATTTATGTATATCCCTGCTACATTTGGACAGAAGTGTTTCCTGCTTGATGCAGATAGTTCAAGCAGGTTTTCACATGGCAAAATCTTGTATTGTAAATCATTACAGTTGTTAATTTGTATATCACGGGTTGATGTTTTAGACTGCTTTTCTTTTATCAGCTTTTGAACACTTCAAGTCCAGACGATGCTAGCAAGTTAAGCTGAAGATGAACACTGTCAGCCAGATGAACCCTCAGTAAGGGAGCATTCACTGGCCCTATGTCTGCTGTGCTACTTGGGGAAAGGAGTTCCTATTCTGTATGCTGTAGGAAGATGCTGTTCCTACGGATATTCTGATGTTCATCTGTGCATTATCTCTGATCACTCAAGTAAGAATTACTGCATAAATTTAGGGAAAGTATTTTGTTACTCGTTTGACTACTAAAGCTCATCCACATTTTCTGAAGCCATTCACTTCACAAAATGAATGCATTTCTGTAAATTCAAACTTGAATTTTCTAATAGTTCTGGCTCCTCTGGACACCAAATTGTATTTAGAGATCATTTTGTGCAGTTATGCTCAAGGCATACCTTAGTATTTGTTTTAAAGGTTTCAGTTGTATTTTAAGCAGATTTTAACCTTCCAAATCAGAAACAGACTGGACACAATTTTTCTGTCTCTTTTCCTTCTTTAGTATAAATGAAGAAAGCGAGTGGTACGTTTACAAAAGAAAAAGAATTGGTGGGTGGGAAAGAACCCTAACCAAGAACGTAGTATGAATTTGTCTGAAACATTTTTTCTGAGCCATTCTTCATTCTACTGCATTATTCACCAGTAGAAAAGCGAACTGTATCATACTGACACTTTCTATTAATTTCAGTTAAATTTAAACTCAAGATCATACCACCCATTGTGGTATGTGCTTACTATTGAATGAAGGTATCATACTGCCATAGAGGAGATAATGATCCAGAATACAACACTTTCTTTGAACATCAGCTCCACTGTGCAGAGCAGCCAGTCTCTGTTTCACCACCCAGGGCTCTGAGGGAGCTGCTGCTCTTGCCCAGCAGTGGACATTTACTTTGTAGGTCGCAGGGGGTGATGGGTTCTCAAAGTAAAAGTTTTAATTTCTGAGTAATTTGGAACAGCAGGTTGTGGTTCAGCTGCTTTTTCTTATTATTATTTTTTCCAGAGCCTGACTGGCAAAATTATTTTTGGGCTTGCTTTATTTTCTAGATGCTAAACAAACAAACAAACAAAAAACCAAACAAAATGTCTTCCCCCCCCCCCCCCCTTAACTTTTCCCAAACACAATTGGCTTTCCCCCTTGATTTAAATAGTCTTCACCTGTGCTTGCTCCTCAGCTGCTCAGCCAGCTCTGCAGGTGCCTATTATGCAGGCTGCCTTCCATGCCCAGTGGATATCAGTGATACCAGCGTGTTAATGTGCTTTAGCTTTCTATAGTTTTTACTGCTGCATTTTCCTCCTCTGGCTGTAATTGACTGAAGTTTCTGGTGTGTCAGTGGTAAGTCAATCTACATGTAGATTAATAAATATTAATTACCAATATTGATATTTCTCTCAAGGCTGGCTCCTAAGAGGGCACTTGGGACAATATCTTAAGACGTTCTTTTTGCTCCCTACATATTTGGGAAATGTCTAAATACAGAGGCCAGTTGTTTCTCATCTTTCTGTTCTGCAATGATTTGTCACAAAAAGCTGCTCATCGTCTGTGATTTGTACGTGCATTTATCATGAATCTCTCATCCTCCTTTCTCCCTCCTGTTCTTCTCTAACCTTTGGTAAGCCTTGTAGCTAGCAAACAGGGCACGTGGGAGGAGATAAAAAATTGTCAAACACTACAGTATAGAAGGAAATAGTAGGTGCTGAAAACCAGGAATTCATATGAACAGGGCATGCGGTACAGAGGTAAATCTGTAGTGTTACTGCACAAACAGCTCCGGTTGGATGATTTCTAGAATGCATATAGCTGGAGAAAGGAGCTGTGCCAAGACAATGACTCATTTGCATGGTTTCATAAATCATAAATCAAAAAGATGCTTGAGATGACTGCAGCATGTTCTCACTGCTTTTTGCAACATCTTCCTTTGTAATGAACTTTTTAGAAATAGTCCATCGATTTACAGAATTCTTAACATCAAAAAGTCCTCTCCAGAGTAGCCACAAGGGAAGGTTAGAAATCTAGAAATTAATTCTACTCTGGAGACCAAAGGCTGACTGATTTATACAGCCTTTATAATTTCACTGAAGGTTTTCAAAGGCTGATCCTGGCCCTCGGTAGCTTGAACCTGTCCCATACCTTCACCTGTAAGAGCATCCACACCTCTTTCATACCTTTATACCTGTCTGGAAAAGGTCATTTAACCAAACAGGGGCCATTTTGTCTGGCATTTGGTAGAGGTAGCTTTAGTACGTTTGGCATACAGGCAGCTTAGATGAAAACAACCTCAGTCCCTCATTCTTTTAGTATTCAGTAAGCCCAAACCAATTAGATGCTTGTAACCTGAGGGGTTATTTGGGTCCTAATTAGAAGCTTCCCAGAAGACAAGGCCTGTATGTATTAGTGTAGGTAAAGTGGGTGCAGCTTCAGCTCCTTATTGTTGCTATTAGTTTTGTGTGAGACGGTTTGAAATAATTAGATGAAAACCCAGTAGTTAAGGAAAACAAATATAAACCAGTGGGCAAAATTTAAAGTAATTTATGACTGAACAGCACAGTAAAATTTGAATAGCCTTCATTGCTTTCTGTGTGAACTGAAGGTTCATGTATTTATGCTAAATGGCTCGTGATAATTCTTTCCTAAAAGAGGTGATTTGTAAGCTAAAGCAATAAGCTGAATTTGGTTAGTTATTTTCATTCTCTGATCCACTTTTTTTCCTATATTTTCTTTATGAAGTTCTTCCGAACACTTCTTTAGATCTATCTGCACTTTATAATTTATACTTTGTTATCAAGATAAGTCATTCGTAAATATAGGCTTCCAGTATTTGGTGTTACTCAGATTTATGTCTCACTTGAGTGGAATATTGATTCTTCTTATCTCTTTCTTTTTGTAGTCTAGCTTTTAAGGACATAAAAATGGAGGTGGCGTAGTTTTCTGTTTTTAAATTCACACTAAATAGAATTTCTATACTTGTGTATAACTTTACAAGTTTGAGAACGTTGTCTAGACTTACATAACGGAAAGGTGAAATTATGGGGAAAATATACTGTAGTTAAAGAAAAATATGAAACCACATGCTACTGAAGACAAACTGAGTATCACTTATGACCAACACATCTTAATTTGTGATTTTATTAGTTTTTGTTTAAATCTCTTTTTTGCCATTCATAAATTATTCTTATCATAGCTCACTATATAACTGATAGCAAATTTAACATTTAGGATGTGCTGTATACAAGATCAAATATTGAAGCAGCATGAGAAATCTCAGTGCGTGTATACATTTTTTATATTGTCCACGGTAATACAATTTAGTTCTTTTGAATGCCTGTAGGACTGTTTGCAATACTTCCAAGTACAGCCTGACCCAGTATGTTTTTTTATGACATATAATAAAGTGAAAAGATTTTTAAGAAGCAGGAAAGGCTGTCCTTAGCAGTATGCTATTGAGGCAGTATGTTATTTGTGAGAGCCGTTATTTTGGAGTTGGGTATTTCAGGGCATAGCTTTCTATCCTATTAAGTAATTCCTATTTTTCTCTCTCTAAATATTTCTTCTTGGCAACAATGCTTAAATTTGGATTTCTTTTAGAAGGCTTATTCTTGATGTGCATCCTTCTTGGTCAACCTAAACAGCTTTACCTTGAGACAGCTATTGGCAGCACTACAAATTATCTGGCCTCTGTAATGATCCGTTAGAAGAGTATGAGAATCCAGTGCAAATTAGCAATAAAAAATGCTAAAGCTATACATCACTGGCAAGAATTTAGGAATAATATCTCTGCCTGAAGCAAATTCTGGTGATTCACTGGTAATTTGCTAGGAGCCTTTTAACTTTACTCTCATTTGTAAAGTTAATGATAGGTTATTTTGCATTCTGATTGAAAGACCTGAAATCTTAGTTATTTAAGAGTATTGATTTCTTAAAATGGAATTTTACCCTAATATTAAAGATCTTCCTGTCATAAATGATAAAAATAATAGCAAGAGTGTCACTTTCACATGTTTTAAAATACGGCTCTGGTATAGATGGTATCTTTGTTTGGCATGAGGTTAGCACCTGCTGGTTGGCAGGTAGAAGACGGTGCTGTGCTCAGTTTAGCATGCCTGCTTTTATGACAAACATTAAGAACCAGCATTTTTTTGCTTTAAAAGGACAGGATTCCATTCTGATGCAAAGGGTTTACACAATTTTTACAGTCAGTACGAGGAAGACAGGCAGTGTCTGGAGTAGCAGGCTGCTGGAGGCAGCAAAATGGAAGCTGTGATGTTTTGCCTGTGCCCCAATGCTGCTGATCTATCTCTCTAACTTTTAAGCTTTGTGATGAGGAGAGGTGGCTGCACCAGGAGGAGGCTGTTGCACTACAATTGCTGTCTTTCCTGCTCTTTGTTGGGCATCAAGGGATCCAAAGCTTCAGGACTACTTTGTAGCCCACTAACCCTGGCTGAGGTTGCCTCCTTCCCATAGCTTGGCCGGAGAAACATAGTTCTGGTCTCATGCTTTATCCTATACTGTTAAAGAACCTTGAGCTGATGCTTTACTGATTGTGCTGTCTGTGTGGGTGTGTGTGTGTGTATGTATGTATTTATTTATTTTTGGGGTTGGGGGGGGAGGTGGGGAGAAGGGCACAGAGGGATTTTGGTAGCGATATAACCAAACATCCCTTAGCACTGGGAGAGAGGTAGTTGGGCTTTTGCCCAGATCTGCTGATGGGCACAGTATAGCCTAGAAGAAAAGCACTCTACAGCCTATGAGGGGAATATGTCTCCTGCTGGACCTTTACGCAACACTTCACAGACCAGGAGATAAAATTGTGATGTATATGGGAATAATTATTTTATAAAAAGTTGTATGGGAACTGCTGAGTCACGGCCTGAACCTCTGATTAGTCACCTGAGGCAAGCAATGTATCAGCCCTGGAAGCACAGGTGAAAGCAATTCACCTGTGCTGCAGGAAGGGGTGGAGCTTGGCTCCACCTCTCCTAGACCTATTTAAGTGCTGACTGCCAGTGGGGAAAGGATCTCTCTTCTGGAGATCCACTCCTCTGGAGGTTCCTGAGCGAGCCCATGACACGGGTAAGCATCTCATCTGTTCTCTTTTGTCCTCACTTTACATAACTCTCTTATTTATTTCATTATTATACTTTGATTATACCTTTTGATTATACAAAAGTCAAATATAAAACAGGCATTTTTTACATAAAATTTTAGTATGACAAGCCCTGTCAAATAGAATGTAGCAGAGATCTTTCTGTATCATTTCAGAAAGGAATTTCTCTTAGTAATGAATTTTAGAATGCTTCCACAAAAACAATTTTTTTTACATAACACTCCTGACACTCTTATGCCACACAAGCATGCAAAGGTGGAAATATACAGAGGTGGAGATGTGACCGTGAGGGTGCTAGATTAAATCTTGCTCTACAGGAGGGAGTGATGGGCACAGAGGATTCTGAAGCACAAGCAGTGGCACTGGATTGGGCCAGTGACTTCTCTGTGAGAACTATACCACTGTCATGATTCTGCATGGACTTCTTTCCAAAGGTTACTGAAATTAAATAGCATCAACTGTTTGGGGGAATATACAGAGTTTGGTTTTCAAAGGTTACATCCACTAGGCCAGCTGCTTGTTTTATTTGTGCTAAAAAAAAAAAAAGAAAAAGCTCCTAACACTTAACATTTAAAAAATAATCAACTCTGTGACTTGTCCCTTTCATTCACTGTCTGATATGTCCGTGCAAAGTTTGTAGGTATGCACTACTGTTTAGAGGTCATGAAATCAGCTATTCACTGTGTGTGTTTTTCTTCAATAGTGTTAAAGGCAAACAGGGAATTTAATCACCTTCCTACTGAAATGTACTCTGACTGCCTTTTCCATGGGAAGCCATCGAGCTCAGTTCTGTGTGCTGTGTAATTCACTTAGAAAATACTGCAGTGAACTGAGGAACCTGTGTGGAAGAAAAGAAATCTTTCCATAACGAGGCATTTTTAAAGAAACAGTATTTTGTCCTCCATTCCTGGTTATACTGCAGTAACTCAGAGTAATACTTAACAGAGTTTTTCCTTTTCTTACACAATGATAACTAGTCTTTATCGCTGGCTTCCAGTCAAGCTGATAGAAAAGCAGTCATGAGTTGTGCATGTGTACCTTTACTCCTGATTTCCATGTGCTTCATTCTTATTAGTAGAGAATTAATATGCAGCTGCAGATAGTATTACCTTGGAGGAAATCCTGACTTTGGTGAGGCCAAGGCTGTACTCCTAAATACAGGATGACATACAAGGAGGAAATCTGTTCGCCTTTTGTTTCAAATGTTTCAGTTCTAATAGCTCTGTTTTTGTATTGCTCAAATGTCAGCCCATCTCTGTCAGCATTATGGATGAGGAAGTCCGTACAACAGAGCACACCAGCAGTCAGACCTTATCAATCTTGGGATCAGAAAAATGCTGTTCAGTTTTAATAGATCCCGAGATACCGTCATCTCAGTGGTTTTGAGAAATGAGGTGCTGAGTGAGTGCTAAAGCTGAATAAACTATTATTAATATTAGGAACTGAACACAATTCTGTTTTTAGTGTCTTGGAGGATGCTGCAGATCCTCTTGATTCCTCAGTTCTGAAAATGTATAGCACACTGTGACATATGTTTCATTGAACAAAAAAAAAATAGTTCTGATGGTTTATTTTGATATATTTTTAAAGTATTTTAGTAATTTTGTCTTACATGTGAGCATCTGTGCGTGTTTTACAATGGATAATAGAATTGTGAAACATTTAAAGTACAGTAAAAGATTGCAAAAAAGGTCACATGGGTCTATTTTTCATATTTCCATCAGAAGAGGAGTACTCCTACAGGCACATTTTCTGGTGTGTTATCACTTCAAATTTGTTTTTGTGCAGCCTGTTAAGGAAGTTCTGGAAAACTTAGTAGATCTGTAGTCCGTTCAAATGTGCAAATTTCTGAGAAAGTGCTGTTAGTGTCTATTGTTTCCAGTGTTACACTGCCAGGTGCTGTTTCTGTAACACACAAGGAAAGTGTCCTTTTCCCCTTAGAAATCTAAGCTCAGCATCAGGAAAATTTACCAAATCTGTAGAAATGCTGAAAACCCAGAATTAATTTATAATAACATTCCTTCTTTCTTTCATTGTAATGCTTTCCCCAGTGGAAGTGACTTTTTAAGCATTACAGATGGTATCAGCAGAAAAACAGTAATTATAAGGATATGTCTGAGACCCGGGAGATCTGGATTTTAATTCTGTTCATCATCTGTTTGCCCATAGGCAAGTTACTTCACTTCCATTTTTGTCACCTGAGACCTCTGGGTCTGAATGTGATACAGATAGGGTGGTAATAACTTCTGTAATGATTTAATAGCAATAAAGAAATGTAGTTTGTCCTTCAGCTCTTTCATGGACTGCACGTTTTTGCTTCTTTTACAATTGCATGCTTATATCCCAAAGTTTCTCTCTTAGTATGAATTGACACCACTGTACTTATAAATCAGTAAATGGTCTATACACTTAGCTTGTATGTTGGCTTGTTTGTTTTTTGGTTTTTCAGATTTTGTTGCAAACTTACATTTGTCCTCATTTCAACATCTTGAAAGCTTTATTTATGTCTTTAGGTGGAGTGTGTTCCTAAACAGAAAATTTCAGTTGATGTTGCTGAAATAAATCTTCCTGACATAAATGGGCATTTAGTTTGTGTCTCCTAGAGTGAACTTTTTGTGAAAGGTAGTGAGGAGGGAGCTGGAACTGGAGAATGAAATTGTTTTTTTTAAGAGATGAGGTAGAACATGTGCAGCAGCTGTTCAAAAGATGTTGGGCTTTTCCATCAACGCTAACCTGGAGTCTCTTGCAAGGGATCGAGCACCTGGTCCTTGACCTCTGCTCTGCTTAGGCAGGAATTAAATTATTGGCAGAAGAGCTGGAGCCTTCAGGCACAGGGCATTACAACAAGACGGATGTAAAGCTGGAACAGCTCATGGCAACAACTCCTGCTTGCTACCTTGCTGACTTAAATTCTGATTGGCATCTGGTGCGGGGTCTGTGCCCTGGTCAAGAAGGTTCTCTTGTGTGCTGCTTCTTCATTGCCCATACATGTATCTGGGTAAAAAGATGTGTGAAGAAAATGATGCTGTGTATTCTTACCTTGGGGGGGGGGGGGGGATCAGCAGCTTTAATTTTTTATAATCTAATCCTCTGAGATTTCTAACCCTTATCACTCCATCTTGTATTCTACCCTCTCTTTGTACTTGATAGTGCAGCATCTGGTGAAGCTACCCTAATTTTCAATTCTCTTTTGATTTGAAGAAAGTTTCTACACATTGATTAACAGCGAAATTTCATTACTGTTAAGCAAGGTATTATTTATTGGCAGTGCTCAGGTAGGATCGGGATAACTCTCCAAGAGTGCTCCACCAGTTGATGATTCATGAATAGGCTATATTTTCACAGGTATTACATACTCATTATCCTATCCACCCCCAATGACTGCCCAACAGGTACAGCCGCATTTGCAATCTTCGATGTCATCTACCATCCACTGTTAGGCCTTCGTGTGTGGGGGGGATCTTTTACTTCTTCCCAACGTTCCTTTTGTTCCAGAGGTTGCTGTGGAGTGCAAGGACAGTCAGAGAAGTCTCTGCACACGCAGTTAAGAAAAACAAAGGTGAATGCCTAGATGCTGTCTGTCATATTCTAGGCGAATTCCTCCTGGTATGTGTGGATCCTGCTTTTATAAGCGTTCCACAAAACGTGCACAGATTTTTTTTTCTATTGTTGTTTCCCACTGCCTTGTTAAAGCAGAAGTCTTAAAACACATCTCCCCTTCTACAATGCTATGTCCCGATTATCATCCACAATATCTAAAGGTTACTGTGGTGCTGCAAGCAAGTATTAACAGAATATTTTGCGTTATTTCTTCAAATCACTTGCTAGAGAAGGTCTAAAATTTCCCTGTAGCTCAACATAGTTTTTTGGATGCTCATGCCTGTTCAGTATGTTCCTCAGAATGTGAGAGTTGGGATGACTGTCAAAAAGAAGCAGCCGTCCTCCTATCATGGGGAAGCGATGGGACACTCAGCAAAACTACCAGGCTCTGAGTCTGTACTGGCTTTGCATGTGGACAAACCTAAGCATGTTACATAGCCCGCTCTGAAGTGTTTGCATAATTAATACTTAGATTTTTTTCTTCTCAAATAGGTTGATTTAAAAGTAGTCATTGTGATTAAAATTACCGCTTTTGCCTTGTAAATGCAGCGCGTAATCAAGAGGAAAAAAGATAGAAAATGATTGTTCTCGTTTTTCATGTCAGTTTCTGTGCTCTCAGAACGCTGCCCTACGTTACCGGTATTTACGGAACCGCACGGTGGCAATGAGTACAGGAGCGCTCTGGTGTTTCCTGTCCTGGTGAAGCAAGTTTCACTTCCACCCGCTTCAGTGGGCTCCCAGACTTCTCTCTAGCAAAGAGTGTCTTCTGCCATTCTTCCTCTTCAAAACATTGCGATGAATATCTGCTGAGTTAGCTATCATACTGCCGTCTTCTCTTTTTTTTATTACACTCTAGTGGATCCGTTTGGTCACCTCTCTTGTACACAGTACGTTTCGTACGCATGTAAAGCTTTACTTTACATCATCAGTAAAGAGTCCTTAATTTTAAATATTGCATTTCATAAGATTTGAGGGAATGTTTCTCTTCCAGCACAGCCACCTATCAGAGCCTGCCTCCCAATTTGCACAAATAATTGACAGCTCATTAACAACTCGGTAGGAGCTCTGAAAGCCAAGTGAGAAAAACAACTCCAGTACAACAGGGGGAACAAAGTATCTGCTCGTCAATTATGCTGAAAGTCTCCAAGCAGATTTAAAATGAGGTTAGGAAAACAACCTAGGTAATAAATTATATAGGCAAAGAAAATTACGCCTGCATAGGCAACTCCTGCAAGCTTTCACCAGGCTGTGCAAGGTAACTCCTCTGCAGTGTGTGGCTGCACAGAGCTTCCTAGCCGCACTTGTTTGCGGGCTCCGCAGAGAGCTGGGAGGGGTGTGTCGTTCTTCTGCACCTGCTCTGGCAATGCTGAAGGAAGGGGAAAGGCCGTTCTTTGCACTAAGCATCTGCTATGCTTTCTGTTGGATTTTATTCCACGTCTTGTCAAGTTAGTTAACGGTTCTGCTTTTATCGGGATATTGGAGCGTCAGGATAATTTATATCAGTATTGTTGTTGTTAATGTTGAAGTGCTGGACTTGAGAAAGACCTCCTGTACGTGAGGAAAAGTGGTGTCCCAGAGGCAAAGGCAATATCAGTAGAGTCTGTATCTAGCTCTCCTCCCAAACCCACTGGTTTCTTTTGCTATCTGACAGCTCCTCTGTGTGAGGAATGTAACTTGACCCTTCATTTCTTCCCCTGGGAAGCAGTCGGCTCTGCCCCCAGCCCAGCACACGCTGCGGGTTCTGGCAGTTCCAGAACCTTCTGCCAGCAGGAATTTGCACCAGTTTTGCATGGGAGAAAGAAAATCCCATCCTACGTTTGCTTCCTTTTTGTGGACTTCTGCTGGTGGTGTTACATACATACTGAAGATTTAGTCTGGATGCTACAAAAAGCAGAAAACATTTTGCTCAGAAAGAAAAGGTTTCTTGAGTTTCCTTCTGAAAAGGAAATCATAACCCTTGACTATAGAATCAAATTCGTAATTCACACAGTTTCATAGCAACATCCCCTCAGTTAGTGTGATATGATGAATAGAAAGACATTGGAGATCATCAAGAAAGAAATTCAACACAGCGCTTTCTAATCTTGTAAAGAGCCTAATTACTGGCGGGGCCCGAGGAGCTGCTGCCCCAGTTGCTGCCTGTGTTATTTCAGGAATACAGCACGCCCACAGAACTCAAGCTTTGGGCCTGAGACATTCAATTCAGATCATCAGAGGATACTGGTGAGGAAAATACATGAGCAGAAAGTTGAATTTGGGGAATAGGTACTCTTTTCTTTCATTCATTTTTTTGAAGTGTACTAGCAATTAAATGCTGTTCTTGAAATAATTTATTTCCCTGGGAATCAAATGGAGATCACAGCAGCATGTGTTTTTAGCCATGGTAAATGAAGAAAACTGTAGTTAATGATTTTATCAATATTTTATGGCCTCGTTCTTTAATGTGTAATTGGTGATCCACGAGGCACTGAGTAAAGCCATTCCCAAAAGCAAATATTTTGATAAATTCAAAAGGCAATGGGCTACCCAGAATGAAAAGAAATATTACTTGGAAACATAACCATTGGCAGCACTTCTCTGCTTGGAGTATTACTATCGATTGGTTTTGTGCGGAACTTTTAATAATACAAAGGAATTCAAAGGAAACTGTAGTATTTAGTCCAGGAAAAGGGTACTTTGCATGCTATAGTGGTTTTTTAAGAAAAAGGCAAAAACAAAGTGCTTGGATGTAATGCTGCGGGAGTTCAGGGAGCACTGGGACGCTGCACTCGCAGAAGGATTTATTTATTTATTGATTGATTGATTGAGTGGTCCTGTGTGAAGTTGAACTTGGAGGGCCTTTAAGGGTCCCTTCCAACTCGGGATATTCTATGATTAATGAAATGGTGTAATGCTATTGCAGTAATGTGATACAAAGTAGATAGTGTTCCCAGCAGTTACCAGAATTGTTTACCACCTGATGATAAACATGATAACATTTATAACTACCCTTATATAAGGGCTGCTCCAAAGGAATGCTTTCTATTTTATTATGTTGCCCCCACAATATCAGAGATGAATGGTGATGATATTGCAGTAGAGGCTGAATGTTTCCTCCAGTAATTCCAATACATTTCATTGACAAATAGAAGAGAGGCAGTCTGGCAGAATGGTGTCTGACATGGAAGTGTGGCTGAAGCAAAGATGCAGAATTGATTCCTCCAGAAGGAAAAATTGCCCCCACTGACATTCTTTAATGCTTTCTGTGTCTTAATGGAGCCCAAACAGTGAATGAGAGTTTAGTGAGATGGTGGGTGATTGTGCCTTTCTACAGTGGCAGCAGCAACAGTGAGTCACCTCTGCAGGTACAGATTGTTACGAGCACAGCATGCAGGCTGTTATCACTGGTGAAAATGCACAGCTGATGGTGGTGACTGTGTTGAAAATAGTGTTTCATAGCTGAGAATTTGTTCTGTCATAGTGTTATTGTGCTCTTTGTAACTGTTGTATTTTCAACAGAAAGAAAGAGGAGGTGTAGCTTTTGGAGTGACCTACGTTATTGTTGAAAACTCGGTATGAGGCCAATTCAGCTAATTAATGCATGCTTTGACTCAAATATGCTACCAAAAGTCAAGTTACTGTGTGTCATGCTGAAGTCAGGAAAGATGCTGTCTCCAGACTGACTTCATTCCTCAGCAGTGGAGATGCTGCCTCCAAGCCAGAGCTCTGCAGAGAAGACTTCCTGGGTTGTCTCTCACTATTCTGATGAGGGAACAGGCAAGGAATTTGCTGCTTTTGATGCTGTCAGTGAAGTACTCTTGAATTTCTTGTATGCAAATATATTCTAAATTAAAAACCATTAGAGCTTTACACATTTATGTACTGCATAGAGAAGTCTGGACCTGTTTTAGTTACTTTACTTTGTATGCTACATTCTTGTCTCTCCTCTTTGCTAGGCAAATAGTGGTTTCTTCATTATTTTTTGTTTTCAGTCTTGCATTATTCACAAACTTGTTGAATCCCAGAGCAGAAGAAAAAGTTCATCTTGCATTCAAATCCACACATGTATTATAAGAACATTCACTGGTGATGAGCATCACTGGCAGCTTTCACAAGCTAGCATTAATTACGCACATAACTAAAAAGCACCATGACTGGGAATCATCATTTCTAATAAAAACACTGACTTCTAGCCATGGATCATTTTATCCCTCCTTGAGGCTATAAATCACTCATGTCAGTAAGATATATGCTTCTGCTCATTTTACTTTTTTCATTATAGAAAGCTGTTGCTGGGTATGTGCTGGTGGGAAGAGGAGGAGACTGTCTCATTTTGTTGCGTGCGTGTGTGTGTGTGTGTACATCTTGGTCTACAGTGAGCTGCCAGGGTGGGTTATATGCCTGTGGGCTAGTGCAGAACAGTAAATGGTGAGACCAAGTGCCATGAAACAAGGCAAAGATACCTGATCAGAAATACGCAGCAGTTCATTTTCTTTCTCTTGGATGCTGTGATGACTTTTTCTTTCTGATCTGTTCTTTTTAGGCTTTGTGCTACTTCCCAATCAATTGCGTTACATCATTTCCTTCATACGGTTTGAGAAAAGTGCAACAATAAAGTGCAGAGTAAGATGCTGTGCAGTTGCTACACTTTGCCTTCTCAAGGCAAAAGTTTTGCTTAGGAGAGAGTTACATTTTTAGTATTTAGAGCTGTGACCCATCCCTTCTCTGCTCTTACACTTATGGGGCAGAAATAAGCTTGTTTTTTGGTATAGAACCTTTTCCAAAGGAAGAGATTCTTTTGGTATTCTCTGAAGTTGAACAGGTGTAGGATTAATTAGCTGTTCACTGAGGGCCTGCTCCTGTGAGATATTTTTAGTCCAGCAGAACTTTCCATAGGTACTTGGGCTCCTGGACTTTGTAATGTAATATTATTTCATAAAGTGACCTCATTGCATTAATCAGCTGAAAGAGAAATTCCAGATTTCCTTCAGCATATCTGTCAAGTCCTTCCTGTATGCTTCTTATCTATTATTTGTTTTCTTTCTTTTATTGGAATTTTTAGATTAGGTGTATAGGCAAGTTGTTCTAATCTCAGCATGGAAAAATAGAGTAATTTTTTTTTATTTTCTATGAATCAGAGTTAACAACTCACATTTCTTACTCCTTTTCCTCTGCAACCTTTTACTGTAACAGTTTTATAAGATTTCCAAGTCCTCTTTGCAGTATTTACTGGTACGATCTATGTTTAGAGAAGCTGTCTGCTTTAACTTGGCGTTCGCTAAGTGTGAAGACCTCATCTGGTCCACAGTTCTGCTCTAGCTTCCCGAAAATTTACAGTATTTTAAAACATGTATGCTTTGTATTACAGCACTATTCAAGCTGTGAGCACACCTTAATTGACTTTGATCCAAGCAGTTGCAAGTGGAGAGCAATGACCAGTTAATTCCACAAATATTTGATATTCCTTATTACGAGCAGAAATGAGGGCTTAAGAAAATGTTTCCTGTTTAAACATCAGGCTCTTGAAACTGAAGCAATTTTACCTATTAAAAAGAAATTTATATATAAAACTTTGAGTTTGTAAGCCTTAGGGTGGCTTAATTAAAACTGAATGTAATTTCATATTATCAGAATTTAGGGCAAGAGAAAGAAAGGATAGGTAGGAAACTTCAGACAATACTAAGACAAGGAATAGTTTTAAGTCTCTTGGTAATTGTAGAATAAAACTTATCTGATGTGTTGGTTCGGGTTATTTCATGACCCAAGTCTCTCTGAAGCATCGAAATCTTAACCTAAAATTAAACATTTAATGTATGGTTAGTGCTATAATACAGTAACTTTACATTACTTTAACTATTTTTGTTAATGGAAATGGATTGTGACTCTAGTTCTTAAAAGGCTTTTGATCGCAAACCAGTGGTTTCTGTCAGTTTCTTGAGCTGAAAAATACTGTTCTCTTAAAGGTAATAGTTTGTGTTTTGCATAAGCCTTTGAATGTTCCAGGTTGCTTAATCATCTGAAAGTGAGACTCAGCTGCTGAGCTTTTGTTTTCTGCCCATAGCTGTTGCCTTACGGATTTAATTGCTGTGAACGTCTTCAGTTTGATAACAAGATGGTGTAATGAGACATCTGGCCATCTTTGTGTCTGTGTACACAGCAGTCTCAGGAACATCTATATCTTAATACAATTGTCTAATTATATAACTTATGCATGTATCTCTAGGTATTTTCCAAGTCCTTCTTTTAGTAGACTATCCTCGTTTTCCATTTCAGCAAAGTCATAATTGAAAATACATTTGTCTTGCATAGGATATATTATATTTTACTGCATTGTGTAAACTGAGATGCACGAAAATATCATAGTAGCAAAAGTAACAACTATTTGACAGCTGTCCAACTGGCCTTGTGTCCTATTAGAAGCCTGCCTGTGCAGATCAGAGAGAGTGGATATCCTTACGTTAGGAACTTTTACCTCACTGTAATTTCCACCAGACTGAAGTAAATTAGAATTCTGTAGCCTGTAAAATAGTTGTCATGGAATGCCTCTCCCTTTTGCTCTTAAATGCAATCTTCACATATTTTGCTGCCTGATAAGAAATTACACTGATAACAGCAAACTAGAAATTAATGTTTTCTTAGTTTCCCCACTCTTCCCACTTTTTTAATAGCTTTTCTGCCTAGACATGGCTGAATATTTCAAATAACAGTAATGACTACCTTAATGAAGTTAATGCATTCTTTAGTGTTTAGCATGTACACCTTTATTCTTCTTAAAAGAAAACAAGCAGACTTTTAAAAGTCTATTGCCAAATAATTTAAATCACTGTTAGAGTACTCTTTTCATTCATTGCAGGATCAAAAATTATCTTTTTAAAAACAATTTGAAAGTATTGCTCACTTTTATTTCTGTCCCTTTTTGTCACCTAAAGTCTGTCAGTTTTATGTTCCAGGAATAATTTGTCTTTTATCTTTCCTTTTCTAATGTTTGGTCCTTGTGAAGAATTAAAGTATCTTGCATAATTAAAAGCCATATGCAATATGAACTGAAGTTGATTAGCTTACAACTCTTTCTTCTGGGTTGGGTTACTGCAGCTGCTATAATTGTTAAAGGCAAAATTATAAAAAGGGAAGAAAACAGAATGCCATAATCAGTCTTCAAGCTACCAGAATAGTAAAAAGGCTTAATTGCCTTGGTTGGCTGCATCACTAATGAGTACAGCTTCATTAGAAGTTCCACGGGCTATTTAATTACAACTGGTAACTTGTATCTCTGTTTTTTTTCCAAAAGATTACATTTCCTTGGTGAGCCTCCCTGGTGAAAACCATATGGCAGACCCAGGGCTGTGTTATATTTGGAAAACCTCAGGAGGTTAGGGCCCATTTCTGCCACTGATTCAGTGAATGTTTCAGATTTGGAAAACAGTTTTAGATTAAGGGGGATAATTAATGCCTACCTTAAAAGTTGTTTTTATCCTGTCTTATGCCTGTCCTTTTTGGAATGCTAGAATTGAGCAGGTCTGTATGCATAAAACAATTCTTGGGTTTTGTCTTGTAACTTTTTTGGATAAAGGGAATAACGGATTTTTTTAAAATGATATATAGAACTGTATCCCCTAAATAGATCTGAAAATAAAAGTGAATGCATTAGGACAGAGATCTGAGCAAACAAGGAATAGGAGAGCAGAACCATCCAATCACTCACAAACCAGTTCAGCATTAGATTAAATGAAGGAGGCTAATTGCATGAACCCTTTTTGATCCTCTCTTAAAATATTAATTATTAATCCCCAACCCTAGTCCTCACCCTCCCCCACAAAAGAATAAATTCTGACTTATTTTGCTTTTATGTAAGTAAGCTTTTTCATTCTCCTCTGGTGTCTAGACAGACTTCTAAAAGGGGTAGGTGACTTTTTTCCAAATGATAATTTTATCTACAAAGTGCCTGTCATAGCTGTATTTACCAGAAAGATGGTGGTATCTGCATGGTCTCAACCGTCTGTTAACTAAACCTCCGAGCAAATTCAGCTTGTCCAATTCCAGTTGGTGATTTGTTGTGGTTTTATTTGGATTTTTCCCTCTTCTAGTTGCCAGTCATCAGCAGCAAAAGAGAATAAGGTATTAGGCATTATCAAGTATTTTAGCAGGAAATTGAGAGTCTTGAAACCATCCGTGGACCTCTGTTCTGTGCAGTTACTTGCAGCAATCTGTTAGAGCCCTTTCCCCACCCTACCATGTACTGTTGAAGACTATCTCATTTGTGCAAGGTCGGTTGCCACAAAAAACTCATTCTCTGGTCTACAGCGTGTTACTCCTTGTGCATTTGAGTGAATCATGAGACAGGGATGACCGTAGGCTTTGGCTCTGCCTTGCTCTACAGATATCTTTGATTCTATTACCTGTTACTCAAAGGCTTGCTGTAGCCCCTAGGGCTGCTGCAATTGTATCCACACTGAGACAGATGTGTAAGCTTTCAAAGTTGATAGATCACTTTCTTGTTTCATAAAAAGAACTCTGAGGAACACACAGACATGGTGATAATACACTGAAAAAAACAGCTAACAATTAATGAAAGAGATACATCGAGCTGTGAATCCATCTGGTAAAATAACTGGTACTTTTTGAGATACATTGTGGATTTTTATTTTAATTCTTTGCAATATAATTAAACGCATAACTGTTATGTTTCTGTTTTGTGCTCTTATAGTTCTCCTTCCCTCTCTATCATGAAAGTTCAGGTTTTGCCATTTTGGAGTTGTTTTTAATGTGAGTCACTCCGAAAGTAGTGCCTCCTATTTATTTCCATGTAAAATACACAGATACAAAGTGCACGATAACATTGTTTCGCAGAGCAAATTCTCAGCTATAAAGCACTGATTTTCACCATTGCTGGCGAAGATGCCCAGCTAATAAACTAAAGCTGACATGCCTCACTTGTAAATATCTGCACTAGCAGATGTGACCCTCTGTCACTCCTGCTGAAATGCATCACCTACTGTCTCACTGTGCTCACACTCACTCTGTGGTCTCCATAAACACTCAGCAAGGGCTGATGAATATCAGTGGGGGCAATTTTTTTCCTCTTGGAGAAATCTAAATTCCACCTCTTTGCTCTACATGCGCTTCATGTCACATAGACTGCCCCTCTGCTGCCATCTGTTGTACAGCAATGAGAATGTAATGAGATATTGGTGGGAAGGTTCGGCTTCTACTGCTGTACCACCACCGTCTGCCTCTCATGCTGTGGGCCAACAAAACAGGAAGCATTACTTCATTACTTTCTCGCTGAGAAATTCCCCAGTGCTCTCAGCTGTGCTCTCAGTGGTGTGCAAAATGGGGAACACAGGCCGTAGCAGTGCTTTGGGGTGAATTTGTGAAACTGTCTGCATTTCCTCTTCCACCATGTGTCGTAACAACTGAAAGTGTAAGAGTGTTTAAGTCTACTTCTGCAGCTATTTCAACATCTGAAAGCTGAGTTCTTGTGTTTGTTACCTCAGCAGTCAAAATCTGTCTCTGCTTTGGTGGTTAAGAGTGGTGGCAGTGTTCAGTGGAACTAGTGCTCAGAAACAGTTCCCTGTCACCCCCAAACATATGTTCTTTGTAACCAATCCTGTTGTCTAATTATTTCATATAGCCTTTCTTCAAGATGCAAACAGTGCTCCTAGGCTCTGAGTGTTTTGCTCAATTTGCCTTTGTTACATGAGAGCTTTAAGTTATACTTAAGAAACAATATGATTAGTATCTGTTTTCTGGTATGATGTGGTTTGTACTCTCTTCTGGTGGAGGAAGACAACTAGAAGGAAAGATGGCTGGCATCCAGTAGGGAACTCTATGATGTACTAAGATGTTATCCTTTTCTCACTAAAAACTAAATACGGGAAGTTAATTTTCTAAGCAAAGATGCCTTTAAGTTGTTACAAGCTTCTTTATTCCTCAAAATGTGGTATTTTGTCTAAAGAATGAAACTTGCATTTTCATTTTTTGAGTGTATCTTCGAGTTGTTTGACATTAACAGTGACATGTTTAATAAATACGAGGTACGTAATTGGTGACAGTTTTGTTGCGACTGAACTTTGGAAGGATTCCTTTCCCGTTCCTTACATTCAACCTCTCAAGCATATGGTCTGTGTTTCTCAAGATGTTCTGCATTAAATTGCCTGACTGAGCACATTAGAACATGAGTTTTCTCAGATATAGAGGGCTGTATCACAAAGCTACTTTTATTCCCAAAGAAGTCCTGTCTCCCTGGCGATACCATGCAATAGAGTATCTGTTCCTCATCTCGCATTTTTAGATGCATGTAATGAAGTATTATCCTGGCAGTAAATTATTGTATTAAAAACCCTATTGTCTATGAAGCATTTATCTTCTGTTCTCTTCTTTAGGCAGAGGATGCTGATCCTTGTGTAGTGTTGGGTTGATGATAAATTTGAAAAATCATAGTAATTTTCTTTTTTGTGACACATGTATTAAGTTGCAGCATTCAGATGTGGATTGTATTTTCTTGTGAGCACAAACCTGTCTGTAGTATGTTTGAGTTCTTTACATCAGCACACAGACTAATGTTTAGTGTCTAGTGTTACTTTAACTGTACAAATTCCCAAGTTGTGAAATTTAGATTGATTCAGATTTTAGGTTTAGATCTCTGTATTTAGAGATCTTGAGATTTTCTCTCCACATTTGATGTTTCTTCTCTTTAAAACGTTCTGTTTGAGATCTTACCCTTCCTTCTTGCACAGAGATGTTAATGCTTTTCATCTTCCTCATTAACATGGTAGAATGTTATCTGTGAATTTTGTAAACGTGAATTTATAATTCCTTATGTGAGCCATACAGCATGGGGGTTGTATTTGGAACTGTGCATTTCCCCATCTTTCCTGTTTATGTCTGTATGAAAATGCTCACAGTTCTTCACCTCATGAGGTTGTTCTGCAGTTTGTTGGGATTCCATGATTCTGCTGCAGAAATTTACATTACTTGTGACTGTCTCCAAGAAACAACCATTTCTATTGCATTCTCCAAGGCGAAGTTGTTGAGTTCCTTCCTTTTCCATGTTACATGTTCCTTGTTCCCTTACTGATTGTTTCCCTTACTCTCTCTGTTCACAAAGGCGAAAGCTCTCATTATTCTTCATAGAAAGGCCATCTTTCTCTCATTACCTGATTGTCAGCTTTTATGTGCTCTTTCAACACAGGTGAGCTGAACCAAGTTTCCCTCAGTGGCAGGCATGCATTTTAAGTTCTTCCTGGAGTGAAGGGAGTTTGTGGGGGGGAATGACTCCTTGTCATTATTCAGATGTATTCTTCACACGTGTGTGTATATATGTATTTTTTTTCTCTCAATATACATATTGTGCACTGGTTGATCATCCTAAGTGCTGTATGTGGTACCTGTCATCCTTCTTTAGCCTTAAGACAGAAAGATACAATCTGTGCTTTCGAGTAAGAGTAATCTCAGGTGCATAAATTCTCCTCTAATATCTTCTTTATGAGACTGTGAAGAGTGTTTTTTCCCCTGCTTTCAGTCTAGGAGATTCCCAGCCTGTTATCAAGCAACTATACCTGTAGCTATTCTGTTATGAATCTGACTTGATTGATATTTATAAAATGTATCATTTTTAGAGGAAAAAATGTATATTTTTTCCACAATTTTTTTGTTAGTTTTACAGAAAACTTCAAGAACTTTCTGCTTACTGTAGGAATTCTATATCACAAAAGCAGAGATGCTGTACAGGTACTCTGGGATATGCTACCCTTCCTGCCTTGTTGGCAGTGCTTATGGCTGATATGCAGGGTGTGTGGGGCTCTCCAGGCTGCTCAATTAGATTGCAGCCTGACTAGAAAGGACCAAGGGCTGCTAGCCAGCCTGACTGTGCTCTCCAAGGAGACAGTGTGGTATCAGTGCCCACTTGTGAGTGTGGAGAAAGGGGGGAAAAAAAGCATGGTCCTGAAGAGTTTTCACTTTTATAGAAATGATGGAAAGTGCAGGTTGTGCCAGAATCCAGTGAAATATGTATAACCATCAGTTCTTAAGTTTTTGATTTTGATTTCTTTTACGATCAGACTCAAGATGAGGTAGCCCTCAGACTGTTTATAGCAGAAATGAAAGATGCAGATTTTAAGCCAAGATGGCAAAAGGCAGCAAACTACCCGAGGATCTTGCTCCCTATGTGGCTGTGTAGGAGAAAGCCGTGAATGTACTTCTCTAACAATAGAAGACAATACCCTCAGGTGGTATAAACTGTTTTCCCATCAAAAAAGCTCCTGAGGATGAGTCAAGCACTGTTTAAAGGCCATTCTGTGTAGAAGCAGATGGCTCACTGCACTCCTAAATTTTGCCTAGTGTGAGTGAGAAGGCCTAAATACGTCTTAAACTGCTGTGACTGTTTAGCTTCACAGACAGTCCTTCCTACTCCTGCAAACGCTCCTTTCAAAGTCACATCGACATCTTTCCTTCAGTGTGGATGAGGGCACTGCTGAACAGCACCGACAGGCTGAGCATTTTACATAACCTGCAAAACACAGCAGTTTTGTGTTTGTTTTGCTATCAAAGTGACTCTATATGACAATGTGCAAAGTACGTACAGATGGCAAGAACAGTTATGTTATCAAGTTTGTTTCCTCTGCAGATGCTTGCAGAAAAATATTTCTAGCTCCCCATCTAAAAGTATAAATAAACGATGAAAGAAAATAGCTTTTCCTTGCACCAGCAAAAACACTTCAAAGTTGGTTTTTTTTTCCCCAGAAAAAAATGTTTGATTAAATGGGGAAAGTTTACTTTTGAAGATCACCGTATCCTTAGTTACATGCCTTTCAAATTACATCATCTGTTTAGCCCTTGTTTTATATGAATTAAATGTCCTGTTATATTCATTGTTGGAACATTATTCACTGAGCCTGCAAGGAAGGACTTAGCATGAAAGGTTGATGGAGGGAAGCCTCATTTTCTTGCACATCTGTGTCTAAGTGTGGGTCCTTAGGACGCTTGATCTTGGCAGAACTTGCTAGGAAGCCTTGTTTGTTTGCAGTTTTCCAGGAAATGTTTTGGGGTGTGCACAGCTGCGATTGCTTGGTTTGTAATAAAGGAAGCTGAAAAGCCCAAATGCAAGAAGCCGCCCAAATTAATTCCAAAAAGTCCTTAATCCCTGCCATTCAAATGGAAAAGGTTCAACAAGGACCTAAGTTTTCTTTCTAATGAGAACTTTATTTTTATACCCATTTAAATAGACATATCAAATAGAGATCCTGCTTTCATGTTAGTGTAAGTACAACTGTATCACAGCTTTCAAAAAAGAGGAAGAAAATAGTCTGAAACAGTTAAAAGTACCAAACTTTTTTTTTTTTGCTGCAGAAAGAAAAAACAAATTGAAAATGAGAATGCAATATTATCTGTGGATTCTTTATTCTGACTCTATTATCATTATTTTTTTTTTCTGAAAAGAAAGTATTACTTCTTACAATCGGGAATGTTGCAGAGCCAATACTGTGTGTAGGTTTTGTTTTGATGGAGTTGGCACTTTGACATTCACAGTATCATAGCTGGAAAATAATTTGTGCAAAAAATGAAGGTGTAGAATAAGAATAAAGTAGTATGGAATATCTACAGGAAACCAAAATCATCTTTGCCATCTTTGTGTGCAATAAATAATACATAAAATATTTTTCAATTTTGTTATCTGTCATTCTCTTGTTGCATTTATCTCCCTCAACATACAAAAATGTTCATTATCCTTATTCTTAAGATACTTTTTTTTGACTGGTAGTGAAACATTTATTACAAATTCTACTAAGAAAAGCACTGAAAAATTAATGGTTAATTTTTGTTTCTTGTAATGTAGAGCACAAAAGGAAAATACTCATTTTTGTAGTGAGATTCAAGAAGGATTCTGTAAACATCTGCAGTCTTTATATCCCAAGTAATTCACGAGACAGAAATACTTCATTTACTTCAAACAGTATGAAAGTGAAATCCTTGTTTGATGTAGATATTTTAAAAATATCAAATGAACAAGGAGTAAATCATGAACTGTTTGCAGAGAAGTGATATTCATGCAATTTTTGAAATAATTCAGTTAATTGATGAGCTTAATTCTTGACAGTAACATTAAATATGTTTTTTCTTCCAGAATTTTTAACCATTACAAAATTTAAACTCTGATTTTTGCACTTGTTCTGATGGTAAGACATATCTGAAAGATATTAGATAATGTAAGTCAAGTGAATCTCACTGGAGAAAATCTCTCCCTGAAATATTAATCCTACAAGTTGAAAGCTAGAAGAGAGAGAATCCAAGATGATCGACGCAAAGCACAGCTTTCCTCAAGTACTGATGTTTCAGAAGCTGGAGTTCCAATAGCAGCTTAAAACACGAATGGCAATAATTTGCAAAGCTGTTCATGGTAATGCATTCCTTGGCAGTTGTACATCGTGTCCTATGCGCAGTCAGGTTGTATTAATTTTGTCTTCTAGAAGGAGAAAATCATGGATCATACAACCATTGGGAACTATAAATAGGAACATCAGTGTTCATTCTTTAGTATGAATTATATCAAGAGTTACTAGTTTGGAACAAACTGAAGTTGTGGAACTGGCTCCTGGGATTATGTTTTCATTTATAACATGAAAGAAATACTGAATTCAGTTCAAGAAAGGCTATTTTCACAGAATACAGAAATAGGCATGTGGGGCTGGTATCTCTCCACTGCAGTAGGGACCAGTGTGTATTTTCCATTACTTTTCATAAAACTGTAAACAAACTGCTTCCTCTTCAGGCACTTTTGATCTAGTGAGTAACCCTGCACTGCGTAACACTTGATTGGGATTTTAGCAGTTGCTTTGAATTTAACTACTTTGGTTTCATCCAGTGAGAATTAGAAGAGGGATTTTTGAGGGAGCAATGCTAAATCAATGAGAACGTATGATATTTCCAAACAAATCGCCCTGTAAAGTCTGGTGTACATTTCTTGTCATGTTGGTTTTGCTTTCTGAAAGAAATGTAGCTACTTATGTAAAAACAAACAAAGAAACCCAAGTCAATACTGTTTTCCTAGCTTCTTCACTTTTCAGGGTAAACGTCCAGATTTTATAAACAACATACACTCTAAAATAGTGAGTATTATGTCTTTGTTCTTTTCTGTTAAGTAGTGCTAATGCATAGAGACAAGGAGTTTCAGAGAGATTTCTGCACCCGTTTTGATTGTTATTTACTGAAGTTTGGAGTCTAGATAAAAACTGAAGCTTTTTTTTTTCCCTAGCTTTAGTAACAGTTATAAAACAACAGAATAATTTTGACAATTTAAGACAATAAACACCAGAATAACTGAATTTTCTACATGAGCTGTACGTTGTGGAGAAAAATAACAGCTTTTTCCAAGGTTAACTAAAAATTCTATTATTATTTGAAAAGGTTTTTCATTAATTTAGAAAATTAATGAGGAACCAAAAATACCAAAGGATTCATTGCTTTACATTGGTAGAAATAAGGAGTATAGAGAAGGAATGACTGAAAAACTGCCTGTTTTAGAACCTTGTGGTATTTTGCATGAAATCAATGTTCTAAGCACTGTAACACCGTCCTCTCCTAGTAAGATAAGCAGACTTCTAAAATAGTCTTGTTCTGTTGTTTTGTCAAAGTGGTTATATTTGCCTAAGGGGGGAAAAAAAAAAAAAATGAAGCTTGGCATATGTCTGCATGGGTTTATTGAGGGATGGGCACCAGGTGCATAGGGCAACAAGTCTCTGAACAGAATGTGACAAGGCACTGTTCTGGAGATTAGGGACCATCTGATGGAGAGTCACACTGCGGCATCACCTGCTTGTGAAGTTTCATAAATAGATGGTTATAGCACCTGGGGGCTTTGAAATAGCACAGGTGACATGGGGAGGGAGGCAGCCTTGGATACTGGCTAGAACAGCTGTACCTGTCTTACGATAACTGTTTTTAGTGTATTTTAGGTCTTAGTTGTAGTTGCTTGAAAATGTTCTGGCTGTCATGTGGTGAGTATTGCACTGTATTTCATCCCTGCTCTGCTTCATTTTTCTTTTGAAGATACATCTTTGTTTTTAATTATTTGCAAGTTGTTACTGAACAGGGCAGGGGTTATACTCAAGTTATGAAGGTGTTGGTTATTCATGAACTATTTAGTGGTGTGACATCTTGATATGATGTGTGTTAAATTTAATGTTTAATGTATTGTAAATAGCTTTCATAAATCTAAATAAAATACAGGTAGTATGGAAGTTTAGTTTTACTTCAAAACAAAAATCAAAATCTCCTGTCTGAATTACGAGTGTTGGAATTGCTGAATCCTTGAATGTTTTCCTATTTGCTGTTGTATATTTTCAGCTAGGAGAGATGCAGGGAATGCTGCAAAGGAATGATAGCTGCTTGAGATTAAAAACTACCACTGGGAAATTTAAACAAAGACTCACTCACCAGATCAAGCCCACTAGCCTTTGTTGTAGAAAACAATGCAGTCCTTTGTCTTTGTCTCAGCTTACTTTTCTTTGGAGCACATTAGATGACTCCTTTTCATTGCCTTTGAAGTCTAATCACACCCTTTTCCCATTTCTCTTTTTTTCATGTGCTCTTTCTGAGAAAAGTGACTACCAATGATCTGCTTTACCCCAGCCCTTGGCTCACCTTCCCTTGCCCTCACAATTCTGCCTTTTTATCTCCTGGCAATGGTTGTAGAAATTGATTGCCCACACCGTGCCTGATACTATCTTCCCCAGCACCCCACTGACCTGCATTTAACTCTTCTCCACATCTCTCCCATCTCTCCCATCTCCCAGCCTTCTCTCCTGTATCATTCCTCTGAATCTTTTTTTTTTTTTTTTTGCTGCCCACAGCACAATGCAGCATCTCTGCAGTAAAATCTTGTGGCCTATGTGATACCCCAAATCCATCTTCTACCACGGAGCTTTACTGACATTACTGTCCTTTTCCTGCAAGCTGAATTAACCTGTACAACGTACTGCTTAGGCATCCTAGGTCTGATAAATTGCAAATGATAAGAATATCCCTATACATTCCTGCCTAGAACAGTCTATTTTCTAAAGAATTCAATAAAAAGATGGAGTGTAGGTGTGCACAAAATTCATGCATATTTATATTTTAAAATATACCTTGTCTTCTAGACTGTTAGGATGTATTAGTTCTGACTCTTCTGTCCTAGCTGGTACCAATTAAAAGGGACACACTTCCTCTGTGCTCTTGTACTTGGAAGGTGCATACTTTGTAGGAGTAGGAGTATTGGTTGTTTTTTTTCACTCTTCCCACATGGTCACCGTCTACTTTTTTTTTTTCCTAATCTTCCTACATATGCAAGAACTTACCTTTCATGTGTGGGTTTCTTGCTAACTCTTGTCTGTTCCCATGAGAAGTTCAGTATTTCCTATTTCTGCTACATTAGAAATCTAGTCCGATGCGATTAGAAAACATAATAAACTGTTCAAGATCAAAGCCTTTGAAAGGGCTTTAATTCCAGCTATCCTTAAATTCAGTTTCTCATTCTTTTTTTCTAAAGTGCTTCCTTTGAAAAAAGAGGTATTTTCTTGTTGTTGGAAGCTATATACCTATAAGTAGAAAATAACATGTCTATCCTTGCATTTCATCAGGCTGTTGATTTTTTAGATATATAAAATAAGGCTGTACTGGCCTGTAATTTCTCAGAAGTCTTTAGTTTTGTTTTTAACAGAGTCTGCTCCATCTCTGATTTGCATTGTTATTTCACTCTGGTGATGCCTCCACAGGCCTATAAAAGCAGAAAACCAGAGATTTGTTGTGTGTAGAAGGGCTTTCAAAAAACAGGTGTAATTATTTCCAAAAGCCTGCAACAGAAATGTTCTGTTTAGGTAAGCCTAGGTATAAATGCAGCATATTTGTGTGTGAAAGAAAATAGTGTAAAAGAGAAGTATGAGCATTTTGGATTCATCATAGTTCAGTTGTTGTCTGTGTGCTATAAAATAAAATGTGCCAATTTTCTGCCATTTCATAACTCTTCCTTCTGGTATGCTGCAAGAAACTAGTGTTCTGCCTAATGTCCTATTATGAAGCTCTGAAATAGTTAACAAACTGCCTTGTTCCAGCTTACTTAGTGATTTTTTTTTTTCTTTCTTTGTAAGGAAGAAATGATACCTGACCTTCACTAAGTAGGATTTCATAACTTTGGAACTGTGAAGAGTTCATTTAAGCACAAAGTTATATGGAAAAACAGCCCAGGGAATGAAGTTTCAGAATGGTTTTCTACTACAGTAGTATAAGTATCTACAAAATCTCTGCTTTAAGAATGAAAAAGAATACTCTAGTCAAATAATAACAAAAAAATCCATTACGTGGTTCCAAAACACAGGCATTGAGAAAACAGCTCACTGACACTGGAATTCCTCAGTTCTGATGCTTCATCAAAGGGATTTGTGAAGTACAGCCAGGTCTGCACACATCTAACTGTGCTGAATGCTGTGCAGAAGAGCATGGGGCCGTGTCTCTGTTTTTACAGGCATATGCTTTAGGCTATAGGATAAAAGAAGGAGAATAATAATGCCTGTGTGTTGAGCTTAAACATAGTTCCATCCTGTGGAAGGTTGCTGTATTTTGTACTTTGAGCTTGGACCCAGAAATCACTGAAAACATCAGTTTCCTTCTAATACTGTAGTCATTTCCCATTCTGCCCAACACACGGATTTGTTAGAGATTTAGGGTTTGTCACTCAGCTAACATTTCAATATTCTGGGATTTCTCCTGATTCCTCCTTTAATCCGTTTATATCATTTGGCATTGAGAAATCACCAGTATATGTGTATTATACAACCTATAGAACATCTCTACATACTTCTGAGAGTAATTTTTTCACAAGCCTTCTTGTGAAACATTCTTACCTGACCTCTAAAGCAAAGATAAAATCTCACCTAAAATATGCCTACCAAACAAGCTGCTGTATGCATTTGACTACCCGTTAATAGAGCTCATGTTTGGCAATTTATTGTGTCTCTAATGGTTTTCTCTGACTTGCTAATAGATGGAAAAGATTCCCACAGGGCGAGATTAACACTGCCACAGTGCAACTCATGCTTATTAGCGCTATGAATCAGAATTTTAAGAGACGCAATAAGGGAAGCTAACAGAATTTTCTTGTTATTATTTGTGATCTCTACAGTTAGGAAGCTAGAACTTGATTCTTACAGAAAATCAACAAATTGATGTTAGAACCACTGCATCTGCTTCCTTTTGGAAGAGAAAATCCTGAGATCTCACCATTAAATGAATAAATGTCTGAAAGGAAGTGAAAACTAAAATGTTTTGTTATTCAGACATGTTATTTCCAGAACCATTAAATAAATAAATGGGTAAATAAATAAAAGGACATGACACTGGAGAGGGGCAGAGTCTGGCACTTCTCCCTCCCTGCTGCTGCAGCACAGCCTGGCAGGGTTGGAGCAGCAGGGTTGGCTTAGGTGGTGACTTTCTTCAGACATTTGAGTGGGAGAGGTCCTGTCTCTCTGCCTTCTTCCACTGCCATCAGGCTTCTCTCTGGCTCAGCAGCTGCTCCCTGCATGGCCTGGGCACCTGGGCTGCTGCAAAGGTGTTTCTAGTTTAGATCTCTTTGTGGGGTGGGGGAAGCCAGGGCTCTTCTCAGGGCAACTCTTCTCTTGCAATGTTCAAAATAATCAATTCAATTTTATTATTATTATCTTCATTTTCATGTTTAATTAAAGTAGCTTCTCATTTTAATTTGTATTCTAAAATAAATAGACCGTACACTTGGGTACATAGCACATTGGACATCTTTTTTAAAATTTACTATTTAATGCCACATTAAAATGCATCAACACCGTTTAAAATAAAAAAATAAAAAGCACCATCTCATATGTACCTGGCCACCGTAAAAATATAATAAATAATTTAATAAATCTTAAAGACATAATTCCCATTAGGCTTTTTTTGAGTAAAAGAAAATGGTTTGGCATTTGTAATAATATTTGGTACAGGATAACAAACGTACCAGGAATTTAAATTTTATCTGTGCGTGTGGACCCTTTTACAATGGTGTTTTTCTAAATCTGTATAAATGTGAACAGATGTTGTTGATTTAACTTGGATTCAGTAATTGATCTGTTTAGCCAACTCACTCTCAAACGGTAGTCTAATTGCCTATCCTTCACTGCTGTAGAAGAGTTGTTTTGAAACCAATTCCATAACGTGATTACGGATAAGAACATAGAATAAGAACACTCAGAAATGAATTCACAGCGTATTCTCATTATGAAAGGATCTGTACAGCTGATGATTTGTCCAGGGATTTGGATTTGACACTTACGCAATGGCCAGCATTTCACTCCCTGACGAAAACCACACCAGAAACCAAAACATCTGACCACTTGCTTTTTCAGAACCCAGCAAGCCATTACTAAGAATTACACAGAAAGAAAAATAACCAGTCATACTGATACAGCTGTGTAAGAAAAAATTAGTTGAAAAAATTGCCCTCATTTGAAAGGGCTTTTTATTCTAATTATTGCTCAAAAAAGCACATCTTGTTATTTTGTCACAAATTCTGAATGAAGAAAAATTGAAATGAAGTTTCAGATATTAATTCCTCCCAAAACAGGCAAGTACAGAAGTTTCTTATTTGAACTGTTAATAACCAAACAGCTTGTCCAGTTGGAGCATTATTTTGCAAGCTCAGATTTTCACCTGAGCACCAGCTGTTAGAAAAGGACATATTTATGCTCTACTCTGTCACATGGTTAGTAAATTCAGTAGCCTTATTGAGACACAGGGAATTACTGAAGAAGCAGTTTTAAACAGAAGTGATTATCTCTTGAGCTCCTACCGACCCTGTAAGCAGAAGGATTTCTTTGCAGCATTGATTTTTCCCTTCCTGTGGTGAGGATAGTCAAACTGTCTTGGCTGTGTGAAATAAATATGCCAAAACCTTTATCTCACAGCTGAACTGATGTTAGATTCAACAAGTTGTACCGTCTGCTCCTAATGGTGAAAAGAGTTAGGGATCATGGAAAATGGCACTTAATGCTGTTTGCTTTTTATTGGATTTCATCTGGAGCGTCAAGGTACCTAAGCTGGGACTGATCAGACACTTTTTGTTCTTATTAAATAGGCATTTTGTCAGGAAAACGGTAATGGAGTGCAGGAATATCAATTTTAAGACTGTTTGCTTTAGTCTTAGCTTAGTAATGGAGTTGTGGTCTAATTCAAGATTACCTCTTTCTTCACTAGACATGCATTGAAAAGTGGTGTCTGATGCTGTAAAATCTTCCATTATACAACTTAAATTAACATGCTGACCAACAGACTTGTGACAGTTGTGCTTTCACAGATTCTCATTCAATGCATAAGGTGACTCCATAGTTGCTGTTTGTAGGAGGTATGGGAGACATTTATTTGGAACAAGCTCTTTTTCTTATCTACTTTTTTTTAGTAAAGCAACTTCAGTGGGAAATGTTTATACCTAGAAAGGCAAAAGCATGGCAGTACTCTTTTTCAGGTATCAGGCAGTACAGGAGTTTCAATTCAGATGCTATACTTCCAGTGCTTTTAGCACAGAGTAGATTTTTTGTTTTCATGTGCAGAATTTAGAAGTCTCTTCATTTTATGCTAATACAAAGCAAGGAGATTTCATAAATGTAACATGTGACTGTATTTTTCTATGCAACATCAGTTTCAGCCTGTGTCAGGACAGCACATGTTTGGGATCGTCTAATAAAATTTTATTACATTATGTGACCAGATTCTGCAATATATAAATGAATGTATAAATTGCAGTGGGGTTTGATTCATCCATTTGTATGTGCATCATTTGCATGGGTATGTTTTGTTGATGTTGAAACTTTAAAACTGTGGACAAATGCTACAAAGGAAAAGTAATTTGGGCAGAAATAATATGTTGCATTGCCAAATTCTGTTTAGGTGTTTGTTGCATTTTGATTAAGCACAAACTGTTACACCTTCCAATCTTCTCTCCGGAGACTTAATTAAACCTTTGATGGATATGCTCAATTACATAAGCATGAAAATAAATGAGAAACGAACCGATACCTGTCTAGCTCATCTTGCAGAAAAGTTTTGGCATTAGCTGAATCTGAAAAGAATTAAAATTTGACTAGCAGTGGCTGTTAAATCTTTGATACGTGAACAAAAGTCTTAATCTCACTCCTGATAGTTACATCCTTGTCTTATAATGAAACTCACATTACTTGCAGCGGAGTACTGTAGTCTGACAACATTAACTTGGTTGTTAGCTAATTCGATTCTTTTATCATCATCTTTCAAGTAAGTAAAGATATCTAAATGCACTGTTCCCACAGCATGTAGTGAAACAGGTCATCTTTCTAAAGAGTACCTCCCATCATTAACAACGAGCGTGTTTTATTAGCAGACTATTCACGTCAGAAAGCTCATTAGAAGAATTGAATGGGCAGGAGTTTAATGGAGATCTTGTCACTGTCTCTCTTGTTCATAAAGAAACTTTCCAGTGGCAGGGAAGAGCAGGCAGATTGTTTTGGTCTATGAAAATACTTCAGCTTAAATGTTACCCCGCAATTCAAACAACAGTGTCTGAGGCAGTTTCAGGAACAACTGAGGAAAGTAGAATGAAGCTTTGTAATTCAGCCTTGTCAAGGATACACTTAACAGCTATTCAGATTTCTCTTTAAAATTCCTTCTCTCCTTAATCTAATATTGCATTTCCACTTTATTTAAAGCAAATCTGCTTGTCCAGTCCTAAAACCAGAATGTAGGTTTTAATATCTTGGTGAAGAATTTTATTTTCAGATTTTTGAGGTTACTGCTTTTGAGTTCTGGAATTGTTTTTCAAGACCTTTACTTGAAATACTGCCTCAGCCTGATTGTTTATCTCATGAGACTTGTTGAAATAACACTCAAAACTGATATGTCTGGATGCCACAAGAAAATGTCAACAGACTTTCAAGTTTTCTGTTCTGTTGCTGCAGTGTTCTTAGTACATGAATGGCACTACTGGTCTTTAAAGTGAGAATAGAGCTTAGGAAACAGAGGCATGCATGCAAGTATGGGCTTCCTTTCAAAGTACCTTGTTGGGTAAGTGAATTAAATCTTCGAAATTTTAAGCCTGTAAATTTTTCATAAAGGCTACTGAAGGAAATACACATGTAAGGGTAGTCAGTTTTACAAGGCATTTTGCTCGTATAAACTAAGCATAGAATTGCAGGTCATCAACAAGATTAATAGGCTATAAGCTACCTACTAGGGATGCCAAATGTAATTAAAACAAACAAGGAAAAAAACCAAACATTTTCCTATGTGACTGTGCTGTTAAATCATAAAAAGAAGAAATAGTCTTTTAAAATATTTGAATTGTCATGTCAAGCCCATTGCATTTAGCAAGGCCTGTTGTTTGCTGTCAGTGCAGAATCTGGACATATGTCTAATGTAGTGTATAGTCTAATACTAAATGTTGGTGTTCTGTCTATAAAAAAAAAAAGCCTATTTAATATGAAATATGACAGTTCCAATGCTGAAGTTAATATTACTTTGTTTAAAAATAATATTTAAAAGAGAATAGGAAAACAGACTGAAATAAGTTCTGCCAAATGAATTACTTTGTGTATTAGATAAGTGTATTTCAAGAGTTATTATTTTAGGTAAAGTAATAAGACAAATGTCAACAAAGCCCTTTAATTTTGATATATGTATATTTATTTTATAACAACAACAACAAAACTAATCAAAATTAAGATCAGGGAAGTGACAGCAGAAATCTGTAATTTTCTAGTGTGAAATCCAAGCACAGCATCTACTTTCATGCTTCACAACAGCAAAAAGTAAGGCTATATTTTCAACACAGCAAAGAAATAATTCATGTTGAGAATGCAACACCATTCTCTCTTCTCACCTCTGTATTTTGCTAGATTAGCAGTTCAAATGGAAAAATGCTTTTAGTGGATTAAGAACCCCTGGAGGCAGTACAGGAATCCAGAATTTCTGCTACAAGCTTTTTATCCAGTACATATTTTTCTCTGTATATATAATAAACCATGGAATGACCCTTTAACCTGGAAAACATCAAAACATTTTGGTCTCCGCTGTGTGCAGTTTGACTTAATTTAGTAGCATTTCTGTCCTTTTTAAATGGTTGTATTTTCTTTCTCATCCCCAGTTAAAACTGGATTTTTTGTATCTCTAAGAGGATTTGCAGCAGGTTTTATCTGTTTCATAGCACATTATAACAAATGGTACTTTATCCTGATTTAAGAAATTACACATTCAAATACTACGTAGAGAAAAAATTAATAGTCTCTAACATTTACATTTACCTGCATTTATTCCATTGTTAAAAGTTCTATATCAACAATAGAAATTAATTATCAGTAAAACAGAAGTGTAGTAACTGCATTTAAATGTGTTATTATGCTGTCCAGAACAGTGAATTCATTAAGCTATATTATTACAGCACGCATAATATAAAACTATATAAAACTCTGTAAACCTTAAAAAAAAAAAATGATGGACAACATCATTTTTAATTGGTGCGTATGATCGTTTAGGTCAACATGATGAAAATCTAGATTTGAATGTTATAGAATCAGAATCACAAAGGTTGGAAAAGACTTCGAAGATCATTAGTGCAACTGTCCATCTACCATCAGTGCAACCCTACTAAACCACTTTCCTTAGTATCACATCTGAACAGTTTTTGAACACCTGCAGGGATTTCTTTGGGTAGGCAATTGCTCAACTTCTGCCAGCTGCTCCCAGGACGCCTTCATCTCACATCCGTCTCACTATTCACATCATTGGTCTTCAGTAGTGTGTTACTTCAATTTTTATATTAAATATAGAAGATTAACAGGGAATTTGTGATTGCAATTCAAAAGTACTGAGAATTGCTTCTATAGTTTCATTCACTACCTGACTACTAAGCAAATAATATTGTCTTTTTTATACCTTCACAGTGCCAGGAACCTCTTTTAATTTGGATTTCTCAAATATCTTTCCGTTTTGGCAGCCTGTTTTTTGTACTGGAGCGTTTATTCAAATCCTAAAACAAGTGTCTGTCTTGTTCATGATCTTTTTGCACTTGCTTTTGAGTCTTAGAGCATTTGAGCTTCTCATGCATGAAAATTATTTAAGGGAAAAGTTTAAATGAAATGCTTGTGTAAGCAAATTCTGAGTTACATAACCAACTGTAAAATCTGTGGTTGTGCTGAGTAGTTACATATGCCACTTATTTAGAACAGCACTGTGTAGTTTGCAAATATTACAAATGGCTAAGGAGTTCTTGCTAAGCAGTCAGATAAAGACACATTATCTCCCTTATGGATACAGTTTGTTTTCTGAGAACCCACGTATCACATCTAAGCTATCAGGCCTACTTTATGGGCAATTGTTATATGAACAGCCAGTAGATAGGAGACTAGAAAATCTGAATTCTGTCTTAAACCATTTCCTGTGTTATTACAGATCTCTTCTAAAGAGAGGAAAATATTGCCATCTGTTGTTAGGAAGGAGTGTAGAGTCTTTGAGGGCTTGTGAAAGCCCCACTTTGTAGCGAATCTGGCAATGATAAGCAACTTACATTCCTGGAGAGAGATCTGTCATTCATCTTGCTGAAAATCTTGTCTTTTCAAGGTGTTCTATGCTCTCATATTATTTCTCTTTGCAATTTTACTAATAAAATATGTTGCTGACTAACCTCATAGTAAGAAATCAGTTGATTCCTTTGGAATAGAAAAAGAGCAGAAGGCAGAGATATTCTTTATAAAAATATGGAAAGAACAATTTAATTCTGTTCTCATATATGTATATTGTCTGATACTAGTAGAAATCTAAGAATAAACTTAAGTAGATATATGTAACTCAGCTCACTATTTAGTTGTTTGGATTGTTTTTACGATGTGCTGGCATTGTGTTTGTTTCCTTCCCTTTTCTGAACGCTCCACCTGTGGTAACAGTCACTACAGTGAGAAGTAGAAAGGAAGGTAGATGTCCATTATGTTACCTGAAGAGGCTATTAGATCCCACTAACTATTATGGTGTAAGTACTGTGGGAGCAAAACAAAAAAATCTGTTTTCCTTCCTTGCAAATTTCGTAACTGTTATTATTTGCAAACTGTTATTGCAAATCTGTCAAAAGAGAAGGACAGAGGAATTGGATGACCTAGAATTAATTTCTGTTAAGGCCAGGCTGGGCCAGATGGTGGTCAGAATGCCAGAGTTGTTTGGACAGTGCTGCACTCTGTGTGTGTGCATTGTACTTGACTTACCCTTTGGATGTGAGATGCGGTTGTTGAAGTTCGTAGTACAAATGCATCTCTTTCATATGGCTGTAGCAGGGTGGTAAAAAGTAAATTTATCATATAAGAAATGAATATTAATACACATTGTTTTTACTTGGAAGAGTATTCTCAGATTAGCCCTGCTTTTTTGATAACCATATTAATTAAATAGCAAATTGGTTTTGCATGGAATACTTCCTAGCCTCTAGCAAAGTTATTTTATTTATATGTGTGTGTGTGTGTATATATATATATATATATAAAATCTGAAATATCAGGAAAGTAACACTCAGTTTTCCCACAGTAATTACAATGCTTCATTCAAAAGCTTAGATAGAATATAGTCTTTAGGTAAGATGCTTTCTGAGAGCTCTTACAATACGTTTAATTGTGTGTGGAGTAGAAAGTAATGTTTGAAGCCTTTCATTTTCCTCAGTGTTGGCTAAAAATAATATATTTGAGCTATAGAAGAACCAAAATAGGTTTGCGTTATAAATGAACAAGACTGGAGCTGGGCATAAAAAGTAATAGAATGTACTCTGCACTAGTATTACTAATCCTGGTTCTCCAACCTCACCCTGTATTCAACTGCAGCAGCTTTTGAGAAATAATTTTGAACACTTTTTTTTTTTCTTTCTGTTGATAGTACTATAATGAACATATCCCTTCCTTCTGAACAGGACAGATTTTTTCATGTTGTCTAATTGTTGTCTTACCTAACAGCAAAACTGACAGACAATGCAAAAAGTGTAATTCAGGATAATCAAACATGTAAATAAACATATATAGTGTGTATATATAGATTCTTGATCTGTAATTGGGACAGGTTACATCCTCACATGAAGCATTACTGGACAACATACTATGTTTTGTATTTATTTGAGCACTTATAATGATTGATAGAGATTAAGTAAGGCTGCAAATAGTTGAGGGTACCTTTTACTGACTCCATGAAAATTCAATCGGTCAAAGGTCTTCTGGTTCAGTCTATTTCGGTTCTACAGCTAATCCCTGAGAATTTACTGCAAAGTGGAAAAAAATAATGCAGGTTGAGAGACACATGGAGCTAGAGAAATGAATTCAGAGTTGTGGAGGATATCATACTGGGCAAGAATCTGAGTAAATCTGAAAGCTACTTCTCAATATAACTAGGGATGACCACTGGCCCCGAGGGCTGAGGGCCTTTGTGCAGTTTAAAAGACTATTTCGTTATTGAATATGTAGTTAAATTTCCTCATTGTTGTGTGTCATCATATTTGATAAGGTGTGTAACCCCACTCTGATTACTTAGTTGGGATTATGGCCTTTCAGTCTCTGCTTGAGCGAGTTTTCTGTGGTGACAAAGGGGCAGCTTCTGCTTCATGCTTTTGGATACCAAAAATACAATACTTGTATTTAGTCACTGAGTAAAGTTGCCACTGGTGCTGTTAATAAGTACAAGAAATAGGAGTCATTTTAAAAGCAAACAGTTTACAAAAGCTGCCTGCAGTTTGGAAATCTTCCACAAAAGATCGTAACTACTAAACCAGAATGATGTAATGGTCTATTGCTTACAAGAGTTCTCACAATAGAAAAACCTAAAAAAATCAATACCTGTTTTCAGTACAGTCAAAACTTGATATATTTCATTTCAGTGAACAGTGGTAGATTTTCTTATATAAAGAAAGCAAGCAATTTCTCATGCCAAGATTAAGTAATTTTTGTTTGCCTTTGTTGCAGTACAACAGATTAAAAACCCTGAAGTAGATAGTTTAATGTAGGTGCAAGTGGCAGAAAGGGGCCACAAATCTGAGTTAACGTGTGAGTCCAGAGTAGGCTTCCCAGCTTCCAAGGGGCTGTGAAAGGGGTAGATTCATGTGAATAATAGTAATGATAATGATAAAAGTAGTGAAAACTGTAATAACAGAAAGCTGTGCCTTACAGAATGGTGCAGTGCATGACAGCACATTTCTACAACTTTAATGTGTATCAGCCAGGGGAGTGTGTTGCAGCAAGGCAGATGATCAATATTTGGTTTAGCATTTATTTAACTTTAATTTATTCATTATAGTTTTATTCCTTCTTCTCTTTTCATTCTCATTTTAAAGGAGCTGTAAGCTCTTGCACAAAGCGCTTGTCTGACACTAGTGAGAGCTGGAGTATGGACTGGTTAAGTGAAAAACATAGCCAGAATGCATGGGTTTTTGTAATAGTTTCTCTGTAATCCTGGACAGTACTACTTAGTCTTTGTCCAGCTAAAATAGGAAATCTGTCACATGTTTTGTGTACAGAGTAATACGGTGTGAGAGCGTGTCTCACTAGGTGAGCAGAATGACCACTGTGGTTAAAGAGGTTCAGGTATTCTCTGCCACTTCTGAAATTTCTCAAAGCAATTTGTTAGGGCTAGCTACTAGGAAATTTATTTTGATATATACGTTGAAATAAACAAGAGTAGGATTTAATACATTTAATGAAATGGATTCCCTTCTGTTTTATGAGTGAAATTTCTCCCCAGTACCAACCTAACACAGGTTTGAAGCTTCAGTATTTCAGTTGCTCACTCTGTTCTCTCTAAATTCTCACTCTGTCTGAAGAAATTCTCTAAATTTGGCATAGTTACTTAATCCCTCAGGGGTCATAAAGATGAATTAACTAACTCTAGTTAAGTAGGTTGAGATATCAGCATAAAAGACATTGTAAAACTGGAGTTGTACGTATTACTGTAAAATTGCATAGGCTATAAGGTGAAACTTTTATTGGACAATATATTGCCCAACAAACTTTCCATTTGAGTTGTTTTTAGTGGGTCATTATACACCAACAAACGTGAGCTCTGAGGAAAGCATAAAAGCGTATCTTTGCAATTCAAATGAAGAGTATTGTGTTTATAGTTTCATTATTAATTTATTGCTGTATGACTTCTGCTATTTGTAAATGTCAAATACGGAAAAGAGTACTTTCATTTAACCTTCCCTGTTATAAAATAAGCTTTATTTCCAGTGTCCTTTAGGAAATATCTCACGTCTCAGAGAAAAATTGAATAGAACTTCTCTCAATAGAGAGTAATCTTGATGTGAGTGGAAATGGATAAGGATGGTGTTTTTTCTTTTAAAGCTGATTTCAGCCACACAAGACATACAAGCACACAGTGTTCCTAACTGAGCTTAATCAGGAGATGCTTTAAACATGCAGTGATCTTATTCTCCTTTTGTTCATTTTCTCCTGCTCTCTTTCTATTTTGGAAAGTAGGCAATTCATGCAACAGGCTTTATGCAACCTACTGCTCTAAAGAAGGAAAACATATTTCTGTATCTCAGTGTGTTACATGTCCTGTCAATAAATAAAAGCATACTTTTTTTTGTTGCTTTTAGACCCGTAATGAATACTAGGAAAAGTCTGTCTTTCAGCTGTGAGTACACCCAGATAGAACAGGTTACATCCATCTCTGCTGTCTAATTTTCCTTTTTCTAAATAACAATTTCTTCATTTCACACATACACTTAAACATTCTATGGGGAGGAATGCTCTCCTTAAGAGTATATTTGGCCCTACGTACCCTAATCAAGAGTTCAGGTGAAGGTATTTGTTAGTATCAAAATGGACTTCTAACTGTTCCAGCTAGTTCTGGTTATTTCTCACTGTGTTTGACAAAAGAATACTCCCAGTGCTAACTGGATGAGGATGAGTTGTTTTGAGGAATGGTATGTGTTTGTTTGTTTGTTTCTTGAAGCATTGCTGAAACCTATTTGTCATTGTTTGACCTTTCCATTATATAACTGGGGGGAAAATGGGGTGTGCCTTAAGCTTGTCAAAATAAGGAACATCAACAACGTCATTTTTATGTTCTCTGAACAAATATTTCTTGGAATATTTCTTGGTCTTTTTTTTTTTGGCATTGTTGCTACTCTTCCAAATATGTTACCAGTGTGTTAGCTGTGTTTATCCAACCAGGCATTTTGGCATTTCCATTGCAAGATGACTAGCATCCACTTCGCTGAGCAATCCTAAAGTTATCACATGTATCTCACTGCAGGTCAGGTGATCTGTGCAGCTGATAAACTCAGGCTTTTTCTGATAGATTCCTAAACGTATAACAAGTCTAAACTTACAGTAATTAGATACTATCTGTCAAAGAGTAAAAGTATTGGTATTTTTTGGTAAGAATTATTCACAAGATAATATCTGCTGAAGAAATATATTGCAGTTTTTAATGAGATCTTGAGAAGACTCACCTGAACATTTTACAGTTCTCAAAGGAGAGTATGTCTAAAACCTTTATTTTTCTTGGCCAAGTGCTGTAATCAATAAAATAAAAAATGCAGAGGAAACCAGCTGTTAGAGAAGGGCTGAATCTTTTAATAATAGAAGTTAATGTTTTTCTCCTAGCATACAGCGCTCATCACCATGTAATTTAAAATGCAGTCAGTGTTTCCTACTTTTTGTGTACTTGAGTATGTTATAGGGTTGGCATGATAATTATGTTAAGTCAGTTGCAAGCTGTTTAGTATTCATCAGGATTGACAGGTCTGCCACCTCAGCTCCTAACTGAAAAATGAAATTTGGAATTGTCCTGTGTGATCAATTACATTTTCAAGATTTATTTTTAGTTGGGAGTTAACTCGAGTTAACTGCACAAGGAGCTGAAGGCAGAGGACTTCAATCATCTTAAAAAGGGAGGGAACAAAATTAATTATCTTAAAGTCAGCAGTAAGCTGGAATAACAGCAACAGTACTTTTGTTGGTACTGAAGCCCTGACATCCTTCTGATTTTAATTTTTTTTTCTTACATACTTTGTTGCTATAACTGATGCTTACAGCAGTTGTTGTCTGGCTTATCAATTTGGGCAGCCAGGCTCCAGCAGGTACTAAATAATAACTGACTTGATCATTTTCATTGGGTTGAACTAAAAGCCCTGGAAGAAGACATTCTGCTTCACTTCAAAGCTGTTAATTGCTTGCTTTCTTAACTGGTTCTGAATGCTACATGTGAATTTTCAGCAAACTTCTAAGGTATTGACATTTGTTTTCATCTGTTGACATAAAACAGCAATGTATGTTGTATATAAGTTGTATGAACTTCCTATGTTATGAGGTTAATATTCTAAAACATTATGGAATATATCTGATTCTCTTGGAACCAGAGTACTGTGATGGGTTCAGAGAGCAAGGGGCACAGAGACAGGAGCTTTTCCCTTGTCAAGTTAAGGAGAGTCCTCACATCCTTATAGCTTGTGCCTAGGGAGAGAAGGAAGCATGCAAAGAAGGGATATTTAGGAATAAAGATTGTAGAGACATAGAATCACAGAACGAATCATAGAATGGCTTGGATTGGAAGTGCTCTCGGTAATCATGAAGTTCCAACCCTCTGCCATCATAAGTTTCTAATAAAAGTCAAGTATTTCAGATGGAGTACGGAGTAAAAGCAGTACCATCCAAAAGAGTTAGAATATTTATCTGTGATCTGCTGGTTCTAGCCTTTTGACATCTTATGGAACATTCAGCGGAGATTTAATCTGAAGCAGAAGTAAAAGTCCTTGGAATTCTGCAGTCACTTTTTAATGTTTTGAATGTAGAATCACGTGGTTTTCAATGTAATCTGACCACAACCTAATGACCCTCTTCACCTTAATTGTGTGAGAGGCCTTGCTACAAACAAGAGTTATATAATGTGTTCAGTTTTAATCATAGTTGCCCATTTCTCTAACTGTAATAGTATACGTGGGGAGGAGGAAAGAAGAAAGTATGAGGTTAATTTACTAATTAAATTGCTTTAGATGCGTATCTGTGATATTAGGAAAGTTGATTCCATGGTGAAGGGAAATATGTGAAAAAAACCATGTGCTGTCTCATTTCTCTGCTGAATTTTAGAGTAAAGAAATGAGGCACAATCGGATTTTTAATAAAAGACCTGATTTGTTTTCTCGAAACACTTTTTGCCTCATTCAGTGGCTTTTTCTTGGAACTGTTTGGTTATGGTACATAATAGAGCAAATAATAGCAGACTGTCATGTGAAAATACAGGACAAACCAGTGTGTGATGGCATAGTGAATAGCTAAGTTCCCTTTCAGGTTAAATATTTATAATGCTGAGATGGGAATCTCCTTTACTTAATACAAAAGAGGTAGAAATGTGTCTACTGTGAATAGCAGGATTAAGGAAAAGAAAGAATTAACATCATACACAGGGAGAACAGAATAGCACGTATAGCATCCTATTTGCTGCAGGTAATTAAATCTTGCAGAGAAACTTGAGCAATTCATTAACTGTAAAAACTAAATAGTGGAGAGAGAAAATGACTATGCTAAGATGAAGGGCCAAAATGGGAGATAATGTAACTTTTTGTCCTGTAACATTGGATGTAACTGTGTTATTAGTTTATTCTTGAAACAATTTGCATAACTAATTTTTTTCAAGTGGCTTTGATATGTTAATGACAGCTCTGAAGACAACCCAGTAGAAATCAAATAACGGAGCTGGATATGCTTGGACAGAGCCCTGGGATTGCCTTTAGAGAAAAAGCATGCAAAGCAATTTCGCATGAGCTAATAGGAATGTGTTTATAATGAGAAATAACTTGTGCTCCTCATATCTGATTTTTCACAATTGTTCAAACTTGTAATGTCTTAAGTAAAATTATTTATTCAATTACTTTCCTAGTCTCTAGGATAGGAAAGTAAAAACCACATAATTAGAAGTAGCTGCATACCTGTCCAGAAGTAATCAACAGTTTTTTTTTTCACTGTATGTGAAATATCTCCATATAGTAGTGAAGGTTTTGCTGTGTGAGACAAGAGGGCGGGTAGAGATGCTTACTGCAGGGTTAGAGTTATTTCTACAAAAATATAAAGAGCCCTTCAGTTCAGTATAATATGAAGGCTATTCTGGGGTTGCAGGTCTTTAAATGTTTTTATTGGAAGGAAGAATTGGTCGTTGGTGGGAGGGAATAGCAATGCTAATATTATCAAAAGATATGTTTTTGCAACATCTGAATTTTGCTGAACACACATCATCCTGCTCCTTGAGACTTCATTTCTGTACTAAGAATTTGTGGTTTTTTTTCAGAAGTTAGAGAACTCTTGAGATAGTTGATGTCAATTCATTTCAGGTGTGCATTTTTTCTTTGAATATATTTCAGGTCATTTTCAATAAAAATAATAATTTCAGAAAAAATAGTTTATTTTTCAGTTATACCTCAGAAAAGTTTCATTTTCTTTCTCTTTTTGGTACACAGTGCTTCTGCATATTGGTACCCTAAGCCTAAAATTCCACTAATAACAAGTCAATACAATGGAAAGAAGATAAAAAGCTTATGGAATAGCTTTTTAATGTCACATACAAGTTCTAGATTTTTAAATCACTGCAGCTAAAAGAAGAAAGCACTGCTTTTTGTGGGCTGTCTGAGCAGTTGAGAATAGGGCTGCTTTCTGCTTGAAAGAGTCTGGAGGATAAATCTGAGAATCTAATCTTTCTCATTTGTTAAAGTCTCAGTTTGTGACCATCAGATTATGTTTTGGGAGAAATCCCTGAAGACAGAAACAGAGTTGTTATTGGTTCACATATTCACGTGTTTATGTTAATTACCCCTTCTGAGAAGGAAGAATGCCATGGCAGTGAATGTAGGGCAACTCCTGCTTTCATGGTGACTTATCTCTGGGGATCTCCTTCTAATTGCATGGTTTTTGTTTTTAACTTAGCAGGATAAAGATTCCCCTTTTAAAATGTCAAGAATAAGTGAGTACAAAATAAAATGCACACTGGCAAGTACAGTTACAGGACAAAGGGGAAAAAAAGACTGATGGAAACAGGAAGAGGTAAAGAATTGATAGTAATCTGAAAGTGAGGGTTAGCAATGTGTAGAGCTCTCCAGGTGTCACCAGGTTTAGGCAGGACATTTGCATTTTACAAATAAACCGATAATCTTGAATGAATGATTGATTTTGTTTTTCAGTTTTGGAGTTACATGGAGAAATATTTAAAGGCTTCTAGCAGCCGAAAAATGCAGCAACTGTGTGCAATTGTGTGGTTTTGGTTTTATTTTTCTTGAAGAGAATTTCACTTTTCGTGTAGGTAATGAGAATCTATAGATAGATGTACTGTGGCAAAATTCAAGTGTGAGGGCAGCTGGAGGGAACTGTGATCTATGAATCTTCTGTTTAGTGGGAAAATATTGCACATTTTCAGCACTGTCTTATTTACTGATTATTGTGAAGGAACTCACTGATGTCTGCACCTGAGGGTGCTGGGAAAAGATCTTCTTCCTTCCATCCATTGTCGAATTCCTAATGCACTTCACTGTAGGTCATACACCTTCCCATGCTGTGTTTCTGTTGCAGTGAATCCTCCATTATTATCTTCAAGGTGAAATAAATGCAGCAGAAAGAAATGGGAGTGCCTAGTCAACCCAGGTTGTAGACAAGCATAATTTGTGTATTTCTGCAATACTGGGTTTTAATGAGTCATGCCATGAATTTGAGTTTGCCTTTTCCAAAGTTGCTACTGGCTCACTTCTGAAAGTGCAGTACAGATCAGAAAAGTTCTTCATTTTAAGTATATTCTTCAGAGCAAATTAGAGTACAAAAGGCACTTCATGTCCATTTGTTTGATTTTCTTAGTATGATCCATTTTGTAGCTTATTTTTCTATTGTCTGAAGAAAGCAATTATGTCACTGTATTTCTTAGCTGTTTGCTATTTACAGGGGGAGGTTAATTACTAATCATTAGCAGTCCTTTTTATTGTCATCTTCTAAACCAAAATTAAGTTAAATAACTCATGAGAATGTGAGAAAGACTTATTTTATCAACTTATACTATTTACACATCTGTTTCATTTAGTATTTATAGTACATTCTAATTGATTTCACGTATGTATTATTTTCAGCAACATTGTTAGGTTGGTTCATTGTTCTTTTCTCATGACCAGCACTGAGGAATGGCACTTCTGCTTTAGAAAATATTTCTGAAACTACTCTTAATAAACAACAAAATAAAAGTGCTAAAGAAGGACTCCTGTTACTTTAAAATGCTGACATAGCTGTTTATCTGCATATCAGACATGGTGGAAATGATGAGGCTTTCTTTAGATTGTCTGATAAATCAGTGAAGCATTGATTTGGAAGGTCCATTTGTCTCCTGAAGCTGAAAGATAATTCAGTTCTATTGGAGGACACCTGCTGCCCTCTACCATGCCAGAGAAGCTCTGTCTGCTGGTCTGCCTTGATTATAAGTGTGTTCTCCAACCAGACCAACAAGTGCTAATCAAAATGTATTAAACTAAAGACTTGAGTCAGATTGAGGTAGAAAAGAAGATAGAGATAAATCAACCAGAAACAAGCTAGTTGTTTTTTATACCATCTCCTTCAGTGGTTAAGTATATTCTAACATAACTTTAGATGAATAGTACTTTTTTTTTCTTGAGTTCTTGTAAGCTGTTTATCAGAAAGAGAGTAAAATATAAGCTTGGAAAGCTGTTAAAGGATTTCAAAAACTAGTAACAAAGGAAGGAAGGAAAAAATATTGGCTTTCTTCTGTTTTATTTTTTTAATGAGACCAGACAATATTCTTTTAGTGACATTGATGAAGTCACTTATGTCAACGAGAATTTAAAAATATATTCAGAATCAGAAATCTATTGAACAGTTTGTCTAAAGTAATTATTTCACCCAATATTGACAGATTCCTGTTGTTTTTTGTTGTCAAACAAAAAAGGGTCATATCTCATTACAATTGGCTTTTAATGAAATATTGAAAAAAAAAATTGTTACAGAATTAGAGGTTAAGAGAGATTATTCAGAACAAAAATGTGAACAGCTAAACAGGTGAGAACTAAAATGCTGGAATCCTCATACAGAGGGGATACCATTTCACGTTTTGGAATTTGCCCGAGTTGTCAGTTAATGAACAATTAGATCCGTGTAAATTACTCCTGCTGAGGGTGACTTTGGTAGAACAGAACCTTTTTTACAAAATACTTGATTTTTCTACTTACTGTGGATTCATCCTGTGGTCAAATCTGCTATTTATTTCAACAACAGCATAAATTGATTTCTGTTTGCATTTCTCTGTAGTTGTATGTTGGATGTCCAAAATCAATGTTGGACAAATGAGTCTAATTTCCAGTAGCTAGACTTTTGGACTGTCTAATTCTCTTCTCTTCCCTGCCAAAGGGAAAATCTACCCATTGTCACAATTACTTGCTTATGATTTCCAATTTCCAGCCTCAGTCTTCATGAGTTATTTTCACTGTGTCATAAGATACAAGCCTATACTTTCCATTACAACTTAGTGTGAGAATTCCAACTTTAGTTGTCTTCTTTTTACAAGCACAGCAGAATCATTTCTTCAGCAGTTTCAATTAGTGAGCTGCGCAGAACAGGAAGGCTTCCAAAACACTTCATAATTGACTAACAGAAAGTGCCACAGAACATTAATTTATTTGTCTGTGTGCCTCTTCTTTTCCTGCAGTAGTTGTCTATTTGTCAAGAAGTATGTCTGCTGAAAACAGAAGATTCCATCTTCCCAACCAACCTTTCTTGATGATTCTAGGAAAATAATAAAATTTGCTGTGTTGTGCTTGTCTTTCATGTCAGAGGAATGAGGAAACTTCTTCTCATTTGGAATATAATTTGTGCTAATGTGACATTTTCATGTGAATGAGTTTTCAGAACACAGTATGTACATACTCTAAATCAGAAATACTGAGAGAACAGTCATTTGCTTTTAAATTAAATTTTATTTTAAATGTAGTTTGACTGAGAAGGGCTGAATCAAATAGAAGATAGCATTGGCTATGAATGGAATTGCAGTAAAATCTAATTTGTCATATTAACTTCAAGTAATCAGTACTAAAAAATATCTAAAAATGCACATACTGACATTTAGAAGAATCTCTTTTTTTTTTTTCTAAGTCATACTGTTTGTCAAGAACAGTGTTTTGATTGTGCTTTGGAAAATGTTGTATTAGTCAGTTTTTATAGTAAAGCAAATATAGTATTTCCTCTGTAGGTCTCAAATGTTAAGGTTTGTTATTCATTTGATATGCTATTCATGTGATAACTGGTTATTTCTGAAAAGGACACAGAAGCATCACCTCTGCCCACATAGGCTTGCATTCTGATTCCTTTTGGTGACAGCTGAATCAGTTCATTTGAAGGGCAAATGTCAGTCAACCTTGTGTTGTCAAAAAGTAATTTAAAAAAAGGAAAAATGCCCTGCATGGTATTTCCTATGATATTTGATGGTATTTGACAGGAGGTGAATAACCCCAACTGCTAATTCTGGGCTCACCTGATTAGAGCACACAATGACAAATGTCAGCAAAGCATTTTTTTTCCTGACATGTGAAAATAGTTGCATTTAATTAAGTTTTGCATTCTGCCTCTCTTTGTAAGCTTGAATAAAAGTTTAAATTATGACATCTACAAAAAATGATTATGCGTTTTTCAAAATAGTAGTTCCTCTGCAACTTAATGAACATTTCCATTTTCCCTTAAAATAGATGAAACCAATTCTTTGTTTCTAATTTCTAGTGCATTTGCATTTTCCTCTGAGAATCCTTGCAGTTTTACTTGTTCGAAAACAGCTCAGTTTGAAGCTCACAGCAAATGCTTAGAGATCTGCTTGATATTCATGTGATGTAAATGTCTAATCAAATGTTATGTTGAATAACTAGTACAGGGGTCATTAATGTTAATTTTTCACTTTTATATTTTGAAAGGGTTTGGGTGAACAGAAACTCCATCTGATTGCAAATTAGTACAAGTTTTGGATCGTCATTTTAATGTTTTGTTGGTGATCTGTTATCCAGCTTACACACCCAGCTGCTAATGCAGATAAGCTGCTTCACTGAAAAGTGGTCTGGTTTGGGTTTCCGTTGTTTTTACTAGTAGGAAAAAGGAAGTAGTGCAAAACTAAAATTATTTTCTATTATGAAGAACCATAGAAAGAACTGGGGGGAATCTCCATATTTTCTCTACGCTTTGACAAGAAAGGCAAAGGACTCTTTAAAACAGTATGTCCTCTTGACGTAAGGGCTCCTTTTGTTCATTTTGTGTTTCTGCTCTCACAGTGTGATACTTCCTTGGTCTGTAAAACCTGCTCCTTTTTTTTTTTTAATTCTGCCAAAAAAGTCCAATAGCAGTAGCTTCCCTCCCCATATGATGCTACATCTTCAAAGAAAGGAGTTGAGGCAAATAAAATCTTGCTCCACAGTAAAGTTTATTCATGACATTGAGCCATGAGAGGATTTTATTTTTAAATATTTAACATGCCCTGTAATGTCTGTACTTGATTTTTCACTTTCCTGATTCCTGTTGATGTCTTTAGTTGCATTTGCCTTGCACCAGTGGAAGACTGATAACCTTGATAACCAACCTGCTGACAAACTGAGAGGCTCACAATTTGTGATCACCAGTAAGCGATGTTATTGGTGATAAATCAATTAACTGTGTGCCAATTTTGACTGTGTGATACTACTTTAATGGCTAATACGTTATCTTGTATGAACAGTTGCTTAAAAAACAAGCAGTGGCTGGGAGCTGGCAATTTTCTCATGCATGTGGTATTCTATATTTTGGTGGTAACAGTATAATTTGCACTCTTTATGTTTGCGTAAGACAGCCCATAGGATTCTTCAGAATGGAGGAGCAACTGGCCATAGAGGAGAACTTGGGGAAAAAAAATGTAATCTGTATTATACGAGACATAACCACTTATGTAATGTTATTTTTAGTTACATGAAATATGGAGGGGATTCACATTTCTTTGAACTGAAGAGAAGCCAGTGTGCATGAACAGCACAGGCTGTATTTTGGCACATTATAGTGCAGCGTCATGCTTGTTCATCTGCCCTGCTGTGTCCTGCTGAAGTAGTATCACATTTTTATTTAGCCTGAGTTGCCATAGCAGCCACAGTACTCATGAGATCACATTTTGATTAGGAATTTCCTAGCACTCTTGATTGTAACATGTGTGCCTTATGTGCGTAGTATGCTAATAAACCTATTAAATGCAGAAGAGATTGATAAATGTGCTGCTTTCTAGGATTTCAGTTTGCTTGCAGGAAGGTAAGTCTAGCATTAGTGTGATATGGAAATCTTTTTCAATTTTGAGTATTACTGGAATATTACAGGAATGGTAAAAAATGGTCTTTACCAGGCAGGAGTGTAGAAAAAGAAGTATAAAGTGAGGAATATTGCTGTGTCATCACACATGTTGGACTCTGCACATAGTATGATGGTAATAGTATCTGCTACGTTTGACTGCAGGATTTACACCTCTTCTTAAGTGGGGAACAGATTTCATGGCTAGTAAATTTAGAAGTGAATGCTGCATAATCAGAATCCATGAAGCATGCTAACTGGGATATTATATGTGTTCCTCAAAATGAAATACTGAATGTTGTCATTCTGCAGGTTAGAAGGCTATCTAGTTGAAATGCAGAACAATATATGGAAGAAAATAATTAAGAATCAGTTTGGAATTGTCTGAATTCAGAATTATTCCTGTGTTCCTTCCAGTTAGACAAACACTTCATGTGTTAATCATGTAATTATTTCAACCTTAGTGTCAGCAGAACTAAGAATGCAGTGCTGTCAGTGTACCTGTAGGTACCCAACTTGTCTTGAAACAAGTAATTGAACTACATAAAGATCAAATTGTTTGTCTGTGAAGTAGGACTTTTTTATTATTATTATTTTTTCTTTTTTTTCTTTTTTTTTTTTTACAAATCCTAAAAGGAAACTAAACATTTTCAACAAAACAATCTCAAAATATACCTCAAGTCAGTTCAACGTGAATGTTTATTGTAAAGAATGGAGATCTAGAAATCAAATGTTGAAATATCTTTCCAGTGTGCACACTTGAACATTCACTTGAAAAAAATATTTTGGGGAGGAAGAAGCTTATACTGGAGGGCTTGATCTACTGCTACTACTCATGCAATCTCAGAAAGGAACAGACATGGCAGAATTCAATTTGCCAATGCAGAATAAACTGCAAAAAGTTAAATGTCATTGCTAATTTGCTATGTAGAAACATTTCTATTTAGAAACTTCTACCTTGCTGATTGCAGCATACAATTCTCCTCTGTAACCTCTATTAATCCTCTTTTATCAAGATGTTTAACAATTCGGGGGGTTCTGAATTACTTAAACATTTCAAGGATAACACATTTTTTTCATGTAGTTCAGCAATAATTTCCTGTGCTCAAGTAATTTTGATGAACCTGTTTGTCTTTAAACCAGCATGAGGTGCTGGCTAAAGATCTGTAACATCGTATTTCTGTATAGCAGCACTTCCTTGGTTTAAAAAAAAAAAAAAAAAGTGTTAAAGTGCAACCAGGTGTTCAGTAGGACCATTGTACCACATCTGCTTTGAAGTACTCATGGAGAATTCATATTCAAAGAGGAAATCAGGAAGTAAAATTTGTTTGTAGTTCAACACTAGGCAGAAATAGAAAACTAATAGCTGGATCTCCACTGGATGATTTAGTCAGTTCTCTCTCTTGTAGTGAATAGTGTTCTAATGATGGATACAAGTATTTCATGCTGACCTGGTTATGACACTTTATACTATGCGGTTCCAAAGCACCATAATTCAATATCCTCTGCACAATCCATTAGCTGCTTAATTAATTGCACTAATGACATTGTCCAGTGTTTGACACTTAGTGATAGAAGATTAGGTTCAAGTAACGTTCAGCCTAAAACCAATTTATATAAAAATTCACTAATATTATCTCATGATACCATCTGCAATATGAGCAGCTATGAATATCTATGGGAGACTGTAATGAAAGCACTCCAGTGAAAACAGCAATTCTAAGTATAGTTACATAGTTGTGTGCTTCCTGACCATGTTATTTTATACCTTTTTTCCCCTGCCATTTCTACTTTTAAAAAAAGGGCAACATACAAAACATACAAACCAGGAAGTGTTCTGAAACAGAACTAGATACTGTTGCTTTCGCTATATAAACTTCTTTTCTTCTGCTTGCATGGAACACCACTTTAACAAAGTTTATTACTGATGCACTGTGGCAGTAAGGCAGCTCATTTTTATAAGTAATTAAAGAGAAAAGAATTATTTGTAGCTTTTCTTTGTATCTGTATCCTGCTTAGCATGGGGAAAAAACAACTTTAAAGTGAACTTCGTGTTCTGTATTATTTTCTTCAAATGTGGTGTTTGAGTGATCTACTTATAAAACATTTGGAACCTCAGCACAATAGTCAGATCCTTGAAACTCCTATTCTTTAATTTAAGGCTGTTTTCTTCAGATCTCAACACAGATCCTAAAACTGTGTTTTGATTAATGCAAAGGAGACGTAGAGCTCTTATTACCCACAAAAATCCTAAAGAATTCTTGTGGTGAAATAAAAGGTTAAATACGGGCTATTCTTCTCTGGAAAAAAAAAAATAAAAAAAATAAAAAAAAAGAGGTTGAGGGAAGAATTTGGAAAAAGGCTAAATAGGTATTAAGGATGTTTCATATTTTGATGTTAAATGATAACAAAACCTAAACAAGTAATGCAGTATGGAGCTAGTGAATGGCTAACAGGTACATGTTAGTATAAGGAATAGAGAACTCTTCCAGCTCATGCTAAGGAAAATTATTAGGCTAAATCCTATGCTGGTGACTTCGGAAAGCAGTGTGTATTGGCAATTTAATTAATTAATTTATCTTCAGTAAGTAACTAAAAGTTAGGGTAGCTGTTATTAGTGTCTTACAGTTGTGTGATTACCTGCTGTTTAAACATATTTTACTTTTAAAGTAGCTGAGGGGAAGCAAAAAACAAACAAAAAAACCTTTGTGGGGGTCAGTGCCGAGACATTTCCAACATGTGCAATGCATGTGTGATTTTACATATTAGGACTTCTTTGTACTGTACAGTCTTTGAAAATGTGACTTATATGTAGTTGTATAGATTATATACAAGAATTTGATATTGAAATAATTTCTTGTGTTTTTAGAATTCAAAGTTTCAAGGTGTGTTCCTTGAAAATGGATTTTCAGTCTCTTGAATAAACACTCATTCTTTTTCTTTCTCTCTCTTTTATTTTCCTGTCAGTGTTACCTTTTCTTTTTCTTTTCATGTTTAATTTCATCACTGTAGTTTATGGCCTGACACTGTATGTAATACAATGATAGTCTGAATTATAAATAAATTGTTGATTTATTGGCATCAAAGATTTTCCATGTGTATGAAACTTTTTCCTGTGACAGGAAAGAATATAATGAAAAATGTTCTTTTTTTTTCCAATCAGAAATTTTGGAACATTTAGGAATAGGTGTAACTAATTACAGCTATAATGATTTGTTTAAACATGGAATTTCTTATGGATTTAGTGTTGCAGAAATGCCGGTAGTTGATAACTTGGATTATAGGAGCTTAATTTTATGTAATTTCTGCTGCTTGACACTTCGTAATTAACTTTTTTTTCTTTTCTTTTTTTTTTCCCCCAATATTCTATTTAGGAATAAAAGGGAAAGAGAGGGGATGTATATAGCAAGCCAGACTGGAAGGAGGAGACTAATAACAAAACGTGAGTAGAAATCTATTCAAGTTTTTTGTTTGATTTTGCTTTATATTTATCTATGATAAGGGCATACAATATGTATTTTAAAAAATTGGATTTTTAAAATGCATTATATAGAGTCATGAAATTATTTGAGTTAGAAGGGACCTCAAAGGTCATCTAGACCAACTCCTCTGCAGTGAACAGGGGGAAAAAGATATTTTCATTACTACTTGGAAATCATATTTATTTTCAGTTCCACAAATCTAATCTTCTTACGTTCATTGTTTTGTGTGTGAGTAGCAGACTAGATTTCAGGAATGAATTCTTTACATATTTCTTTATATTTGAAGGTATGTGGGGACTAGTTTCAAAAAGAATGGGACTGCAAATCCCTAAAGTCCAGCACCTTGAGTTCTATCTCCAGTCTAAATCTGAATGCTGTAGAAGTCATGCATAAGAGATGGTTAAGGAAGTGTGGACCTTCCTATAGTAACCCATAAAAAGTCGTGAATGATTAAAGTTTGTATGTAGCTACAAGAATTTTCTGTGATGTAAAGAGAAAAAGCTAATTTATGGGTAATGTATTTTGCTTGTTGCTCTTTTATAATTTTATTTCAAATGTATGTCTGACTGTATTTTTCTGTCAGTGCCTGCAAAATATGAAAACAAAGACTAGATCTTTTTATGCTTTTACTACAAATGCAGACATATGTAAACATACTGTGGTCTCTCACTTTAAGGTATGGAACATTAATTTTCTTTGATGCTGGCTTGCTGCACAGATGGATTTCGCAGCCTACCAGCTGTAGTAAAACAGGGCCTTCCACACTGCTTAATTTTCTTTTCTAGTTCCAGTGGCATAAATATATTGGGAACAAAGATATCAAAGCTCAATACTTCATTAAATGTTTGAAATTTTACTGTAGTATGTATTCAGTCTTGTGACTGTAGTAATAATGGCCAGTTAAAAAAAACCAAACAAACAAAAAACTTAACCTATTTTTACTATTAAGCTCTGTATTACATTATATTTTATTTTACTTTTCCCTTGAATCATTTAAATATATCAGTGATCAAAACTCTCTGTCCCATGATTAGGATATGTTTTAAAATATCTGTGTAGTACTTTTTTGCATCTGCTGAGCATGTCCCGATGATAAAGAACATGGGTTTCAAATTCTGTTTGTTTTATTTTCCACTTGTAGGGTCAGTGATTCTAGTATGAATTAGAAGATTCTGTTCTGTATTTCCTATTACTTTGCTTAGCAAATATTGTTGGGACATACCTTCTATATGTTCATGTTAGGAGACTGTTCCCTGGTCATCCCATGATTTTGCTTATGTGCCAATATTAGTTAAGTTAGTCTTTTCCTTGGTTCTTTACAGCATAAAGAAGAGTTTCTGACCCTAAGAGTTTGTTGTAAAAGCTGGGAGGCAACAGAGTAAGAAGATTAAGGAACTGTAGATGGATATTAGCATGCTGATAGAATAAATATTCTAAACAGGGTATTTTCAGAATTGTCCTTAGAGCTACACTTCTAGTGATGACATAGTGAAGGGAAATTTTCCAAACCACTTTTCATATGTTCTGTGAGAAATTACTTAAAAGAATATGGGATATGTGCTGCCTTCAAGAGAATTCCAGAATCCAAAGTGAACTTTTCAGATCTTAATAAATGAAATATGTATGGCAGGGGGAAAGTCTGAAGACAAAGATGGAGATGTGAAGGGAAGCAAAGAAATGAGTGACATGATCCACTCACTTTGCAGCATAATTCTCTAGAATTTGCCATCATGTACTGTAAAAAGGAGGTGAAATATTGTATGTATCTACTGAGAATAAAGGATATTACAAGAATAAAATATGGGATTGTACTGTGAGCAAATATTTCAAGTGTGAGGGATTGAATAAGAATGAGTGATATCTACTGCGTGACTTTACTTAATTTGGATAAAGACAAGTAACTGGCATAAATCCTGCAAGGTGGAAAGAGAGGAGGAAGATGAGCCTTTTAGATAGCTGCAAAATACTCACTGTAAGATAATATCCACAGTATTTCTCATTTGCTACCTTACAGAGGTTTTTCTCATTTCACTACAATTCATATTCAAAGGACATATTCATATTCATATTCAAAAGACGTATATGGTGAGTAAAAGATTGTGTAGGCAACAAGGAGATCTATTCTTGGTGTAGCATTAATGAATTTCCATGTGTGTTGGCAATGCCTTATGATACAGGATTCTTCTGAAAGGGGTAGCATTATGCAGCAGCAAAGACTTTCTGTATTCTTCTGCTCACCAATTCTAATTTACTGCACTTAGTTTGTGACTGCATTGTTTCCCTTTTAGTACTTTACAAAGGATATTGAAAGTTATATTGAAATATCATAGTTGGATAAGGAGCATTTTCACACTGTAAAATTACAGAATTAATAGATAACTTTTAAATTGAAATAACTTACAATAAATGATGGCTTATTGTTGTTTCTTGTCAGATAGATAGTTTAATGTATATTTTATGACACTTTTTTTCAAGTTAGTTTTACTAACTTATTCAACTGCAATATGAAACTTGTCTGAACTCTGCTTCTGTCCACAGTTTCCCTTGTGAAACTGTTGAACTGACATATACTTTAAAAACCAACATTTTTTCACCAGTTTTTATCTCTTGTGATGTGATGGAATAATTCTGGTACTCCCACTTCCAGCCACTCTTGTCCCAAAGGGGCGATTCCTAAAGAGAGTGGATGATCAACAGTTAAAACTCAAACCATCTCTCATCTGGCAGAGTTATTGCAAATGATGGATTAATTGTGTGACTGTCATGATGACAACTTAGTTACTTCACAACCAACATCTGCAATAGTACCCAAGCTAAGCAAGCTACCACTTACATCAAGATGATTCATCATCTGATTGGAATGATCTTTACTAAAAAAACTAGTAAAGCACTGAGTTTGATGGGCCCAAACTTCATTATTCCTAGTCATTTGGAAGTGTGACTATACATTCACCAGTTGTGTTTATTTAGCAAAAGCGAAGTGCCAAATCCTCCTAACTTTCTTAAACTTACACCAAAAGGATTCTCTTTTGCCCAAGAATGCAATGGTATTTACTTTCTAGAAGCAGAAGATATGTTCCACGCGGGTTTGGTCTCTGTGAGAATTGACTCTTTTCTTTGCTTTCTTCATCTATTGGTTAACAAGTTTCTCAGAACTCAGTTGCAGGAGTTTGGCAGAGTGAGCAGTTGTACCTGGGTTGTGGTGCAGCGCACAGGCTAAACTAAGGGAACCATTAATGCAAGCCATGATGAGCTGGGATTTGAGTTTAAAAGTTACTTCAGTTTTCTAATCACTAGGAGGATACTTGCAGAAGGTCTGCTTCCCATGGCAAGCGGTAACTCCAAGGACTGTAAATAAGAGTGTGTTTGATCTGACTGAGAATTGAATTTTTGCCTTTCTAATGTAGCATGCAAAGCATATTAATACGCTGAAGATGGTGATTGCAATTCCCTTAGCATGTATTTTTCCAGCTGCTGTTTAACACAGTGCCATAGCATGCTATGCCAGAATGACTGGTTGGAGACTGCTTGACTGGTGTGATACCTGGCCTGTGATATGTCTTAATCTAGCAATTTTGTCCCCGAAGTGAAAAGAAAATTTACTTTGAGGACCTAAAACTAAAATCCACATCTTTTCCATTCTTTGACTCTAATATAGTCATTGTGCTTTGCATTCACAAGTCCTTCTTCGAAAGGCCTCTATAATTCTTGTGTTTCAGACCTATCAAATTCAGAACATGATTTATGTAATCTACTAAAGTTTTCTGCTTGTTTTAAAATCCTCCTCCTATCCCAGTTGACCTGACTAAAATATGTAATAACTCACATTTTGTGGTTAAACAGGACAGAATTATAATAATGTCAGAGTCTATTAAAGTAAAAGGCTATGCTTTTTGTTGCCTAAAGGTCACTGAAGTTTTCCCAGTGACATTTGTGTTACTGTAATGTATTTTCAATCTTCAGATTTTCTTGTGAACAGATACTGGCACATTATGCATTTAAATTTATTATGAATATTGAGGAAAGAGTATTAGAAAATAATTCAGGTTTAACATCTTTATAATACACTAACTCGCTATCATAGCTTTCTGCAACTTGGCTGTTTTTCCCCTCAGTTGTAATCATACCATTCCTCATTTCAGCCAAAATGGTAGTAACCTTAGGCAATTATGCAAAAATGACAGATTCTCATTATTTTATTTTTAATGTCTTAACAAATTAAATGCTTGAAAAAGGCATCAGTCAAAAGAGCTGAATACCTCTGTTTATTTGTAAGATATACAGGAGCAGCTGAGCTCCTGTACAGCCCTGAAGCTCAGCATGGGCCTGTCTAAGCCCTTATGCTGTAATGGAAGTGTCATGCAGCCCCTTCAGGACCTACCCATGGCTGCCTTCCTAACGGGAGTTCAACTTTTTTTGTGAGGGAAGGAAGAGGGAAGAGACGGAAAGCTGCTAGGGGTGAAGCTGTAGTAGCTGATAGACCACTCTGAAGGGTTTAAATAGGAACAGTAGTTCCTTCTTGGCTCATGCTCCATCTTACCATGCAGTGCCAGAACAGGTGAAACGCTGGAAGCTTCAGAGCGGCTCTCCCATTCCAGCTGAAGGCACCATCTCCAGGACCTTCACAACAGAGAATCCTATGGCTGTCCAGACAGCAACTGAACTGAGTTTAGCATTTTGATTCCCCAAGTGAGTGTTACCCTGTGTCAAAGACTTGATTATTTATTTATTTTAACAAACAGTCTCTCTGTGGACATTTATTCAGTAATAGATATGCACTTACAAAGACACCAAGCCACTATTAAACTGCAATTCCACCTAAGACACATCAGAGGGAAAAACATCAGGTATGCAATACTCTGGAGAAGCTGTCTAATTTATTAGTCTTCGTTTCCCAACTGAAGTAAAATAGGGCCAGACATGTTTTGTTCAATAAGAAGTTCTTGTGAATCTTGAGATGCGTGCTGCATCTCCTCCCCACTGCCAGGTGGGACTGGAAAATTTGTTTTGTGACAAAGAGCAAAGGATGCCTTTCACTGAGGTATTTTTTGCAGCCTTAAAAACATAGATGATAATCTTACCTATTCTAAGAGGGTGAATATTCCGATGTTTGAAATTCTCTTTATATAATAAGAAGCAGTTGATCTGCAATTTTAAACAAAAAGTCTCTTGACAGATAACTGACCATTATCCCTCCTTGTTCTCTTTCCTTGTTATTAATATCTTGGACATGCTTCTTGTAATATCTCTCTATAAATAATTCTAGGCTCAGAAGTTTGTTTCTTTTATAAATTAAGCTATCCAAAAGTGATAGGTCATTTCTCTGTAACTTGGATCTGTCCCTTCTAGGGGCAATTTATCTTTGCAGCTGCTAACCTTTAGGCATTATTTCTTTCTGAAAGTCATATTCATCATTTTTGTCAATTTCCCTTTCTGTCTTTCTCAATCTTCTTTTCACAATCTTCTATCTTTTCACAATCTTCTGCCCACCAAGCTTTCCAAATATTTATTTTAAAGGAGAAAGGGTTATCTTTCAAATTGTCTTTTATTAAAACTTGATTGTGTAAGCATCAGTTGGCAATGATCGCACACTGAAAACTCTAATTTGACTTTGCTTGTAGTGAAGGGTCTGGTTGTTTTATGAATTCAAACTATATGAAAGAATATAGATACACATAATTACTGTGAACTGTACTCTGGGATAGACAGGTGTAATAAATGAAAGTGAATGTGAAACAAGATGGCAAGTAGACCTAATGTTTCTGAGTTTTGCTTTGACTAGAAAGAAGTTATCTTGTCAAGAATGTCTTTCCAGGCCTCCATTATGCCAACTGCGAAGCCTCAGTGCCAGTGAATAGGGTAGAAGAAACTTAAGATCAGATGTTTCTGGAATTTATCTACTGTTCAAAGTGTAACTGTGGTTCCTTTCGTTAACAGTGAGATGAAGAGACTTTATGAAGACAGATTAATGTAACTTCTACCTTCCACCTTGCCAAAGTTTAACAGGCAACAAGCTACACAGAGATGAGAAACTTGTGATAAGGATGTCATTATATAGACTGCAAAGCTGACTGGGTGAGGAGGCATGGCAGACTGAAATACCATTTAGATAGATGTTTATGGTCTATTTTATACCCCACAGTTAAGATATGCCTTAGAGAATTTAATGCTATCCTTGTGACAACATAATTCACATCAATGGAACATTTGTGGTTTGTGTGCTTGGTGGAAGTTATTTAGTCAAATGATTTTAAACATTATTGAGCTAGGTGCTGATGGTTGTGGCATTTCTTTTTAAATATTGATTAAGAAATTTAATCAAATAGATTTTTTTTGTCTTCAAGCAGTCTAAATGTTTCATATACAGCACCTTTAACAGGCTCTCTCAACAAGTGGGATCTCTGTTGTGTTAGAGCTGGAAAAGGGTATTTTTGTTTTCATTCTTACGTGCATTGCTATAAAGAAAAGAGCTCATGGAAATTCACACAAGTGAGAATATTGTTTCATTCAATTTTATTCACCTGGTATTGATGATTGGTGAAAGGCAGAGAACAGGGAAGAAGGTAACAATAGAGTTCTGAGATTTTAAGATGATGTGAACTTAATGCTCCCAGTCCATTCCATCAAAACCTAACCAAAAATTTATCAGTAATGACTGAGTCTATCCAATGTAAGAAGTTTTACAACCTTTCTCAGCTGTATATTCCATAATTTGCCCTTCATACTTTAAGAAGGCTTTTCCTAATGTCTGTCTTTTGCCTTTCTTGATGCAATTTAAACCTCATTGCTTATTTTTCTTATCAGTAGTAGAGATCTCATTACCCTGTTCTATTTTGTTGTAGTATTTATTACTCAGTGTCTCTTCATTCTTCTCTGAACTTAAAGGATGATACATAGTCATACTTCTCTGCCTTCCCACTCTATTATAGAAAATTTCTTCCATGATTATACAAGCTATTACTTCTATGAATCCCAGAATCACAGTGATTTGTATTCCTCATTAGTATCATCAGTTGATTGATTTTAGGTTTATTGTATAGTCCTCATTAATTATATTGTCTTATTTCTTCTTTTTTTTTCTTGTGATGACTTTGCAGCTGTATGAAAGATAATTTCTTAACTGTTTTATTTATGGCCGAAATCGCTGATTTTAGTCACTGCTGTGTATTCCAGCCTTTTAGTCTAATGCTAGAAACTGCTTTCCTAAAATGACATCTTACAACTCATAGTCTGGGATTTGATATTTTAATTATATCCTGGCTAAACTGCATAGTACTGACAAGCTCCTTCCTTCAGCCAGAAGATGTTCAATATATGAGCTGCAGTACCCCAGATTAAACTGACCTTGAATTCTTCATTTATTCATTTTGAGTACTAGTCCTGTCATGAAATTTTTCCAATGTGTCCAATTTTCTTACCCTTTTCCAAAATATTCTTTTCTTTTATAAATATTTTCTGTACACATTACTTCATGGGTAATTTCTTCACGGAGAACAAACCTCTCATATGTTTCCTAAAACCATTAGATATTAAAGCTGTTTTACTGTAATCTATCAGTGTTTCACTTCCTGTTATTAAAGCATTAAGATTAGTTCCATTTTGCAATCAGACTGAGCTTTTCTCTAGGAGTCTCTGTGCAGGTAAGGAGGCATCCCTTTTTGCCAGTTGGCTGAGGACAGAATAGACTGAAGATCAGCATCTGAAAGCAGCTCTTCATTTTTCTTTTGTCATGCTAATTGAGTGGTTTCTAACTCCCTAGAAATTGTAATGTAGAAAATGCCACTGCTTTTAAATGAACCCACTTCGAATTAGTATTATATTGCAGCATCTGTTTAATCAGAACATTATTTGTGTACTGGTTTTGGAGAAAGTGAAAGCACAGTTTTTGTCTGTTTAAGCTTTCCTTCATCCCTGACTGAATAGTAATTTCAGAAGAGATATTGGCATCCTTCAGCAAGTTTGTAGATCCAGACATTACATCCTGTCTTCAGTCTTTGAAACATTAATGACAAAGAAGTGTTTTTAATTCTTGTGTTTAAGAAATTTAGTTATCTGCCTCTTAGATATGTGTATTTTGACATTTAATTACTTGTTAACTCCAGACTTGCAAATTTTCTGTATAGAGGCTTTAAGCTAGATATGCTTATACTAAACTATGTTAGCTGGTATGTCTTAGTAGTACATACATTCCAAATTTATGCTTTATGCATCACATATATCATTTTGCTTATGATGCAAAATACATGGATGTGTTCCAGGGTTTCATGTACTGTAAATGAATGTAAAACAAGCTCCTTGCACAAAAGTGATACAAAGTAATCAGCACCAGGAAGGGTAAGAAGCTAAATGATACTTGGAAGACTGTAATTAATATTAATTGTTTGCTTGCTAGAACAAGTGATTAAGCAACTCCAGCTCTTTTGCTTGATATGCAGTTCCAGCTGAATGGCAACACTGTATGATAAACACACAGTTTATCCACTGGTTGAATTTTAAGCATTCTGTGTAGCAGGAGAGGCAGGACTTGACAGAGTATGCAAGTGAAAGTAGTTCAGGAGCTTTTTTAAAACCTGCTGATCATCTTTTTCCAGTGATAGTAGAAAAGGAGATTTTTTAATTTTTTTTATGTTGCTTTGTTTGTTTGTTTGTGAACCAGCTCAGAAAAGTGGAAAACAGTCCTCTCCTATTCTGTTAGCCAACATGTTTTCCCCTCAAACTTGGAAAATTGACTCATAAAGCTCCTGACAAATATGACTGGACTTTTAACTACTGGGAACTATATGTCACTTTCTGTGAAGGTTAAAGTACTAATCCTCTCTAAAATACTATTCCTTGATTTTTGCTACTAATTCCCTCAAGTGACTGCAGTTCAGTTACTTTTCTCCTCTTTACCTTCTCTCAAACTTTATAACAGACACCAAAGGCACAGGAAAAAGATTTTTGCTGTGCTTTTTTTTTTCTTTTTTAAGTTCTTCCTTTGAATCTTTCTCAATATTTTCTGTTTAAAAATTGTTTTTCTTATCTGGGGGTTCTCTTGGATGAAAAGCTTGATGCAAGTCAGCAGTGTGCCCTTGCAGAAGGCCAACTGCATCCTGAGTTGCATCAACAGGGTGGCGGCAGCAGGGAGAGGAATGGGATTGTCTTCTGCTCCCCCCTCTTGAGTCCCTAGCTGGAGTACTGCATTCAGGCCTGGGAACCCCAGCACAAGACAGATATGGAACTGTTGATCTTTAAGGTCCCTTCCAACCCATGGAAGGTTCTATGATTTGCAGTCTAACACTGATATTCTCAGGCATCTTTGTGTGAGTTACAAGGAGAAAGTCTTCTGAAATCTACTTCAAATTGGCTCATTAAGGGGTCCATCATAAATCACCTTATGTGTTGAATTGTACAACCATTCCAACGTATCCCAAGCAAATGCACTGTCTGTCTGATCATAAATTTCTGTTTCTGGGTTATAGACTTGTTTTTTAAAAATACATATGAAGTGGGAGTATATGAAAAGGAACAATAGTTTGTGTATCAACTTAAGGGCACGTGAAATATTTCTTGTATGGTGTTTGGGCACCTTAGTTGGCCTTGTGCCAAGAGTTTTTGTTTTATTTTGTTTTGAGGGTGGTGGGGGAGGGCTGAAGATTGTGGTATGGTTGTGCTAGAGAAATAACTAATTTTCCTGCTGCAGTACAAAATTAAACAAATAGAAATGAGACAAAAAGAGAAGAATAAACAGAGGGATTCTGACTTCTGTGATGAAAGCTACAGCTTTAATAACATTTTTGAATATCATTTTCAGGCCAAATTATGGGGAATGAAAAAGTTGATTTTTGACATTGAAGCCTCAAGCTGTCCTAGTGATACAATGACCCTTTACATTTTGAAATAGGAAAAAAAGGCTTATAAAATAATAACCTGACAATCATTGATGAGTTGTTTCCTGTTTTTTATTTCATTCCTACCACTTGTTTATCACAGGGCTGATCAGCGTGCGCTTCTCTGTAGTTTCTAAAAAATAGAAGTACTCATCTGTATATCCTCTCCCTTCAGCTTTTACATATTTCAATTTATTATTCTACATACAAATTTCAAAAATAGGCGCGAACCTCTGCTTAGCTGCCTGTCAAAGTACAGAGTTGAATTTTTTGCCTTCAAAATCAGTCTTTATTTAAACTTCTCGTCTTGGCTGGAAGTGTTGGAACAGCTGTGCCACATGCTGTTATTCCTTAAAAGAGATGTCCAGACTGTCTGCAGTGAAATGGGAAGATTCTCTAGCACTTGCCTGGGTTTTTCTGGTCGTAGTAATAAAAAATGAAAAGTAGCTTTTTTGCTTAATGTGGTATTTTTTTAAGCTACATTTTAGTAACTTGCTCTGTTTGTAATGTCAGTGTGGCTCCCAAACAGAGCAGGTGGTTTTTCAAAGGCAGTTACATGTTTCATCCACTAATGAAAAGATGGTTGATAGCAAATGCAGGGTCTGAATCCTTGCTTTGGTTACTTGGGTTCCAGAGGGTTATTGTATTCAAATAAGTTGCTGGCTTAAATTTAGTGATCTGTTGATAGATAAAGAATGCCTTATGAATTTAAACTTTTAAGGTAGTAGGAATCCATTATACCACCTAATTGGAACAACATGTGTTCCCTTTTTTTTTCCTTGTATAAATCTACCTGGTATACTGGTATATGCAGCTTGCATCAACAGATGAAAATCAGCGATGGTTGAATTCTAATTAAGAGTCTGTCTGCTTCACCAGAGAATAGAGAGAGTATTCAAGTTCTGCATGCATTTTATAATTTCAATAATTTCAATTTTCGTATTTCCTTCATATAACTCAGTTCCCTAATTTGTTCCTTCTTTGCTTATTTGTTATTTGTGTCAGTCTTCCTCCTTTTATTGTTTTTTAATTGTGGCTATTGAAAGTATTGAAACTGTGGATTTTATCATCTTACTCTTGGCTTTGAACATGAGCACTGGAGATGTTTACTGCTGTATTAAGAACCTCGGGGAGACAAAAGAATGATCTTTTTTCCGTTGCGGTACAGGATCTGTAAGGATAAAAAGATCGCAATCTTTCCACTCTGAAAGCATTCCATCAGTTGTTATGAGCTTTTATGAACGTAGGTTAATGAACAAAATGTACACATTGAATACAGTTTAGCTTCAGGAATGAAAGGAGTGAAAGAAAAAATATTAGACTCTGTTTTTCTATTCTTTTATTTAGTTTTTTTTTTGTTTTTTTTTTTTTGCTATATATGTACTTGTAACTGCTACAATTAGGTGCATAACTGTGGGTGGACAGCCCTTCTTAAAAATATATGTATTTTTAATATCCTTATTGTTAGCCTATAAAAGAAGGCGTTATTGATAAGAATAAAGACATCTACGTTGTATGGCACATCTCCCGTCTTAGGAAGAGTTTTTATTAATCCATCGACTTTGAATAAGAAAAGCAAAAGCCAAATAGTATTTTTACTTTTTTTAAAGAGGGGCTGATTGAATTAAAAACCACATATGGAGTGGCTTTTTTGCATGCTTTCATAATTCTCTGCAACTGCAAAGCAAAGACAAGAGATAAGAGCAACCTGGAAGATAATACATAATTACAGAGTATTTCTAATATTTCTTTCTGTTTCTGTATTTTTTGAATGTTTTTATCTACGTTTACATAAATTCAGTTCATTTATAAAATAAATGAACTTAAATTTCAGTTGTTCCAAATACTGTATGTCTGATTAATCATAGGTCCTTTTGCTCTCAAACTTTCTTGGGAATGAAGTTAAGTCTAGTTTTATAGCTTGCCAGTAAATTTTTAGGGAACACTTAAATTTAAGAGGACTCCTTGTAAAGAATACCAGTCTTTTCAATATTGTTGTCAATTCTACTTGACAGCTGCTGCAGCAATATGAGCAGATAATTCTGGCTTAAGAAAATTCTTCATTGGGGATTTTTCAATATACTTATTGCTTTTGGACAAAAATAACATGAATAGAGTTTAATTTATCTATCCAGACTAAGACAGACTGGATTTGATATGTTCATTTATTTTATTATTTATAATGCTTTCTTTTGTTTTTTGCCAAGGCCTAAGATTAACTGACCATCTGTCTATTTTAGTACAAAGCAGTATCTGCTTCTCATTATTGGCAGTTAATTTCGTGGCAGAAGTTCAGAGAATATGTTCTCTTGTTCCAATGTATTCAGTGACATTCACAGAAATCTAACGAATCCAATCAGAGTATTAAAGGATACTTAGCAGAAGAAAAGTGTCATGAAAAATATTCATATTTGCCACTTTTTAAAAATTGTCAGTAGTATCCTTCTATGTCATATGCCTTAGCCACATTTATTCTGAGTAGCTCAAAATATATTAGATATTTCCAGCAGGGCGATGTAGAATCATTGGGCAGGAGACTAGACTGTATATGGCTGTGAGTGATCTTGTGTCTGTGCAGCACACCAACAGTATGAAAAGATTATACTCTCATGTGTTAAGCACTGTAGACTCGCATCCATTTTATACTGTCATAAATATGCCATGAAATGCCAGAAATGTGTGCTCAGAAGCAAAAGGATAACTGGAGATAATCAACTGTTCTCCATTTAATTTCACCAAACTGACAAGTTATTTAAATTCTTCTTTTTCTCAGCAAGGTTTTGGAATTGTATATCAGTGGAGGAACACATCCATTATGACAGAACACCCTGTTTGAATTTTTCTACTATAGTATTTTGTGACATTTTTTAGATCTTCCTTCTCATGTGTCTTGTTTCAGGTTTGTTGGCAAATTTAGCTGTACTGCCCCTGTCCTGAAGTTTTGTACAAATTCTTATTCTGTTGAAATTGTAATTTTATGTTAAATTATGTTCTTCACAAAGCCACTACCAATAGTTGATCCTTCTTCTGCCCTTTACATGTTGGCACTACCACTTTCTGGTCATCAATTTGGAGTTTCAAATGAACTCAGAGTTGGTGTATGAAATTCCTCTTCATCTTACCTGACACAGATATTTCTGCAATGTGCAGTTCTCCTTCAGAGAGGAAGGGTTGCCTCTCCTGTTCCTTCGTGTTAAGATCACCACGTAACCAGATGCCAAACGACAGTGATTGGTGGCGCTTATTTTTATTAAGCAGCATCTTCAGAGCAACTGAAAATTTGTTGTGCTGCAGATGATGGAGTATGTTTAAGAATACCTGAGCTAACTTTATATGTAGTAACACAACGGTAAAAGAACGAATGTTGCTCCACTTAACTTAATTTTCTCTGGAGAAGACACTTATTTTCTGAACAAGATGGTATTAATTTCTGCTGCTAATTGAATTGTTCATTCTGCTAATGTACAGGGATATTCTTTCAAGTTCCTCTGTTTGTTGTGTGGTAGCATGCTTCTCTAGGGCGTAAACTAGTTAGCACTAATACCCAAAGTTGTCATGGTTAGAATACTTTCCGCAAACTTATGCTAGACCATACAGAGCTTGGATGGATGCTTTGAATTTAGAGAGCAGCAGATGGATCATAATACATTAAGTCTGAAGAAAAGAGTTCTCCTTGAGACAAGAGGGTAGGTACTGTGCATTGATAGAGAGTCATTATATGGTAGATTTGTGCTTTCCTTGTTTTCGTATTAGGATTTTGTTGTTTTCCTGTGGGTAAATGGGAGACAAACACGTAGATTACCTTTTTCTACACAGTTCGAACAATTCCCTGGGCCTTTCTAAACACGGTGCAGAAAAATGCCATATGAGATATGCAACACCATTCTGAACTAACTGTGTTACATTTTGGATGCATCTCTATGTATGCATCCAGCATAGATGGAAGGGCTTTGTGCAAGGTTTTCTACTCTGTTTCTCTGTTATACTGTATGCACAGACCAATGTCTTGGTCAAGGATTATTCTTTCTTACAGTACACAAAAGCTCATTTTATACAGCTGATTGACATCATAAAAGATAGGTTGCTGAATTGAAGTTGAGTCCTAGCTTGATTATTTAATTAAGAGTACAAATAAGAAATCAAAGCAGATAATCAGAAAAGCAAATATACTCTAGAAATTAAATAAAAAGATTTATAAGCCCCTGATAGTAAAACAGCTGCTCTGTTTCCATTTAGAAAGCTGCTTTAAATGCTAGAGAAGATAATTTTATTATCAGGAGATATTACCATCGACAAGAAATGATATTTTAATATATATCCTAGTTCAGATTTTCTTTTCCATATCTGCCTTTTTGTCTCACTGAAAAAGAATAATGTTGTATGTCTAGAGAACAATAATTGTTTCATATCCTAACCCAGTTAAAACATTGTAGAATTAGCTTGCACAACAGAGAGAGAGAAAAAGAGAGGATGTGAAGGAAGAGATGTTGGAAAGTCACAAATTAATGAATATTTTTATTTTTGTTGTTGCTTAGTTTTTAATCCAAATCTACAGTGGCAAGAGTATGCTGATTGATAGATATTTAAATCTGGTTGCAGAAGATATTTATATCCAAAGTGTGTATAAAAAAAATAAATGAATCTGTAATCAAATTATTTAGTGATAATCATAATAAAAAAGGAGCTAGGTGTGCAGGAGAGTAATCTCATTTTTGATGGAACTTCTAGTTTTATTCCAGCAGAAGGATAAACTCTCTGAAGTAAACATTTGTATTTTTAATGTCCCAGCTGACGTCCTTATATTGATATATATTACTCTGTACCAAAGAATATTTCTACAAGAAAATTGTACCCAAATGTAAGTGCTGAAAAGTAGAGTAGACAGAAGATGCATCTTGAAAGCATTTTGTGTGATAGACAGTTTATTGATTATCTTTTTGAAGACTATCTTTTAATTTGAATTCAAATTATTTTGATTTGAGTGGATATTTGCAATGTTTAAATTTTAGATTTAAACTTTTGCATATTCGTGACAGTATGCGGCCGCATTGCCCCTCTCCCTTCACTATCAAGTTGATCTTTCCAGAGGTACTGCAAAATAAGTAGGGGATTTTCTCTTTTTTCATTACCTTTATAACAACGTTTTTTAGGTGTCCTTAGACTCTAAGCTTCCAATGTTTCACATATGCATGCTACGCACTGTGAGCAGTGCCTAGGAAGTTAATTGATCCTCACAAATTTACTCCAGCAAACAATGAAACCCTGTTTACTGGGTTGTAAATTCAATATGAACATGTTAAAATATAAAACTGCATTTTAACTCCTAGTGGTTCTGTTATGCATGTTGTAGGCTTTCTCAATTAGGGCACATCAAATTATATGTATTTAAAGATAAAAATCACCCTCAAAGGCACCGGGTGTGGAAACAGATTAAAAACTAATTAAATGTAGGTCTCTGGAGATCTAAATTGCTTTCCTCTCCCCCTTAAATTAGATATATGTCTAAATAAGAAGGAGATGTGAAGGTTAGTGATAACCTGAGGTTGGTTGTTTTTATTTACTCTCAAATTGCCCAGCATTTTCTAGCCTTTTTCATCATACGAAATGTTAACTTCTTTTTGGCCTTTTAGAGACTGGAATACTGCTACACATACTCTCTACACTTTTATTCTTGTTAGTGTTAAATAACATACATTCCTAACAGCTATTATGACTTCATGTGCTCTCAACATTTCATTGTTCCTAAAGTTTAATGACATTCACTTCCTAACCCTTTCCTAAATAAGGTGTGAATGCTGTAATTGAGATTTTTGAGAGAAATTGTAAGGCAAATCATGATATAGCCACAATAACACCATCAGTGAGCAAAAGGAAAACATCAGAACTGTCAGAAAAAGTAATTTCATTTTCCCAGATGCAGTTATGGATATCTGCTTGGGAGTGAGTAGAATCTGAATTGATTGAATGACTTTGCAGAGCAACCTTCATTACTGTGGCAACTAGTTTAAAATTAAATTGGTCTGAAATTAAATTTATAATACCTAATGGGTCAGGTCATATGAGATTTTAAGTCAGCAGGAACTGGGCATTCAGTATTACCCAGAGCCTGAACTCAGTCTATGTAAGTGGAAGATGGCATTCATTTACTAAGGATTACCATTGTTGTCTGGGACTCGAGAATATGAATCTACGCAGTCAGAATTCAAAAGACTGAAATATTTTAAAGTGATGTTAAAAAGTGAGTTTCTTGCAATGTAGCATGGTGAATGACATCAAAGAAAGACCTTGTTTAGATGAAAGTGGCAAAACCTGAAAGTACTTTTAAAATACAGTGTTCTGATATTTTGGATACAGGTTGCAAGGGAAGTTGGAGAGGGATACAGACATAGGGGATTCTCTGGAATTATGCAGGAAGTAGCTTGGTCAAAGCTTGCATTGCGTTCAGAGTCATTTGAGTACTGTCATGTCTGTGTCCATGAAAAACAAATAGTGAGTCAAGGAATCACAATTAGTATGTGTACAGAGTGCAAGTTGTCATTTTCAGAGTCAGTGTATTTATTAGTTTAAAATAATCTGCGCACCTGAATTCTACTTGGAAACTTTTTTAAAAAAGATGGCATAAACAGTTTCCTTACGTTATAGATGCTATCTGAAGCCTGACTTTGATCCTTGGATGTCTGATCAAATTTTACTATTAGTACCATAAGAATGTCAGTACTTCCTCTGAGCTCTGTAGCTCAGTCTCTAATTAAAGATCTTGATAAGAGCACAGCCTAAAAATTAGAGGAAATCCTCAAAGGGACAGTGTCTTTGGAAAGATTGGCATTTGATTGAAATCTCAGAGAGATAAAAATTGTGTAAGGATATATTTATCCCCAAATTACTATCGCCTTCACTGACAGCAATGGAATCCTGCTTGGCAGTAGAATCCCAGCTTCTGGATAGCCATTTAAATTTATCTTGGGGTTAATATATTGACATGACATTTTAATTGCATTTCTGTACAAGATCTCCCATAAATGATTAATTGTTTTGTTACAATGTATATTCTTATGTCAGTTCCTTCATTTAAACTCTTCGTAGCTCAAATACTTTTTACTGTTCAGCTCCTTGTGAGACACAGTAATTCTGCTTGCAGTTTGCAAGCATTCTTGTGTGGAGGGAACAGTGATAGATCAGCACCTGCTACTGATGCTGAGGAAAGCAGTGGGTATTCAAACTAATATAGCTTTGGAGCTGGAAACATAGCAGTGGATCTGTTTTGGAAGGGATACTCTGGTGAGAAGTGTCTGCTGACACATTATGGTATGCAGCAAGGTAGTGGTAGACAGGCAGTATCTGCATGAGAGGGTTGGAGTGGAGCAGAACTGACATTTCCGTGGAGACTGAATGTTTCAGAGATCAGTTCTTGTTGTCTTCTCTTGTCTGTATCCATTCAATTACTCCAGAAGGCTTTGCAAATTCTAGTAGTGCACATAGTCTATGAATACCAACAGCAGAGGACACAAAATGAATACAAAAAATCTTCCCCTTTCTGTAAGGGGGAATCTTTTCTGAAGGTTTCATGGGTGATCCTAAAGTGCAAATCCTTGTTCTTCATGTGATTAGTTATAATTCCTTTTGTTTCTAGAAGTGTAGTTTTAAATCTTTTATGTAATATTTTAAGAGAATCTGTTGAACAGAAACCATAACACCATAAATTTACCATAACAGCCTCAGGACCAAATGCTAAATGATGATTAGTAATGGGTTTTATAATATATTTATTGAGCTCTTCACGCATGCCTTCCCTCTTTTTCAGTGCTAATGTTATAATACATTTAAGGCATTCAAGGCCAGGCTGGATGTGGCTCTGGGCAGCCTGGTCTAGTGGCTGGCAACCTTGCACATAGCAGGGGTTGAAACTAGATAATCATTGTGGTCCTTTTCAACCCAGGCTGTCCTATGATTCATTCTGTGATTAAGACTCAGAAGTTCTTTCTCGTGATACACTGGCTAGCAGACTCTTACATAGGTTCTGAATAACTTAATCTAATACTTGTTGAAGACAGTAGAAAGATTTTGAGAATATAGTATCAGAACTTTAAGGAAAGATTGAAATACCCTCCCATTACTTTTCCACATGCCTTTACTCAATATGAACATAAATTCCTGGGTGTGAATTAGTATCCTGGGGATATGCTATCCTGCAACCTAAACAAAAAGGCAAAAAGTTGTCAGTGTGCATAAAATATAATTTATATTATGCCTAAGGAGCATGAAATTAGGTATTTCAATTGTGTTTTTAAAAGCTCATATCCCAGACAGTAATTATTCCATAAGAGAGGAGGAGAGTGGTGTAATACAAAGCCTAAGGAATGCTATTGAAAGCAAAAAGTAAGACATCTCCAACTCAAGCTTTTTCTGATTTCCTTGTGGTTGAATAAGATGTATTTTTGACTCCTCAACATAAGCATGTGTACCTACAGAAATTATTAAGCAAGTGGGTGTTCAAGCTTTCACTCTGTAAAGGGTTCTGGAATACCTTTGTGCACAATGTTCTTTACAAGTCTGAGGGAGATCAGAAAGAACTCATTAAGAATGTCTTAGGATTGGGGGGGAAAAAAAGGGAAAAAAAAGGGGAAAAAAAAAAAGTACCACTTAAAGATAATATCTCCTGTTAAAGGCCAGGCACCAGAAAGCTTAATAAGAGAATTTTCAGTTGGAAGTCCAGTCAGTGGATTATTTAGAATTGAACTGGTTTAAAACTCAATAATGCAGTAATGGGAACTCATCTTCATTAGATAACCTAGCAGACCTTCCTTTTGAAATTTCTGTGATGTGTTACGGACTGCTTTGGTTTGGATGGCATTGAGACTTCTCTGTACTGACAAATTTGACAGTGTATTCTTCTGGCATCAAATAGTACTTCTCTAAAGAAGTATTCTATATTAACTTTTAATTTTTCCTGCTTGAATATATGTGTATTGCCTTTTCCTATAGCGGTTTGTTTCTGCTGATACTTAAATATAAGCCTGTTAGTTTATTATTTCAGTGCCTGTGACAAGAAATTTATGTTCGAGTTTTATTTACCTTCTAATGGAAATGTTCTTGTACTATCCTATGGAGACAGAAAGCTGAAATTGCTTTTTATGTTCTCTAAAATCAATGCCAAATGCTCATCTAAAATAGCTGAGATTTCTGTATCTATTTTATGGCTAAATCATCCACTTCACTGGTCTACTGTCTTAACAAAGGTGAATTTCTTAACCAGCAAATATCTGTTCTGTAAAGAAACTTTCATTTTTCAGGAGTGTACTTCTTCAATTGTGTTATAAATATGCAAATATTTATTACATATTGTTTGTATTTGAACAAGAAAAGTATCAGTTCCCATACAGATTTTGAATATCTTGGTAATCAAAAGAGTTTAAAGAGAGTTGCTGAAGTAGCATTAGCTACGTATATTTATACCTGGGAAAGGGAGTTTTATATCAGCATTTCTGTTAGACTGCAGTTCCAAATTAGTTAATAATTGATTCATGAAAATTAAATTACACATTTACTTCCTGAAGCTAATTCTTGTCTGTCCAAAACAGGAGAAAAGGTGCACCTCTAAAACGTATTTATCACAGTAATCCTGTTTCATGAGTGAGCTGTATAGCCTTTAAGTGCTGCCTCTGACTCCTTTTTTCTTGTTGTGGCTATCACTAGATTTATAGACAGAAAGGAAGGCTGTTGCTTCATCCTGCCCATCATCCCTGACACTTCACATTTGTTTTCTGAAATGTAGTTTCTACTGTTGCATTTTGTTTAGCATTAAAAGGTCTCTAATGGGCTGATCTATTTCCTTCTCTGCTTGTTGCCTCAAGTAATGTGAACAACAACCTCCTTAGACTTCAGAATTTCTCTCCTGACTTCACAGCAGTGCTTGTGGCACCTGCAAACAGGTTTTTCAGCTCTAGTGTAGTAAATTAGAGTACTCTGTGTTAGTAATGGAAACAAATACTAAAGAAAGTAAATTAAAACTTACAGCATAGTTATTATTGACCAAAGGAAAATCTTGGATGGGTAACAGATGCCGCTCCTTCTATCTGATTGTTTTATCAGTTTCTGTGAATGTCATTGCTTTAAAAACTGAGATACAGCCGTAGCCGTGAGCAAGGACCATTTAGCAGAGTTGTGCAGACATTTGAATATGACTTATTTTCAGTGTCTTTTTTCAGAGTAAGAGGAGTCAGCAACAGTTCAATATAAAATGTAGAATTAGAATTTGCTGAGTGACCAGAACTCTAGATTTTGCTATCCCTGGTAAAGATTCAACTGCTAATGTTTGGAGAACCATGCTTTCCTTTTTCCCACACAAACAAATCTGAAATATCTTTCCATATAGCTGTTACAGCGTGAAGGTTTAAGAATGCCTCATGGCTGTGACCAGTGAGAGTTGGAGGTTTACCTCCTCAGGGATGAATGAGGTTCAGCTGGAGGCTCATCATGCCTATTCATGCATGTGGTTTGGTTTTTACAGTCACTGTCTCATGAGTGAAGTCTGTAAAGGAGACTCGACTTATGTAGCTGAAGATGTGCATTACCCCATTACAGTCAGTAGGACAGTCTGCTGTTGGGGGGGGGAATGGAAAATTGGAGGCTTGGTAAAAAGAGAGTGATGACTCAGGGGTGCAGGGGCAAAGTGTGAGCAACTGAATGTTAGAATCTCCCTGAGTTTAACTACAACTAAGAAACACTGCTGAACGTGCATTTTCTTTTCTATAGCAAGATTAATTGAAAAATTTTAAGCATTTCTAAATCACATTACTTGCCTCAGGAATTTGAAATAGTAATGTTGTGCCTTTTCATAGTTATTTCAAATTGCTCGTGTATGTGTTAGCTGACATTGGCATAAGTAAATTGTTTCTCCGTGGTATTTCATCTTCTTGGTTGTCTGGAATTCAGCTTAATTCTCAACATGTCTGCTTTATGCAGACATCCATATCAGCATGAAGCTATTCACATGCACCTTCTCCCTCTCTGTGTGACACACTTCCATGTGTGGATTCACATTTAGCTAATATACTCAGATAATTTCTTGTACCCTGTAGCTGTATTGACTATACTATTGATTTTGTACTGTCATTTAGAGTTAGGGTTTTTATCTGTTCTTATATCCTTCTGTCAGAGATAATACAATATGATAAGGACGCACTGTCTGTTTTAGCAGAGAGATTTAGCAGAGCAAGGCTGTTAAGATATTTATAAGACCTAATTATTTTACTATTTCTGATTTTTTTCTGTCAACCACTCCATCTTGTTTCTATCTTTGCAAGCTGCTTTAATAAAGTATTCATTATTGCCACTGAACTCGGTATTCATGTATTAAGAGCTCCCTAACAAAAGGAAAGATATTCTCTTCCTCTTTCACCAGTGCTGAGACCTTTTATGGAAGCAGCAATTACTTCTTTTCTCCAAAGATGCATGCACCTACATTGGATATGAGTAAACAAAACTTTGTTATTCATTTGGAGTATTTCTTTAACTGTTATATTTTCTTGGGATTGGAGTCAGGTTGGGGATGTAAACACAAGTCCAGTTATCCAAAGATCTTAACACTATCTGATTTCTTAATTTGCGTGTTTCCATAGGCATTAGTGTCAACATTTATTTCCAAATCAATTGTTCCTCTATCTTCCTTTTTTATTTCCATGTTTCTCTTGAACTGCTGATAGTTCCATGATAAACCAAATCTCATTTTCAATTTCATACTGCTTCTTTATTCTGAGTTAGATTTTGACTTTCTGTTTCAGATATGAGATAATTCTTCACAGCTAGAATATCATCCATAATCTGGATTATCAGTGAAAATTAACTATTAGAAATGTTGACTGCAGAGTAGTATGTAGTGAAAACAGCTCAGGACTGACATAGCAAGATTCAAAGAATGGTGGAAGGATAGAGAGCGTCAGTAACTGGAAAAAGCTTCAGTAATGTATGTGAGATATAAAAACAGAAAACTTTAGGAAGTCTTCTATGAGGCAAGTCATAGACTGGTTAACCTGACAAGCAGCTAAACACTGTGCAGCCTTTCTCTCACTCCCCCTTCACCTTTTGTGAGATAAAGGAGAGAATCAGATAAAGAAGCAAGAACTCATAGAGTGAGATGAAAACTATTTACTAAAACAAAACAAGAAGAGGTCACTACCTGCTGACAGGTGCCCAGCCAGTCCCTCAGCAGTGGCTGCCTGCCTGCCAGCCAAGTTCCCTCACTTTTATAGTTTCCTCACATGATGTCGTATGGTATGGCACATCCCTTTGGCCGATTTAGATCAGTTGTCCTCGTTCTGTCCCCTTCTTCATGACCCCCCTGCCCCCCTCACTGGCAGGCCACCACAAGAATCTGAGAAACTAAAATCTCTTTGGCTCTATACATCTCTACTGCAACAACTGAAACACTGGTATGTCATCAACATTGTTTTTCTCCTAAAGCCAAGACATAACGTCTTACCGGACACTGTGAAGAAAATCAACTCTGTCCCAGCTGAAACAAGGACAATTGGAGTACGTTTCTTTAGAAAGAATAAGGAACCCACAGCTAAGTCAGCAGGAGGAGTAAGGGAGTATCCTCAGCACTGGGTCTGCACTTCGGCAGGTTGCTTTGCATTTTAAGAACTGGGTTATCCTTCAGCTCCTGACTAGGAAGTAGCAGCCAATGGATGTCAGTTAACCCTGCCTGAGCACTGAGCCGTGACTACTCTGACACTTGTAACTTGTCTCAGCTACAGCCTGTAAGGAGATTTTTCCTTTCTTCTATATTTAATGTAAATGAACAGAAGTGAAAAAATACACCTTGATTGGGTGGGATTGGCAAATCTATTTTACAGCAATTAAATTTACAAGGTTAACTTTATTTCCTGTTTACAATATACTTTGCAGCTCTGTTATTTTTATTTTGGAGGTTATGAGCTATGTGATTAGTAGCTATTTTTATTGTTTAACCAAACATCAAGAGGCAGCTGAAAGTATTTGGGGAAAACACCGAGAGGTTACTCAGCAAAAAAGAAGGTTAGAGATTAAGAAGAGACTGGGTATGTTCCAAACATTACATGAATACTGGAGTAGGTTTCTGATAAGGAGGTTAATCATGTATTTTAAGGCTCATAGAAGGAACCACCACGGAATAAAAATAAAAATCTTTCTATCCAAAGTGGGATCAAAATTTAAATTACATTCTGTACTGAAATCAGAAGGCTTGGAAATAACTTCTGTTACAAAATAATAGCAGACAAATCATAAATCTACAACACATCATTTTTAATGAACTTTAATCTAAGGTCCTTTTAGGTAGTGCTGCACAACTGTACTTTTATTTGAGAGTTTTTCATCCATTCCTAACGCAGCTAACTGAAAGAACAATAGGCTCTGTCATACAATGAAATCTAATGATTTTGGCATCATAATGCTCAGAAATAACACAAAATGAGTTTTTTCACAATGTAGATTTCAGTATACACTAACAAACATTTTGTAGCTTTGATTTAACATGAAATATACTATATGCATCTTTTTCATGCAAAAATACAAATCAAATCTCTTTTTTATTTTCATTATCATATTAATACAAAATAAGCTATTGTACAGCCATAAATATTTTGGACTAGATATATATAATTATGTAATTTTTGCAGCTGCTGATAACAAAGAAAAGCTGCCTACATTTTCCCCTTTATCATTACCTACAAACAGACTTTTCTTTTTTATGATAGGTTGCCTGATAATTAATGACTATATTGAAGGATGGTCATCTGATAACAAGAAGTCATTTGCATAACCATAAGCTGCCTGCTGGAATTAAAGAGCCTCTTCCCTTGCAAATCCATTGTAAATGGATATAAACTAAAAGATTGTGTCTAGCTTTTCAAAGCTACCTAAGGGATTCCTGGCTTTGAAAATCTCAGCCAAAATGTGTACTGCTGTAAATGAGAACAAAACAATTTGCTGTGTATCAGCATGGGGAGAAAAAAATAATGTGTGTAAATAATTTAGAACTGAGGCTGTTCTTTGGAGGACTGGCTATATTAGCTTTATGATAATAGCTTTTCTCTTGAACATTGCTGCAAATAGCTGCATTGTAATAACAGTTCATCTGGACTCAAGAAATGCCCATATACTCTGATGTTATCCATGTCCTTTCTTAACAAGAGAACTAGGAAAATTGAAAGATGTGCCTGTTGTGAGGAAAATGTTTGTGTCTTCGTTTCAGACACTACAGTGAGAGTCTGGGAAACTGAAGGGGCCAAAAATGATAAATAGGATTTTTTTTTTGCCAGGGTGGTGGTTTGGAGCATACTCGGAAATAGCGGAAGGTATTCAAAATTATTTTGTAGGTTTTTGTACTGTTCTTACATAAATACAAATAGGATTTCAGTCACATGCTTAAACGTATTTTGTCTGTAATACATCAGAAAAACTGTCGTAAAAGAGCTGTGAGACAGTGGAAGGACTCTGTGCCTCTTTGCTGAGCAATGCAGCGATGAGAATGCTGCAAAACTAGTTGCCTTGAGTCAATCTGGTTTCTGTATTTTAGTGAAGGGCAGTATTTGCTGTCTTCCAGCAGTACTGCAAACACTATACAAATATTCAGATGCCTGAAGTTAGAATTGACTTGATGCATCTTCAGCACATCCGCATTTAATTTAGTTTGCTGCAATTCATTCACTCCTTCTAAACATTCTCATATACTAAGCTGTTGCAACCCAGTCTCTCAAAAAATCTGTTTATTAGAAAGCTGCTAATTAATCTTTTTCCACTTTCTATCTAATACTTTTATTTCATAAAGAGTTGATATGGCAGGATGACTGTCTTACATTATTTAGTACATGTTAGCAAACGGTGCCAGTTCACAGCTCAATTTAGATTGTTGGGAATTCTAAGATGATTATTTTTTATTGCTTCCTAAAGGGTGCTTGCAGCTGCTGACATGTATGATGAAATCTATTTGTACCTGTTCATGAGCAACTACTACTGTATTACAAACTAAAGTGTAACCTCAGTAAGGTTGCTTGCTGTTCCTTTTTTGTGTTTCACATTTTTGTTGTTCTTGAAATTTTTTTTCAAGTTGTGGGTGGAAGAAAAGTAGGATAAAATGTCAGTGAGGAAAAATATGTAGAAGTATGACATGGTGATGCCTACATGTCCATTCTTCCCTGGACCTGTCAAACATGATGCAAAATGGATGGCAGAGGCAACACAGTGCCATGGGAGTGCTTTTGATCTTTGGTGCCCGACTTTCATGGCCAAACTGTCCAATTACCTTGTGAGCAGGCACAATGCCATAGCAACAGATGAGGAGGAGTGTAAGTAGCAATATATCATATCTGTTTGTTAAGCTGAGAATGTCCAAAAGGCTTTAGGTCCAAGTAAGCAGCTTGCCTGCACTTAGTGCAGCAAAGGGAGAAGAGAAGAAGGTAATTCAGAGCTGTGTGTGTCCTTCCCAGTTCTTCTGTTACATGTTGTCTTTGGAAAACTGCTCATTGATATAACCTAGAGCAGCATAAATATAAATCTCCTTTTAGCAAGTGGTTTGCTTCCCAAAAGATAGATCAGTTCTACTGTCTTGTCTCACTACCTCTGATTTTAGCTTTGATGGCAAATTAAACTGTAAGTGGGATGCTTAGGAAACCACAGTGTGAGCATTCAGTTAAAAAGCTGATGTTTATCAAGTTTTTGGATTAGCCTGTCAAGTCTTATTATTCTTTCTGCCAACCAGCAAAATAAGGTTTGATTTCATAATCCAGATTCTTTACATCTATTTCAGTGAGTCTTAGTCAGAAAGTCACAGTGGTATTTGAGATTTTTTGGACAACTTCCTTTTATATATCTTCATATGTTTTGTATTTCTGGCTTGTTGATAAGCACTGATGTTCATCTTTGGATAGTCATACCCAAATGAGAGGAAATAAAGATATCTGCCCTACATGCCATGTATTTTGGGGTAATAAGACTTACTTGGATGAAAATGGAAAATTTAGTAGGAGTTTCTCTAACTGGAGGTCTTTCAATCTCATGTTGGTTGTTGTAACATGATATTAAATGCTTAATGTTGTTCAGGAGCAAGGAACAAAGAAATCCCCTCTATCTCACTGCCTCACTGAAATTTCTTATGACATCCTGTTGTAATATTTTTCCCAAGTTTGTCGTAATATTTTTCTCAAGTTTGTCACTCTAAGTATAACATTATTGAAAAAGCTTAAAGATTTTGGAGATTAAGTCTGTGTGGTTCAGTAGAAATGTAATTTGCCTCAACAGAAATTGTTATGAATTCATAGAATTAAACAGAATGTGGAAGTGTTGCACTTAGCTTTCGAAGCATTTTGTGAAAGGATGTAATTTTCACTGAAATCATGAAAATTTTCCAGAAGGATAAATCAGGGATCAAAAATAATCACTTGAAAATCTTATTCATTGGAGAAAACATTATTCAAAACTCCTTTCACTTTAGCACATCTAAACTGGTTCTGAGGTGCAGTTTCATTGTTTTAATATGAATTTTAACATCTTAACATCTCAGTTACCAGCTTGTAGAAACATCTAATTATTGTCATTGCTTCAGTTTTCATTGAAAAAGAATTGCCTTCATCATTCATAAAAAAGTTATAAAGTGACGTTGAAACATAAAAGAAAAAAAACCCAAACAACTCAGAAAAAGCAAAAGTTCAAATTTAGTATTTAAAAAGTAATAACTTTTGATGCCATGAAGTATATTATGTGAGCGACAGGATTAGTAAATACTGTATCCACAAAAACTGCTATGAGAACTTAATAACAAGAGAAAGTTCCTTTCCTTTTTTTCTGTAAAAGAATAAAAAAGTTTACAAAGTCACCTGATAATCCCTGCATCCAATGACACAGGAATGTAAATCAGTACAAAATTTTGCTTACACTTTTGTACAGAGAGAAAATCTGTTTATTCTCCAGTTAATACTCAAATTGCCCACTTTTTTCTGCACTACTTCAGGGAAGGATGTAAATTACAGCCAGGGATTCAGCATCCTGTTCTGAGGTTACTTTCTCCAGTCAGTTCAGTTACCGCTGTTCCTTTTGCAGCCACAGACAGGAAGATGTTTTATGAGAAAGTTTAATGCTGTGAAAACAATAACCATAGTTTTTTTATTTCTCTTCCTGCCTTCTTTCTCAATGCTTACATTTCTACCTTGCTCTAATTTCTCTATAAAGTTAAGTTTCTTAAAGTAATCCAGGCAAGTTATGAATAGTTCTCCAAGTATGTTGAGTGTTATTTTAAACAAAAACAAAGCCCAAGATGTTGGCAGTAAAGTTTTAGATGAAATATAGTTCATTTTAACAAAGGAGAATTCTCCAACATAAAGGTTTCTTTTTGCTTCTAAATTGATGGGAATGCTTAGCATTTCCACTGCTTCCATAATGTTTTCTAAGCTCGCTCCAAAAATCTTGGATATCATTGTAGTTTTTTATATTATTGGGTTTTGGGTTTTTTTTGGGTCAATTTATTAATCAGAAGAAGTTAAAGAATTTATCATCCCTTTTTCTGGCAGTGGATTTCTCTGTTTTTAATACTGTATTTTTATTTTGTATGTGTGTAATTTCCCTAGATGTTAAAAATGAATGCAAATAAAACAAATAAAACATTATCAAGTGTTTTTCTGTTTTGTTTTCAGAAGTTGGAAACCAATGCTTATTAAGAACTATTCATGGTCAGCAAAGCAATATACTCAGTGCCTGGTGTCCTGCTGCTGTAGGAATGATTTCTAGAATTTGTGGCCAGGTTTCATTCAGCTACTAAGAAGAAACTGGAACTGAAAATGGAAAATGGAAAAGTAAATTATTAGTAACTAGCTAAACAGTTATTCTCTTTATTCACTTCATTTTCCTTTCTATTCTGTTTTTGCAAGGCATGAGAAGTTGTGCCAAGCATTTTTTCAGTCCTAGCAGTATAAGGGCAGGTAAAATCCAGAAATGCTTTCAAGCTCCTCTGCATCTGCCTGCCAAGCCTATTCTTTTGTCTGGCTAATCTGAACCATAGAGGAGATTTGTCTGCCTCTTCATTTTCAGAGGCAAATTGAGAATTGAATTCTGCATTTTTTTTCTTGATTATCCCTCTTCTCTTTCCTGGGAATTCACAACTGCCAGGTAGAAGATTTTTCTGCTGCTGCTCTGATCTTGTTGTCTTAACAGCAAGAATCAGTGGTAAAGAAAGTCTCTCAGCCTCTTCTCTGAATCTTTAGACTTCTCTTTCATGTTTCAGCTGTTGCTCAACAGCCTGAAGACCTCTGATTGTGATTGTAAGCACTTCGCTTATCTGACTTTTTGACAGACTATTTTATTGATGACTTGTACTTCCTTTGTAAAGTCTCCTCACAGAACAGCTGTATTTCTGTTACGCACAGGTAAAATAAGAGGAGATAACACATTCTCAATACTATGTATTATGTATTATCTCTTCATTCTTCTTTAATCACATCATCCAGTAAAACCTCTTCTCCATTAAACCTCATCTGCTTGTTCATCTCAGGAGTCCTTCACAGAAGCCATTCTACCATTCTCTAGCATATATGCTCATTTTTGTCACAGCCTGAAAGCGGTCATGAGAAGAAATGAAATCTCTGTAATATTCAGCTTCAAAGTCACAATACTGTCAGGAATCTGGGGTTTAAATATGTTCAGCCAGAAGTCAGATGTGAAGTGAGTTCAGTCTGCAGATATTAATTAGCAATTAACTTATGGTCTTGTTTTGTATCTTGGCCATTTCTTTCCACAGCAGACATGCCCAGTGGGGTTGTGAATGCCCCCTTCCAGGAAGCATTCAAGGCTAGGCTGGATGGGGTTTGAGCAACCTGGTCTAGAGGGAGGTGTTCTTGCCTCTATAGCAGGGGGTTGGAACTGGATGACCTTAAAGGTCCCTTTCAACCCAAACCGTTTGATAAGCCTATGATTCAGACATTTAGCTGAAGGAGATTTTTGTATCTGGACAAGCAAAAGTTGATAAAAACAATGGGAGAATTGTATTGATAAGGCAAAGTCTAACCACATGAAATCTTGCATGCTAATCCCTGTCTTTTAGGATTTTTATCTTTTCATTGAATCATCACTTTACTCTGTTTAGCAACAGTATAAGCACTCATAGGATATCTTTAATGATTATTCACAAGATGATGAGGAAAGACAAAAGGCATTGCCCTGCAAATGATTATTCTGAACTTGATTTTGACGTACACTGAAAAGATTCTGGCTGTTGCATATGGTCCTTTAGAATAAAAGAGTAAAAGTTTAGCTTATGTACTTTCCTAAAAATTCTGGTACATGCACCAAAGCTACAAAGATTCATTTCAAAGTTATAATGCTATAGATTTGGGATGAGGGGACTTTGTGTCAACACTTCATAGTTCATTTTCAAGTTTAGTACCAGCATGTGCGTATCTATCATGGTTGTTGTAGTTTCACCCAAAACAGTATTAATGGCACACTGATGTTTGGTCATTGCTGGGTGATGGGAGCATACCGTGGGGCTGAAGGGTGCTGAATTAAGTAAAGGAAAAAAAATCCATCAGGCAAACAGTAGAAAAATAGAGCAGATTTTTTTTTTTTCTAAAATGGGTGAACATTCTCAGTCAATCCGGCTGCAAACAAAAACAACTAGGAAGCTAGAGAGTACAGTGGTAGTGTTGCTTTTTTGTTTCCTAGCTGTTTCTGGAAAACAACTGGAAAATGATTCCAACTTTTAGTTGTTAAAAATGGAATGGACTGTAGGTTAATGTCAAGGGAGGAAGATACAGTCCTTATCCCAAGCTGCAAATATGTCTTTTTAATTCATTTCTGAAGGAGTAACATAAGCATGCAGATATTTCTGGTACCTTTAGTGTTTGATATCTGGTGAAACTTTCCTGAGAGAGGTCAATGGAAAGTCATCTCTATCTCACTTTTTTTTTAATACATACTTTTTTCCTAAAGTTTGTAGTTCGAAAAGGATTTAATGTTGAGTCACTTGAATAAAAGAATTAATACAAAATTAATGAAAAGATTAGATTTTTTAAAAAAATTATTATTTTTTTTTTTTTTACTTTGTTCAGAAGTCTTTCCAGTCAGATCAAGTGCATGCAGAGTAATGTGAGGGAATGCCTCTATTTAGTTAGGTATAAGTCTCATTAATTCAGACCTGGGGTTTTTGGTGTCATTACAGTTTACTTGCATGTCTACATCTAATAAGCTTTGCATGCATGAAGAAAAGCATTTGCCAGAGAAGTTTGCTGAAACAGACCTTTGGTTTCCATATCTGAGATAAATAAGTGTTGTAGGTGTTCAAGTATTTAAGTAATACTTTAAAAATCCCACTTCAATTAGAAAGTGGTTATAACAGCAATAACTGGTTTGTGATTTGGCTGCTTCTTTTTTTTTGGCTGTATTTTTTTCCTGATAAGGTACCGTAACTCAAGATTTTAAGTAATTCACAGCAAGTGAGAGCTGTAAGCCTCAATTTAGAAGGGAATGTCAATCCAAAACCAAACTGAGTTCTGGTTATGTTAAAATGTTGGGTTTTGTAAGGAATTATGAAGTAAAAGAAAATAAAAAATGTGTTGTTATTAGTCACCATATTATTACATACTCTATGTATAAACTAAACGCACTTTCTAATGTAAGCATTAGAAGGTGATATTGTTGTATCATGAATGTGCAGATTCAATGTTGCCAGTAGGTGTCCTGCCAAAAATTTATGCAGCAAAGTAATACTAAATTGTCCGTATTAGTGGTGTGTAATATTTTCCAGGTACATCAGTACTGTAGGCGTTGATGCTTCCTTCTCATCTTTCTTCAGTCCTGCTTTCCTGGGCTCATCTTCCCTTCCCTTTGTCACTTCTGTTTTCATTTTACCTCTCCCTTGGTCAGGGCCTTGGAAAGCAAAATTAAATTGTTCAGAAAACTTAAATCATCTTAGATTGAATCAAAATCGCCAAATCTACCTCTATAGAGGAAGGCTGGCCTATCTATGCTTATAGTACTTCTATATATTAAAGTTATTTGTCTTCTGCAGATGTTGCAAGTTACTGGTTAAAGCTGAGTGATTCTCAAGCCAATCTTGTGCCTGTCTAATCTTATTTTTGCTCTTAGCTATATTTCAAATCTGTCATTTTATCTAGCCATATTGAAAATGTAAAATCTCTTCTTAGGTTTCTAAGCTTTTTTTCTTGCTCGGTTGGAAAAATGTCACTGTTCCTTTGTCATTTTAGGACTGTACTGCTGATTAAGGAGCATTTCTTTTCACCATTTTTTCTGTGTAAATCTGTTTTCTCTTTTGTTGCATTAACTTACAGTGTATGTACAGCAATATTAATATTGTTTTAAATACACATACATCAGACTAGCTGTCCAGATAAAAGTAAAATAGTATGCTTTGATTTTGTTTATGTCACTTTTCATAAATATGTGTAGTGACTAAGGGAAGAATTTTTTTTGAAGAAAATGAAAATGTCATATACATATTAGTGAATTCTGAACTTGTTAAAGTATGCAAAACAGAAACCTTATTCTAAAAGCTATACTCTATTTGTCTCTGAAAAAAAAAAGGTATTGCTCATTATTTGTAAATAATATATGACGGATCAACGTTTTTATAACAACTTTGAACTTCATGAACTATGAATGCTGTTCAGCTCAAGCACTAGTGACAGAAATACGCTGGTATAATGCTAAATAATTTAGTACAGATTGAAAAATAAGGATATTGTCATGCATGACTTGTGAGTCAAACAAGAAGCTGCATTCAACGAATAACTTGCTAGAAATTATTTCAGTTATTTTTAGTGCTGGTCCAAGTTTAATTTGCTCATATATGTGACTTAATCTAATAGCTCAGGTGCTTAAGATTAAGTGCTTCACTGGGTCAAGACCCTGCTTGATAATGCCTTGTCCTCAGGCTATACTAATTCATTTTCTGGCTGATTACAGTGGTGTATAAGAAGTGTGAAATTGCTTTCCATTGGAATTTTCTCTCTGTAATAGTGATGTGTGCATCTTTTGAAGGTTATCTGCTTGGGATTCATCATCTGTGGTGCAGTGAAATTCTCCTCCCCGTATTACTTTCGTGAACCGTGATTTATACAATTTGACTCTGTTCAGAGCTGAATAGAAGCGATAGTTTTCTGTCTTATTTTCTTGACTTCTTGAAATCACTTTTCAAGCTGGGACATGTTTTGAGGGATTCCCGCCAAATCAGCACTTCTGTAGAGGTTGTATGAATTTGCTGGAAATTCTGTTCCTTGTGGCATAGTTAGAATGGTTTTATCTTTGAAACCTGTTAGCTGAGGAGATGTAATGAGTTAATTTCCTTATCTTGCTGGATCCCATTAAATTAATTATTGTCAAAACTAATGTGTTGGACACAGGACACCTTCACCGTTTATCATCTGTGTCTCAGGCTGAGCCAGGACATTTAACAGACTCGGGAGAGGAAAGGTGAAGTAAAACTTCCACCCAAACTTTTACTGTTACATAAAAGACAGACGTGGGTACTGTTTGGCTCAGTTATTTCCCAGACGTGTCAAATGATCTGCATAGCATCTGTTGACCTTGCAGTGTGAGAGTTGGGACCCAGAGAGTCATTGGTCCACACTTTGCATCTATAGATAGGGATAAAAAATAATTTGTCCCCAGGTGTCTCCAAGGAATTACAATCTGGTCAGATAGGGAATTATTTTGATCTTCATTTCTAAATGAAATGAAATGAGCTTCATTTCTAAATACCTTTGCAGGAATTTCATCTGTTTCTATGCCAGCTTTTATGTTCTGTTAACCTCTAGCCATATTACTGGGCCAAAGTAAATAAGCCTGTGGGAAAAGATGCATAGTCAGTCTAGCTGATTGCTACTGAATACTGTAACAGCTGTTAGTTGATGGCCTGTCTCTGTAATTAGGAAAATTTGGGTGCATACTATTCAACTGTATGCTTCAGGATTAACTTGTATACTTTTCTTTGAGAGGGGAATTCACTCACAAGGAGAATAAATAGTCTCTGGAGGAATGAGAATGCAGCTGGAGTGGTCGGTTGGTTTTTGTTTTGTTTTCCTCCAGTTGATCTGCTGTGTGGAGAACAGGAATGGGACTGTCTGACCTGACCAGGTCTTTGAAATAAATTTTGAAATAAAAAGTTTGGTATGTGAGTTCAGTACATGCTGCGGGGAATCTACTTGATACTTGAAAAACTTTATTACCTGGAGATTGTGTTGAATAGTTGAACTCTAGTTTCTGAGAATGTAGCTAAATCCTAAATGGCACCACGTTTCAGATCCACAGTCTCAAATGATCTAAATCTTTTGCAATTACTACCTTTCCAACATTTGTGTTGAAATACAAACTGTTGTGTATTATCAAGAAAGTGACCCTATTTTTTGGGAGAAAAAATATCTGTGCTTGGATTTCCATCCAATCTACTAGACGTTCTTTGTTTTCAAATAATGTACTTTTGAACAGATTATTCTTAATTCTCCCTTCTTGTATAGCTTTGAAACCCTCATTGTTTTCTTATAAGAGAAAAAACATCTTTAGTTTCAATTTCTTATTTTGCCTTTTATCTTTTTCACTGTCTGCTCACAAAATCAGTGAAATATCAGCTAGACAGCACCTGCTGTCCTCTAGGAATTCAAAACTTTTTCACAATGCTCAGTAGGAGATCAGCTGCTGACCAAGAATAACAGGAAATACATAATTTAAGTGCTGCATTCCTTTTTAGCAGGCATCTCTAGAATTCTGGGAGGTGGAAACTGTATTGATTTTTTCAGTACCTCTGTGTAAATTGCAATGCACTGTTATTACACTTTCTATAACTTCTGAAAATATTTATTTTACTGGATCATTCCTTTCTTTTCCTTCTTTCTCCATTTTGCTCTCTTCCCTCCAGCCATTTCTTCCTGTTCTTGTTTGCTCATCCAAATAGTTTGTTTATGCTGTTGGACAAGTTCAGCTGTGACCAAGGGTACATGTCTAAATCCACTACTCGTGGTCATGAGATTAGAGGCACCATGCAGACATTTTGTTTGGAGAAACGTGTACAAAACCATTTTGACTTATATATGTCCGCATATGCTATAAAAGCAGGAAACCACAGTTTTCCTCAGGAAACATGCAGTAATGATTTCTCTTGTTCAGTTCAACCTAAATTGCTTGGTCTTTTAAAGTAAACAGGCCACACACTGGCCCTTCTATGTGAAAGGCCAGCAGAAAGCCTGCTTACAACTTCAGGCATGTTTAAGTCTTCTTTAGCTTTTATAAATAGTAATAAATCAGAGTTTCAGAATTAATAGATTACCCTGTGAACTTGTAATTATTTGTCCTCTAAACTACCGGATAAGGTGATTTGTTTGAACATGTTGACAAATAGTCAAATTATATTGTGAGAGATGAGTTGAAAAAAATTCTGATGTAACTCCAATGTGAGCCATGAAGCATATTTTGAGTTAAACATTTTCTGTCAACCACTGGAGCAATTTTTAAAATGATGGAAGAACTGAATATTTTGTTTTCAGATTTTAGTTAACATTCCAGGGCTTATTATGCAGTTTAACTTTGCCTCACAGATGACAAGTCATAAAACGTGCCACTGCTTTTGAGTGCTGCGCAAGAAGCAGCTTTATCTGTCACGTACACAGTGGGCTGCATCTTGCACTCTTCAAAAAATTCTTTTTAAAGTTTGGGAATGAATAGAGATGATACACAGGTCATGTCTCCAGCCACTCTTACTTTGAATTATATTCTCTGAGTTTTACAGTGTCTTTAGAATGATGACGAGACTAACCCAACCTTCTCAGTGTGAAGGCATATTTCTAGTTCTCTGGTCTGTGAAGGTAGTCCTCAAAATATAAATTTTATTTGGCGTTTTTTCTCTTTTTTCCTTTTCTACTTGGTTCTCCTTCAGTATTCACATTCTCCTTTGTATCTACCACATTTACACTCTCACTCTGGCTTTCAAGCATTGCAGAAGTGCTGTAAGACTTCCTTGGTAAGGAAGTCTCTTTCCTTTTCATTGAAAGCAAAATCTATGTCTACCTGTCTTAGAATATGCATAGCACTGAGGACTGATACTGTGATTTAGGCTCTATTTTAATAATCATCTTGTTTAAGTAAAGTAAAATGGCTAAATGCTCCTTCCCTCCCATTGCATCTATAGTAATTTACTACCTTATGTACAATATTATATGCCTTTTATTTATGTATTATATCAGCTTAGTTGTCCATACCAAAAGAAAGGGACTTTTTGCTTTCATTTAATAATAAATGCTATGGAAACACGTGTATGTAGACATCAATCCATATATTGTATTTATATAATTATAATCATTATGTATTTTAAATTCTATACAATCTGAAAATCTGGAATATCATATCCAGAAATATTAAACATATTTCACAAGTAATACATAGGTCAGTAGGACGTGATTAATTTGATGAAGAAGAATTTTGTGCAGGGAAGTAAAATTTTAGTATGGTTCTTTCAGAGAAACACTGAACTTCAGAAATAAACTTGTAAATAGTTTAAATTTATCTATTTATTTTTGAAGAGATAGCTAAATATTTTGTTTTATCTGGAATTACTCCAATTCTGAAAATATTTCCATTACCTTCTTTTGGTTAAAAAAAAAAAATAATAAAAATAAAAAAATCCAAATATATGTATCTTCCATGAGGCTAAAGAGACCTTGTCGTCTTAACACTGAAATGCTTTCCCTGAGCTTTTAATGCTTTCCCTGAGCTTTTAATGTAATGCTTTCTTTCCCCTGTGAAAAACTATATGTTCTTTGAACTGAAATGCTTAGTTTGAAACTGTCCAACAAACCACTTCAATGGTATTGTGCTAAGTTTTATTCGTTCTTCTTGATTCTTGAGTCTCTTTTGCTAGAAATATGAGGATACTTGACCAAACTATAACTGTTCCAGCACACCTGTACTTTCTTCAGAATAAAAGCACAATTTGTCAGTGTACCCTAAACGTATGCACCTGGGCTATTAGTAGGTTAATGTTAAGTGTGTACACAAAAAAATGTTGATTTCAACACTGCGTTTTGACTTGGGTTGATTCATCCAGTAGCAGCACAATGTAGCTGAATTCTTCCTCTCTTTTCAATGCTTGAAATGTTTTGTAAATTTTTTAAGAAAAATCATCACTGAATATTGACAGAGAATTCCTCTCTGTGGTATGCTGTTCTCCTCTGTCTTTTATTCACTGCCTGTGGAGATAAAGTGGAAGACAAAAGTATTCTCTGGATATTATTTTCAGTCAGTTCCTTTATCCTGGCTTTTCTTAGGATCAGTTTTCTGTTCCAGTACTTTAACACACTGTAAGACCTCCCAGGGTAAGTCCTTGGATTGAATCTTAATCCCGCAGAAACCAGTGAGAGATTTTTCATCACTGATTTCTTCTGGGAGTAGGATTTCCCACCTACCACATCTGTGAGATCTTGCATTTTGCAGAGCAAGACTCTATTATCTTGCTGGAATGCCAAAGGGCAGAGGCAAATGGTGTTGGTTTTCTTACATAAGTCAGGAGATTCTTCTTTTATAAAGTCAGATATGTACAGTCTTTATTATTTTAATCTTTTTGAGTACATCATTCATACTAAGCATCAGTAACTGTATTTGATTAATTTCAGATATATTCTCCCATCTGGAAAATGCTAATTTACATTCAGTATACATTTTCTAAAAAAAAAAAATGTCTTTCTCAGCTGCATACTATGACAGACATTTTAGGTGCAGATTGTTGCACCCAAACAAAAATGCTGACAGTTATTCCTAGATTTAGGATAAAAATTGGATAAAAATCAAAGAAAGAAGCATGAAAGACTTGTTTTACAAAGTTATTGAAGCTTTCTGAACATGAACAAAGGTTTGATTATACTAAAAAGAAAAAAGAAAAAAAAAAAAGCCTTATGTTGCTTGCACCAGAAATGCATGACCCAGTGATTTTTTTCCGTTTTCTATGCCTTACTAGGAATATGAGAATAGTTTAAATAATTATTTAAGTCATTATTAAAGTTAAGGTTCAATTCAAGTGACTAAAAAAATTAGCAGAAAACACATCAAACACAAAAATTCTGATTTTTTTCCTTACTTTTATCTTAAATTGAATAATTTTTCTCTCAAAACTCTTTTCCTTGTTTCTTTGATTTTAGAGTGAACTTGACAGAAAATATTATAATGTGTTTTCATTCACAGAATCAAATTTTAAAATAAAACATTATTATCGATGGAAATTGTCCCATACCTTCTAAATCAGTACAAATGCATACCCTGAAATATCTGGATTCATGAGCTTCGTATAACCTGAAATACTCTATCATATATCCCATGAGGAAGCCCATGCTCCCATTTATGAATGGCAAGAGAGCCAGTAGAGTCATCAGAACCACAGTACATCATCTGTGGCAAAAAGAAAATATTTCCAGCACAGAGTGGTTGAGATCGGAAGGAATCTCTGGAGATGGATCTTCTAGTCCTACCTCCTGACCAGAACATCTCCTAGAGGAAAAGTAGAATAGAGGCAGTGATGCAGTCAGTGATTGCTGTAAGTCAGAAAATCAGATGAAGTCTGTCCTTCACACAGGATAGCCCAAAGGGCTAAAAATGTAAAGGCTTTTTAGTAAACTGCATCTGCAGCTGAGCAGTTTATTGACTCCTGTATTTTGTGTGTCAGTATAGCAGTTCTGTGTATTTGTGGCAAAGCAATGTTGTGAAAACAGAAAGCCATCTGAGCTGCCCATAGATTTGTAGAGGATGACTGTGTTCAGCTCCGAGGATGAGACACAACAGAAAAAAGCAGCACAGCAATGTTATGAACCAAACTTGACTGTTTCAAGCAGTTCCCTTTTATCCTTAAATGGAGTCTCTACTGAAAAGTGACAGAGAAAATTTGGATAAAAGACTAAGTATTTCATTGTTTTCAGTAAGAAAAATTTCCAGTGAATCTTATAAAGGAAAAAGTAATAAATAAGTAAGCTCCATAGCAATAGGGTGTGTACACATGCATTTGTTGAAGGATTCTTCCAACAGCAGATCATGGGCTGTTCACAGCTGCAAGCATTGGTTTATGGAGATGTATTTCATCAGTTACAGACTCTTACGTAAACAAGCTGAGCAAACAAGCTGGAGCCATGTAAACCCATAATTACTTTCTCTAAATCTCTCCACTGTCATTCTTCTTGGTGCTTTGGAAGATATTTACAGTCCAACCGTACTTGAGGTATCATCAAGGACTCTCATCTAATGCCTGCCTTGCTCAGTTTTCCACTGAAGTACTAAATAATCCTACGCTAGAATCTTGCTCTGGTTCCTTAACTATTCTCACTCTCCTCAGTGTGGAAAAAGACTACAAATCACACTCAGGAATAACAACGTAAACCTTGCAGACAGAATTTATTGTATGTACCTAATTGTTGTTATCACATTTCATTTGGGGCACATAAGACAGGACCAAGAAGTACATAGTTTGGAAGGCACAGGTGATATTACACTTGTTCAGCAGGCAACTAAAGTAAACATTTGCATCCTGCCTCAAAGCCTTCTGCAGTGACCTTAGTAAGCTTTAGCACTATGGTATGCTTCATTTGCTGGCAAGCATCCAAGCTACATATTTACATATTCTGAAAACATAGAGCTTATAATGTCCTGAAGTACAACCTATATAGGGAAGTTATTGTTGTTGCCTTAAAATAGCAGCGGTTGAAAAACTCAAATGAAAATGGTCCTCAGCCATATAATATTTAAACTGTTAAATCCTGCAGTGGTAATTTTATGTAATTCTGTCATGTGCATCAAGCTCTCTGATAGACAATATTAGTGAAAATATCTTTGTCATCAAAACTACATTTCACAAGAAAGAAAAGAAGGCTTTGTATAAAATTGACATAGCAGCTGTAGATTTAAGAGTGGGAAAACAAAATGACCAAATGAAATAAAAATAGTTGACCTGCCTGAAACAGAAAAGGTCTTTTCATATTATAATGAGTTTGGACAATAATTGCCTTGGATATGGTGCTAAAATGAGACATACGGGCTTATAGATAGAACTTATCTCAATCGCCATGATTTATAAAGGATATGTAGGCTGATTAAAAGCACAGCAAGGGAGAAAAGCATTCACTTTCAAAAAAAGCCTTCTATGCCAAGTTAATTGGAGTGATTAAAGCTAGATTAAAATCCAGGAATTTCACTTTTTTAGAATATTAAATAAGCTAACTTCAGCATTACATCTTCTTTATGGTCCCTATTTCACATTTCTATTATGATTTCTCTACCTGGTCTTGATGCAGAAATCCTAAAGACATCACCATACACCAAAGGGACACAGAGTAATAGTAATAATTAACAGCAGTAAGGAGCTTTGCAATGTGTATGCCTTCCCATGATTGTGGGAGAAAAAATTCTGAGCATCTCTGACACATTATTGGTACGTTTGGGATTATTAGGGTTTTCATAGTGCTTGACAAAAAGCGTCGGGTAGACTCTCAGTGGGATGTAATGTTGCAGCATATGCTGTGAATGCGATTGTTTCTTGCTTTGGAAAATAGAAATGTTAGAAAATATTGATGAGACTTTACATACAGTTCTGATAATAGAAAAGAAAGAGCAATGGCAGTCTGTGCATGCGGAGTTTTCTTTCCTGAGACAGAAGTCATCATTTTCTGGGTATTCTGCACACTTCCAAACCCTCTATGGCAATGGCTTGGATCAAGGTGAAATTCCTGATTAAAAAATTTTATTTTTTTTTTACCAGGTTTTATGCTGCATTACAGTTTGTCAAGACTGAGAATCATTTTATGGAAGTGGCAGCAAATGTAGATAGAGGACTTCTGCGAAGTATATAAATTAAATTGCTCATATTGACAAATACTATTTACATCCTAAATATGTTACATCTATTTCTTCCAAAATCTAACACTACTGTGTAATGTACAATGTCTTGTAAATCAAGTGATGGTCCATACTAGGCCGTATCTTAGTGTTATTTAAACTGTCCCAGCAGTTGTCTTCATACTTGAAAGAGCACATGTTCACTTTATCTGCTGAACGGAGAAATATCCCTGATTGAATTCACAGAAAAGTAATTTTGAAGAAAAGAATCTAAATGTGATGATATATATTAGGTGGTGTTTCAATTTTTAATTTACCTGTTCTTGATTTTTATTGTAAATTTTGTTATGCATGGTAAGCAGTGCCAGGATAACAGGCAATCGTGCCATGGGAATGGATTATTGTGTTATTGCAAGCTGCGATTCATTTTCCTTCCATGTAACGTGCTTTCTCAAAACATATATATATATATATATATATATATAAAACGAACAGAGAAAGGAAAAGCGATAAGAAAATTTTATGTCTAGCATGAGCAATAAAATGGTGTAGTTCTTGCACATTTTGCTGTACCTTTAAACAGAGCACTGAGCAAGTAGGCAGCTTACCCCAGCAGTGTCTCCAGCAGCCTGTGTTACTCTCTTGAGTTACCCAAGGAGGTCTAATACCAGTTCTCTGCTTGGATGTGAATCAGAGGAATTTCTAACAGAAGATGAAGCTGAGTAATGTTTTCTCTGTATTCTCTGCTCTCCTTGTTTGCTCCTAGGACTGATGAGTGTTTTCTCCTCAAAAGTCAAGAGTCAAGTTTGGGATGCTTTTTTGAATTGATTCCAAAACTCTATGGCCCAGGTTTCTCTCCTTGGTCTCATCCTTGTGATGAGACATTGAGTTTTAATGGACAATTTTTAATTTTATTGGTTAGTTTTAACTATGATAATGGTTTGTGCTGGATGAGGTACTTTAATCTGAACATTTTCTGCCTTGTTTACATGGAGAAATTGAAATCTAATGTTATGTGATTGCTAATGGTTAGATAACAATATTAAAAGACAGGTTCCTGATGGAAATTGAATTAGGGTGAAGTCTCGTAATAGGTTTTAATTCTCATAAAATCCCCATGATTTAAGCCTAAAGCAATATAAGGAAAACTGCTTCAAGCTACATTTTAGGATGCAAAATTGAATTGAGATTTTTAGGGAGGAGCCAGGAGTGTGTATTTTGCATACTTTAAGGGGAGAAAGTTGACGAAATTTCAAATTTAGAAACCATTATCTGTCTGGCTGTTTGAAATTCATCCTCTTAGCAACTTTAATGGCAATAAAAAGAGTAGATTAATTAATAAATTAACAGAAGTAAGGAGTAAGAAAATCTAAGAGTGGTTGGCCCATCAAAAAAAAATCAATACAGAATAGAGCATGAGAGAAATTTAGAAACCTTAAAAATTATCATGGGTGTATTTGCTGGCAGATCCATGTAAAGGTGGTGGTGAATAGTACCTCACTTTGTGAACAATATGTTTCTTCGCTTACTTTCTCTTCAGTGGCAGGAGGGCTGTAATACAATTCGACCTTTTTTCTACGTCTTCATTTTATTAATCTGTAATCTTATCTTTAGAAAAGTAATAATGTGCATTAGAGTAAAAATCCACTGTAGTATGCTTGGGATAGTTTAGATTTACATTTTTAATTTTGTCAAGCCTATTGCTTCCAGAAGCAAACAATATACAGCAATTGAGTCTTATTGGTGTATATTTTCTTAATTAAGAAAAATATGATTATTTCTGCTGAAACCAGCAAGTTCAAATTCTTATATTTTAAAAGCGTATCCAAACTTGCTTGGTTCTCGCCCTTTTTTGTACATGATCTACATATTTTCTTAGGTTAGTTTTTCTGCAAAATGGGACCTAAGTCCTCTTAGTGTTTGGATTTCTAGTGAGAAGTGTGATGTATCTGCAGATTTCCCTCTTTTTTTTTTGCTGCTGGCAGAATTGCTCTTTTGTTTAGCAAAACTTGAAAAAATTTACACACTTCTATGCACTACCTTCAGCACTCAGATTCTTGTCATTTTGAACACAGTAACAGCTCAAAAATACGTCTGCCAAATGCAAAACAAGATTAAAAGAAATAGAATAATAAAAGGAATCTTTCATTTCATTGCTGCTTTCTCACGAACTATTTCAATCTCCACATATGTGCTTCATCAAATCTTTTCCAGATTGTTAAGCAGAATGTCTTTCTTGTACCTGTTCTTTAGGGCAACAACTTGTTCTTTTGAATATTTTCCCTTAGTTACATTATTCTTTCACCATCTAGTCTCTGGTTCTGGTGCATCTTCTTAGCATATACAGGTTTCATCCTGTAGCTACACCTTGGCAGTGTGCTGTGCTTCATCTCATGTTTTCTTTGAATGTTTTTTTAGGTGGCTTCATTTTTCTTCCTCTTCACCATTCAGTTTTTCTGTCTGTTATCCAGACATATCTCTGTTTCTGCCTCCATGTGCAACCCTCTACTTGCATTTTCTCATCCTGTTCAGAGTATAAGTACTTCAGTCAGTGACCTAACAGCACTGTATCAAGTTCTGTGATAATGGTGAAGAAATAACCGTTGTGTTGTGTGTGGTATCAAGTGGTTAGGAAATATTGGTACTATGGTGGTAAAGGATGGCCATTTCCTTATTTTTTTTTGGCATTACAGCAGCTGTCAGTATATGAAAGGAGTCATTTCATGAGTTTTACCATAGACCTATAATCTATAACTATGTTGATAGCTGAGAAAATGTAAAAACTCAGTAATGATGCTTCATCAAATGAAGCAATCCTAAATCAGTTTTCTGTACATATTCTCATCACTGCTTCCAGCTATAAGAGGAACATAGTGCACTATAGTAGATGTTATCTGGCTAATACATATTTTTACATACTGTGCAACAGATCTAAGGTGTTGTCATTTTCCTTTGTGTAGTTTACTGTGCCAGCAGCATTAGAAAAGTTGTCAGACTACATCTAGATAAAATGATTCATTTTAACTTGTATCATCTTGATCCGCTGAAGAGAGATGGGGCAAGCAACCTAAGGGAGAACCATAAAAACCAACAGCAGGAACAGTTTTTATGATGAGGCTTTTAATATGTTTTCTACTATTAATTTCCTTTGTAATTAAAATTCAGGAATGCTAATATGGTAATCACTTTGCTGTGATATGAGAATGCGGATCGCTTTACTATTTACCAAAAAAAAATTGTAGAATATGAGTACTAATCACTCTTCCATAGATATTTGTAGGCATCCAACTGCCCTTCTTGCCTTGGACTGTGTGTTGACCTCCTCTGAAATCAAAGCAGGGGAAGGAATTCTTCATTTCCTCAGAGAATTCATTGGCAAGAGTGGACTCTTGCTTGTGTGCTGAGGCTGCTGTTTTGCTTATTGGGTGTGCATTTAGCTGCTGGGCTACAGCAACCAGGACACATCCGCTGTGCAGAGATTGAGTGCTGTTCTGCTTCACATTACAGAATGTCCTTGGCAGTGGACTTTGCTCCAATGGCCAGAAAACAGCATTACTGTAAGTCCTTTATTTCACATATAAAGAAGTGTGACATGTTCTCATTGCTGCAGGATTATTCACATCTGTTTCTCCCAGGATGAGATTACTGTGATGCAATTTCTAAAGAAAATGCATTTTCTTTAGAAATTGCATCACTATCCCTTTTAGATTCTGAAGCTGAAGTCTGCAAAATACTTCCATATGTTCATTAATATCTACAGTGAGAAGTATTAGATCGGTGCTGTTTGACCTTCATTGTTGTTTAATAGGTTTCTAGATGGAAGAAGGTATTGATCATAACATAATTTGGTGCGTTTTGGAGTCCGTGTACTGCAAGTATTTCCTTTCTGATTGCTGCATATTAACCGCAGCTGAAGTTTGCAAAAGGAAGTATTTGGAACACTACAAGTGAAAGAAAGAGCCAGTTTCTGCATGATATTTCTCCAGGAGATACAGGAGTTTGGAACTTGTCTTTCAATCCTAGGTCCGTGTAAAGTCATTAAAAAGAATAACAGGGAACAGTAGTGGGATTTAGCAATTTTTTGGCTTTCTTTGAAGCAGCATCATCCTGTTTCTTTTGCTAACACTGATGACTATGTCATGTGCTAAGGTGAATATTGTATGTTAGGCTGTGATTTAAACGTACAGGCAGAATTGCGGAAAACATTTTCTGTATTCCTATCCGCCTAATTTTTTCTCACTGCAAAAATGTGTTAGCAATTAATTACATACTAGCTTCAATAAACTTCTCACTGGTATTAGCAGTGTTTCATTCGTACACTATCTTTTCATTAATCTAGTAATATTTCTGCTATGTCTCTGTTCAATTACATTTACTTGGTGTTTTGCATTTGTATACTTTCTAAAGCATCTTTTAAAGCAATTACCTTTTCCTAATAAGAGAACATAGCAGTTAAAACATCTGGTATACGTATTTCCTACTTACTACTTTGAAAGAATTTTTCATCATGTATTTGCAACATAGCTATTCTTACAGGCCATTATTATACTAAAACTAGGAATATGAATTTGCATATAGGTTTGGAGGTAAATATTCCCACATATGGGGCTCTGGAGATTCCATTTTTCATCTGTGCACATTGCACTATATTGGGAAAGTCAAGAATCTACCTCCATGGAACAATGATGCCTTTGGTCAAATGCTGGTGATTTAGCTGAATAACTGTGTGCACAGTAATTCTATCTCTGATATTATTTGAAATAGTATCATAAGTAAAGAGCTGTCTCTGCTCTGAAGAAATTAAATGGAGGTCAAATTTTCCCAGCTGGTATTTGAATTTCTTTTATTAGTTCCTTCTCTCTGAAATACATGCATATGGTTTGGTATGATATAACAATATTAGTAGAGAGCTAATATATTCAGCAAGCTACCAGTTAGTCTACACGTAGTTCTTTCTACTTGGAAAATATCTTGGAAGCATTTTTTAAATTTCAGTAATGTTCTTGTATTCTTTTTGAAATTACGTAATATCCTTTACAGCCCCAAACGTGTCATTTTAATTGTTGGGAAAGAAAGAGGTGCTTTTCTAGTAAATGAATGGATATCAAGTGTGTTTTCCATCTTTTTTCTTCTCATATATCAAGAGACTGTGGTTTAGTTGTAATGATTTGTTTTTCAGAAAGATTGCACATAATTATTTTTTTCTAATGTTCTGTGGATATGATGGTATACTTATACAAAATTGGAAACACTAAGGATAATGCATTGGCCAGAGGAAAATAAGGTACTAAAGTAAATGAGGATTCGGTAATGAGCTGGAAAATTAAGAATTTAGATGATAAATCATTCCTTTTGCAATGACCCTAAACATATACACCTTATGGGAAATCATAGAGACTGAAACAAGAGCCAAAAAAATAAATAAAATCTGCGCCACAGCTATTCAAAATAGGATTTTTTAAAATGTTACCTTATTTTATTGAGCTCCTCCACAGAGATACTTGAAATATAATTTTAATATTATAGTTAGATTATATTAATATAGTTTTTAGATTTAAGTTTGACTTTTTCCTGTAGTTAACCATATCTGTGGATATTTAGTTCCTTCACCAGCATTCATTAATGTTTTAAATATCTGCAGCTGTCTTAGAGGTAGGAATTGACAGTTTATTGTAGTTTTCTTACAGGGTGCGTGTTTTCTTCTTTGGGATGTATTTTGCATTTCTTGCTTACCTCCAGATCCTACTGGTGTGTTCTGAAAGTTTCAGATAAGGCGTTTTGGGAAACCTTATGGATTTCCTAATGCTGAGAGACAGAACTTAGGTTGCAATTACATAGCTGTCTTTTGTGCAAGAGTATTGAAAGGGTACTACGCAGTCAGTGATGTGTACATTAAGTTCTGTTCAACATTTCAAAGCCACGGCATTTAAAAGTAATTCATTTCTTTCAATATTTACTTGCTAATGATATAATCTCTTTCAAGAATATCCTCTTCTCATGATTTTTGTGTTTCAAAAGCAGATTTGCTCACAGAGTGTTGGATTTTCAAACATGATCAGTACAGCTAAGACTGAAGTACATGAACATCATGTCATTTGCTCCTCTGTTCTAGTGGTTCTCTTTCTCTTAAGGGTCAGTCTATGTATGGAATAAGTAGAATAAAACATTGATCCAGGAGAAGCAAATGTGAATGTTTGGGGTACAAGATGGTGCTTGAAATGAATTGTCCATGATGGAATTTCACAGTGTCATTAAGATCTAAAATGGGTAATACTTTGCAGATCATTCCTTTAGAGACAATCTTTCTTTTTTAGTGTACAAAAGCATTGTTCAGAAAATGAACAGTTGCATTGTATTTCTGGGTGTGGTATATATATGAGAAGTGAGAGTTTTTAATTCAAACATATTTTTTCCCTTACTAATTCAGTGTGAATCTTGCATTTTCCTCCTCCCAGCTCAGTGCCAGGTGCTCAGTCTGTTACTCTTGCACATCACATTTGAGTACCCTCAGAAAATGCTTCCATTCTCTCTAAATATTGAAATATTTGCTGTGATATCAGGAGTGTCATCTTCCCCAGATGTCTACCTGTGAAATCAGGAAGCCTTGCTTTGCAAATAATGGATTTTACCTGTATATGTCTTGGGCTCCTATATCAAAAGAAAAGTAAAAATATGTATTTAACACTTTTTGATTTATAGTTATGCATAATTTGGGGCAAAATGCAGTTCATTCTTCCATCATGAAGTTAAAAATAACTAACTCCATTAGGAAGGTATTATCTCGCTTCCCGTCTTCAGTTGCTATTTTTAGGGAATCACAGAATCACAGAATGGCCAGGGTTGGAAGGGACCTGCCTCTGGGCAGCCTGTTCCAGCACCTCACTTCATTATTTGTTTCTAGGTACAGTTTCTGCCTTAAATACCAAAATACCACAAATTCCAGTGTTGGATAAACTGCTCCCTGTGGCATAGTAGGAAAGAAGGACAGCATTTACAAGCACCTTTGTAAAGAGGCCAGTTGCAATTGGGCAGTGTACACAGATTATCAGATTTTGCTTTAGTGTGTAGGAGCAGGATAGCATACATATATAGTGTGCTATATATGTTCTGTAGCATGCAGCATATTGTAGCATATTGTAGCACAATAGCAAGCATGCTATTGTGATGCTATGGCATGTAGTTTCATTGACTCATGTACTTCTGTTGACCACGTAATTTTAGGGATGTCAGAGCATTTCACAAATACCATTTAACTGAACCTCATGAGATATTCTGAAATAAGTATTATTTTCTCTATTTTGTCCAAAATGACAAGTTTGTCTGTAGCTTCACAATTGGTGGCACAGAACTAATCAGGCTGAAAGATTTTTACTTTTCTTCTTGCTTTACAAGAGACCAGTTCTTTTTTAACTCAGCACAGTAAGTGCTCTGGCAGCTGTGTCAGCATTACAGCAGGTGGTGGCACAGGAATGCAGATGCCTCCCGTAGCTGGGGGGCAGCAGGGTGCTTAAGCTATCACCAAAGAAATTGTATGAAACAGCTTTGGACATATGATAGGGTTACTAGTTTGCTCAAAATCACATAGAAATTGGTAGCAGGAAATGATAGGAGAGCTTAGATGTCCAAACCCTTTGCATTAGTGACAAGACAAATCTGCAGTGAGATGCAATGTTGCATATGGTGTGAAGGAACATCTTGCCTAGCATTTCTATTTCCTCCTTTGTTTCCATCTGTTTGTGAAATAGCAAGTGTTTGATTTATGATTTTTTTATTCTTTTTTCTTTATATTTTTTTCTTGCTAAATGCTGTTTCTTTTGAGAAAATCAGCAGGGTATCTTTGCAACTCACCCATTAATTATCCCAGTTATTTTTGGAAAGGTAAAGAGCTGAGAGAAATTTAGAAAGAAGGGAGTCAATTAAAAAAGTACAACACACAAAAGCAGTTGTTATTGCTTTCCAATTCTCAGGCTTGGGAAGAAAGCTCTGGTAAAGCAGTAGGGGAGAGTGAGATTGAATACAAGTAGTATTTATCGTTGTACTTGTTCACTGCTGTATTGTTTTTGATTTTCGCATGAGTAAAGCGTGTCTGTTCCTTGTTTAGGAAAGGAAAAATAAAACATTACATCACTGAAAGATAATTCTGTGTCTGGTGAGATCAAATGTAGATCAGGGAAAAAAAAAAAAAAAAAGAAACAGTAAAAAAACCAAAACTATCTTGCATCTGGATGAAGAAACAGAATTAGAATTCCAGTCCTGTGGTTTTCACTCACTGAGGTATACAACTCTAGGGCAGGGAAGGGCCACCACAGATGAGGAACCAGCTCTGTCTACAGCTCTGGCAGAAGATCTGGTGAAGAAGTGAATCACAAACAGTCCGTAAGAAGTTTTTCTATAACTGCAGTGGGGAGAGCAAAAATGCAGCTAGGGTTGAGGGAAGATCACACATTAGATATGAAGTTTTGCATTGCTTATTCTTTTAAGGGAAGTCTGGAGAAGAACACAGAAAATGGAGAAAACATGGTCTGGTTGAGTAATAGGGAGACAAAAGCTTTGTTTGCAGCTTTTGTTTTGTTTTGTTTTTTTGTCTGTGATGGTTGGACCTAGAGGAATGCATTTAAAGTGTGGCAAGGAAAGGTATTAGCATAAATGTACTAAGGATTAAGCAGTAGCCTGGGTTTCATATGGAGCTTTTGAAATCTACAGTGTTTGAGGTCTTTCAAAGTAGGTCTGAGCAGGAATGTGTAAAGTATGATTGGTACAGCCCTGAGGCTATATGACTTCATCCTGAGATGCTGGTCCAAGTTGCTGCTGGATTTCTCCACACAAGGAGGGACTGGAGCTGGCTGGATGTGTGTCCTTTTGCAAGGATGTAGGTGTTGAGGTGCATATATGCCTGTGAGTACATCTAGAAAACTGTGAGTAAAACTGAGCAATCAGCAAGCCAGGATCATAGAATCATTATGGTTGGAAAAGATCATCGAGTCCAACTGTGACAGACAGCTGAGCTAGAGAGATAACCATCGCAAACAATTACTGTTGCTGATCCTTCCCTGTGATAAAGAGAGAGATTAGATCAACTGCTGAGGTGCCTTTTAGTTGTGTTTTTATCAGGATTCTGACAGTAAAAATTGTATTTTCCTCTAAAGATTATACAGTTTGTAAACATAATAAAATAACTATTGATCTAGTGTATTCATCTAGTACAGAACTATACTGAACTAGTACAGTCCCTTGGGCACTAAGGTGATAATTTTCCAACAAATTAAAAATAAAAAACAAACAAAACCAAACAAAACAACAACAACAACAAAAAACACCAAACATAATGGGAAGAGAACAGAAGGAAATGGTTAGAGTACAGTTCCAGATGAGAATGTGAGATTATTGCTATGACTTTTTATTTAGAAACACTTCCATCTCCAGCTAAATTGCCCTGTGGCACTGTCTGCACTAACATTACCACTTGTACAAACAGTTTGCATTATTCTTCTGCAAGGTTATTATAGCAGTGTAGATAGCTTTTGTGTGGGAGAAGTCTCACTCACAGAATTGAGTCTAATTATTTACTTATCTTTCAGTCAGAAAGATCCTCCAAGAGTTTACGTTTGTTTGCAAAAACAGCAATTTGAGTTGTCACCTTGCTTCTTACACGTGAGGTTATATCTAAAATTTAGATTCATTTTCCATGTGTGAATTGTAACCAGAAATAACTCTGTCAGTACAAATATTCTTTAGTCGACTTACTGCGGAAAATAGAACATCACAGACCTCTTAAAACCTGAAAATCTCCAGAAAGTTCAGATTTCTTTTCTTTCCTTTTTCTTTTCTTACCTTTTTCTTGGACACTTTAATCTTGCTGGAGAAAAATATCAATACAGGTCCACACCTTAGAGGGCAGTGTCACATGAAGAGGGCAGAAAAGTATGGAAGGAAATAACCCCCCTTGCATTCCAGAGGGGCTGGAAGAGCTGAGATTGAGTGATACCCAATTTAATAGTGTAAGTCTAGTCGCGTTCAATATGTGAGCAGTTAGGATTACAAATTCGCAAATAGTGTGCTGCCCAGCTTGTCTAGTCACGTTCAGATGTGCTCTCATGACCACCCTTAAGGAGCTTGGCTGTGTGGCAGCTTGACTGTGTGTTTCAGGCTGCAGCCTTGACTGGGAACTTGTGGTATGCAACGCTAAATGCAGCGTATTGGAAATAAACATGAATTATGGATGTGATGGATGCAGGAATGTAGATCTGTTGTTTGCTTCAAGCCCAAAAGTGTTCAAAAATGACTGATGTGTTCAGGGCAGACTTGCTTTGGTGTAGCTTTTATGTAAATGAAGGAGAATAGAATTCTTTACTATGAGAGTGGTGAAGTGCTGGAACAGGCTGCCCAGGGAGATTGTGAATGCCCCGTCCATGAAGGTGTTCAAGATCAGATTGGCTGGGGCCCTGGGCAACCCAGTCTAGTATTTAGTGGGGAGGTTGGTGGCCCTGCATGTGGCAGGGGAGTTGGAGATTCATGATCCTTGAGGTCCCTTCCAACCCAGGCCATTCTGTGATTCTGTGATACCTTTGTAGCCACTAACTGAGAATTGGATAATGAAATACTGTATTCTTATGCTTTTCCATTTTATCTCTTTATGGTATTCACTGTTCTAGAAAAATCTGGACTAAAAGCTTTTCAAGAAATTTGTTCTGAAGCATATTTACGGATGTCTCCATTTACATTGCATCCTAAGCTTTGACTGGAAAAGAAGGGGGGGTGGAGGGGAGGGCGGATGGGCAGTAACTGAAATGAAATGTGCATTCTAATTGCATAATGCCAGGGATGAAAATGATTTGTTATGTTGTGACTTTAAGTCTTCATTTCAGTTCCAATAAGCCTTGCATAAAAATCTCATTATTCTGAAAGAGATTTGTTATAGCAGTGTAGCAGAACAGTTTATTTTAAACAAATAAGGTACAAAAATCTATCAAGAGTCTGAGAGCGGAGGACACGGATTCGACAAATCCCTGATTTCTTAAAGGAATCTTTCTGTGTGGAGAACAAACTAATTAGGATTCACAAATATTCAAATAATAGTTGCTTCTCCCTCACCCGTGTAGGAGTGCAGGCTTTGTGTTTGTAGTGCATGTGGTTCTGAGAACTTTCCCTGTAACATCTCTGTCCTTTATGGCCTCATGATCTTGGTGTGTGAGAAGACTGTCTCTTTGGTTCTGCAGAGCACCCCTTTTGTATTTAAAACAAGCTGGTCTTCAGGGAGTGATTCCAGGTGTCCAACAGAAATTACTCTGTTAGAAGTTTTCTGTACTGTGAAAGAAAATAAAGAAAAATCTTTATTGTGGGAAAATAATGTTTGTAGAAATTTGATTTCCTAAGGAGTCCATAGAACATAGTAACTGGGGAGTCTTAGTGAGCTTAAGCCTTATAATGGAACTGAGAATCAAATATGAGCAGAAGAGAGAAGCTGTTGCTTATTAAGCATACTTAATAATCCATTCTCAATCCATATATATATATTTTTTTTCTGTTAATTCCTAAAGCTTTTGGAACATAAAAAGATGCATTAATCCCTTCTGCTCTACTTTCTTCTGCTACAGATGAGTCTTATGCCTGAAACTTTATAGTCTCTTGACCAGACCCTATTGGCGTTTTCCAAGCTGCACACTCTTATTCGATGCCAGGAGCTGTAGAGAAAATCTAAGGAAACTTCAGAGCAGATTCTTTAACCCTAAATGGCTTTGACAAGTAATAACCAATTTCCAGCATATAACTGAAAGGTCTCCCACCAACACTTGGTCTGTTCCAGTTTCTCTACCACATTTCAAGTCACTTAATGAGAATGTTCTGCTGGGCAATACCCTCCTGCAAGACTCAAGACATCTCTTAAAATATCAAGACAGCACTTAAAATATTAGGCAATACCTTGCTTGAAAAAAAAATAAATAATAAAGTCTGATAAATCTGGTTCTAAAACTAGTATCAGATTAGTTGCTTTTTCATCCTTGTAACTGTAGGACATGCGGAACACAGCACTGATGTGTGCAATATGTATGTAAGTACATGTGTATGTGGTGCTCAGGTGCATGATTTAGTAGTGGGTTGTTAGAGTTATGGGTAGTATGTTAGGTTGTGGTTGGACTTGATGATCTTGAAGGTCTTTTCCAATCTAAGCAATTCCATGATTCTATGAAGTGTCACTCAGGAGAGTGCCATGCTTTGTGGAAAAGGGTTGAAATCTGTTTGAAGTTTGGGCTTGGAGTGTGCTCTGAATGATGAGTCCAGAATGTTTATCATCATATAAATTAATAATGGCGGGGCATTTTGGCTCAGTTAACCCATTTGGATCCGTATTACCAAAGTAAATAAATAAACAAGAAAGAAAAACACAGCAACAAAATACCACCAAAACAACCATTAAAACAAAACAAAGCCAATGGAACAGAAAGAACGATCAAGGTCAGACTTCTTTTTATTTTATTCTGTCGTTCTAGTCTGTGGATTCCTTAGTGCTTGTCTGCAAGCAGTGTATGGTTTTGAATTGTCATTTTCACTGTAGGAGAAACCTTAGAATCTTAAATAACATCTCCTTAGCATTACTGGATTTGGCTGCTCTTTTAGTATTATGTCACAGTTAACTAGATCAATCTATGACCATGACAGGGGGCTCGGGGAGAGTGGGGGGCAGGGGCCTACTGCCCCCCTGTCACAGGCAAAGATTGATCTAGTTAACTCCATGACATATTAGTAGTGGATAACATCTGAAATAATTCAATTACTATTTTTTTAAAAATTTAGACACTATGAAAAAAAAGGCTGTTTTTACTTTTCAGCTGATTTATACAAAAGGAAATAAATGTCCTGCAACATTGAAAAAGTTTATCTTAGGGCAGTATTCTTCAAAAATTGTGTTTTTCTCAATAACTAAACACCACTACTAACATTTCCTCAACTTTCTTCTGGAAAACTTTCTGTCATCCAGATTTGTAATGTTAAAAGATACGTGAATCTCACTCAGAGGAGAATATTTAAAACATCAAGAAAAAACATTTTTTTACAAGTAGCTTATTTTTGCCTTTCTGTACAACTCAACTCACTGTTGTGGCATTGTGCAAATAACATGCACGCTTTCTTCACCAGGAAAAACAAACCACAAAAATGCCACCTAGCACAGTCAACATATTGCTTGTATGCTTTTAACAACATCACATTTTTACCACGGGCAATTTGCAGAGAAGCAGTGAAGTTTGAATCCACTATCTGTTTCAGGAGCTAAATTTTCAAAGCTGTATGAATGATTTTACAGCTCAGTAAGGAAGATCTGTCTTTTGAATATGAGCTTTATTCTGTATGTGCTATAGTTTGAACAACTGTCAATGTTTAAAAATGAATCAATTTCTCAGTTCCTTCCTTTTCCTCGTTAAAGGCTTTAAGTCTTCCTTCAAAACCATAAAGATATCTTGAGAGGTTTTTTAAAAAAAGTCAGTGCATGAGAGAATATTTTTGTTCTTGTTAAAACTGTCTTGCTAAGTAAATATTGATCAGATGCTGCAAAACCCTGTGGTGGAATTCATTGCATTTGAGAAGGAAGGAAGGCAAAAGCTGCCTCAGGCTACTGTAATGTATAGAAATGTGATGAACAAAACAGCCACGCACTGTGCTTCCAGCTGGGTTGCTGTTACAATAGGAGTACTTTTGAGCAAAGTCCTTTGAACCCATTAAATTCTCTCTCCCTCTTGTAGGATTATTGATTGCAGTTGGCAAGGGCAGCAGGTCTGCGTGTGACGTTACAGCCCTGCAGCACTACCAGCCCCAGTGAGAGCTGCCGTGGCGTTTCTGCTGGGAGAGCTGGGCTAGGACTGAGTGCTTTGCCTTTTTGTCTCTTCTCTTCTGCATCTTAGAAGTATTGAATATCTTACAAAATCTTTTGCCATGTCACATGGACATGTGTCACATCATACAGACGGTTTCCAGTATAAGCCTTGAGCCACACCACACTGGGATTACTTTTCAGGGGCTTGTGAAAACGGACAGTTAAAGGATCGTTCTCCCCAAAACAGGGCTGAGCTTTGCCTGTTTCCACAAGGCCCAGTGAAGGGGATTGGTCTGTGTGAGATCCCTGTGAGAGAGGGAAGAAGCTGCCTCTCCCACCTTGTGATCCGCAGCTGAGGGAGATCCAGGCCCTGCAGTTAGCTTAGCTGGATGCGTGCACACCAAGGTCTGAGCTGACCAGAACTACACAGCTGGGCGGTGTGCACCTAACATTTCTTATGAAATTTATTGTGTTGCCAGATCAGACAGGAGAAGCATGATAATTGTCTCTAAAATAATTGTTTACAGACTCGGTTATTTACCCCAATTAATCCTTCTAAGTGCTTTAATCACTATTCTCTGCACGCAATGAAATTTAGCCCCAAAAATTTGTCTGCTTCTATGTCCATTTAATTCTCTCTGCTTTCATGATGCTTTTTCATGCATCATGTTTAGTTTTTGATCCTTACATACTCTGTAAGGATCAAAATGTTCAGTCATTGAGGATTGTAATGCCTCTTGAGGTAGCCTTGCTAAGATTTTTACCCTGGAGTCCAAGCACAGATTCTCTGCTAAATATTTTGGAAATTCTTCAGGTTCACCAGCAAAGCCTGGGGTTCATATCTGTAAGACAGGCATACACGGGCATTCATGATAGGTTTTGGAGAGATTTGGAACCACTGAGTGCTGGAATGAAAAATCTCTCCATCTATTACAAATAGATGTGGCTATGTTCAGAAGTTAATTGTATAAATTTTAGTGCAAAAGTAATTAGAGTTTAATATTGAATTATGGACAAGCAGATAATCTTTTATAAAATGCAACAGCATGATTTTCTAACATCTGTTATGTCTACCAAGTTCACATTCTCCTTTTTTTTTTTTTTTTCTAATCTGTATTTTTCTATTCTTTTTCTTCGAGCTGATTCCCTCACTTATATCATCATTGAATAAGTACGTAACACTCAGAATCTTATTTTCTTTTCCCCCCAGTATTGTTATTGAATATGCCAAGGAAATAATGCATCCAGTTCCCTGGGTTTAAAGGCTGGATATCTTTCTGGTTTCTTCATCTGCTTTTTTGGGGGTTTTTTGTTGTTTTTTGTTTTTTTTTTTCCTTTGCTGATGTTCACTGAGCTGATGTATCTTGTTTGCTATTTAGCTGTTTTTCTTTAAGAGAAATTATATTAAAAAGAGTTCAAGATTTCATTAGTAAAATCCTTCTTGCTTTCTTGCTGCAGAAAAAATTTTTACCACAGTTCAAATGGTAATAGAAAAGCACTTTGTACAGTTCTGCATCACAACACCATTATGACATTTAATGAGTAAACGTGTTTATACTGACATCTGGGCAGTTAAACACTGTTCGTTATTGTCTGGCTGTCCCTGTATGAACATAGATATTTTAAAACTTTAACTTATCAGACTCCTGTAATGTTTTTTGACTTCAAGTTTCTCCTGAAACTGGAAGGTGTTATGGCAGTTGGGAGTAAGACAGAGCTCTCTGGATTTTTGAAGTTGTTATGTTGCTGTTCAAGTTTTTAAGGTTTTAAAATTCCAGTCTTTTCCTGTGATAAATCTTTGTATATTTGAGATAATTTCTGAATTTTTAATAACATGTGGTCCTGAAGTCTGTAATTTAGTGGCAACAGTAAGTCTACGTTACAGCTTGCAAGCGAGCAAAAAGAAGACGCAGGTCATTGCACTAAAGGTGTTTTTGTTACGTACAAGCCACTGTTATCTGTTCAAGTCTGGTGATTTTATTCAGTCACATCTTGAAAAAGAAAGTTCAATTCCATGAAAATAGAAAATTTTCATTTTCCAATTATAATTTCATACGAGCTGCTCTTCTTTTCTTGCCATCTTCCTTTAAAACTCCTCTCTGCAGCCACTGCCCAGAACTGCCTCCTGTCTCCTCTGTGCCATGTTCATCTACAGGCCATGTTTTCTCTTTTTAGGCAACCTACCAAAAACTTTAAGGGATGTTGATTTGACTTCTCTATAACATATTCTAAGTTTGCATGTAACTGTTTGACATTTAAAAGATATTTAGAGCTTTCCTCTATTCATTCTTAAGTTTTCTGAAATGCCTACAATACCAACTGTGTTCTGAGAAGCATAACTGAAGATAGCTGCCTCCCGTTGGTTTAATAATGAATTTTCATTATATTTCTTAGTTCCTTAGTGACAGTGGCGACTCAGTCCAGTAATCATCTAGAAGAGAAGTAGTACAGAAACAGGTTTTTTTTCCAGTAGTTTCATCTATCTGCAATCTTTACTCTAAAATACATGTCTTTTCTGTTGGGTTCATCTGCTTCATAAATCCTGTAATCAATAACTAATAATTAAACAATTGCATGGCATCAGATTACCTCCAAAGAAAGATTAGTACTAGGAGTAGCATCTGCATTAGCTAATCTGTTGTAATTATCAACAGGAAATTGTTCAAATACTTGATGTCAAATTTGTGTCTGTAACACTCAGAACTCACTTGAATTTTGAGGAGGATTTGAGCCATTCTACTTTCTCATCCTTCTTATTGCAAAATCATAGAATCACTTGAGTTGGAAAAGATCCCTGAAGGTCATGTGGTCCAACTCCCCTCAAATGAACAGGGACACTTCCAGCTTATCTGATACTCAGTGCCCTGTTCAGACTCACCTTGAATGTCTTCAGGGGCAAGGTTTCCAACACCTCTCTGGGCAGCCTGTACCAGTGCCTCACCAGCCTTACCATAAAAAACTTCCTTATATTGAATCTAAATCTCCACTCTTCTAGATTGAAACCATTTCCCCTTGTCTTGTCACATCAGACACTGCTAAAAAGTCTGTCCCTTTCCTTTCTTATAGCCCCCCTTTAGGTATTTAGAGGCCACTATCAGGTCTCCCCAGAGTCTTCTCCGGGCTGAAGAGCAGAGCTCTGTGCTTGTCCTCGTAGGAGAGTTGTTCCATCCCTTAGATCATTTCTGTGGCCCTCCTCTAGATGTGCTCCAACAGGTCCAAGTCTCACCTGTACTGAGGACTCCATATCTGGACTCAGTACTCCAGGTGAGGTCTCACCAGCGCAGAAGAGAGGGGCAGGACCACTTCTCTCAACCTGCTGGCCATACTTCTTTTGTTGTGAAAGATCTCTATTGAAGAAATTTGTGTGGGGACCATGTTCAGGAAAATAGGATATTAGATGATGTCAGTAATGTCAGGCTACTGTTTTCCCTTTCATAATTTGCAGAAATGAATATATTCTTAATTATAAAATCTGTGCATTCCTGAGAGGAGTTAAGAAAAAAAAGGTAATTTTAGCTGCTCTGTTCTGTTTTTGTATGGTCGCTGGTTGAACTCCTGGAAATGAGCATCTTTTATCTCATTAACTTGCTTCTCTTGGGGGAGCGTTTTGTGGGTGCCCTTGAACTAAGTCACTAGCATCACTCTTGCTGACTGCAAGGCACTAGTATATCTTATGTTCTCTATTTTAATTGCCATTTATACAGCACAAAATACAACTCATTTTCAGTTATTATCTGATATGGAGCATATACCCTAATCCCCAAGGCTGAGATCCTTGTACGTTTTTTATCACTTCAAGACACAGCATGTCAGTGTTTTCTGATTGCCTTATTTTTAAGCTAAATTCAGCAAGAAATGTTCCCTGAAGATCCAAATTGTTCAGAAAGATATTGCTTTGTTATGACAACCAGGCATCCCTTCTCACCCACATGGTACTGTCTCATTTCATATTATTGCTTTTTTTTGCCTGTACTTCTTATTTCTGAAATAAATGATAAAGTTTAATCTCTGGTATAAAAAGATCTTCAATTCTCTACTCCTCTTTTCATCAAATGCTGTGCACGTGCCAGCACTTTCCTCTCATCCACAACAAAATAAAAGGTTGTCTCAGAAATGTAAAAAATATCTACTCCTGCAAAATAGCTGGGCTCAGTAACTGAGTCAAAGCGTGACTTTCCTGGGAATGTCACTTAGAGCCATCTGTCCACAGAAGATTTTTGCTTCTTTGCCAGAGCTTTGCACAGACATTGGGCCTGCTGAGTCTAGTGGACATTGAGCTGGGTGAGCTGGAGAATAGGGCACATTCCCCAGAAAGTTGCGTTCTCACCTCCATGATCTGAGTCTCAATTTACTTGCATCTAAAAAGGGAGGAAATGTTTCATGGTTATGCCTGCCCTTTCAATCCATCATTTGGATTTTTCATAAAATTAGAAGGAATCTGGTTGTTTCGGGCATGTTACCTGCAAAATGGATTGGTAGCCCCAGGATTCAGTTTATTTCTAAGCTTTAGGGAAGTTTAACGCTTGTTAATCATACCTGTGGTGGCTTTCAAAGCAGCCATAGGTATTCAGGAGCTGGCCAGTGCAATTATATCGTTGCAAATCTGTAGAGATTTCACAGATTTAAATCACCATAACTGAAAGAGAAATCTAGGGATTAATATTTTCCTTTCTTCAGAGAAAGATATCTTTAAGGCTATGCAGTGAACAGAACAAACTTATCATTACTATGCACTGAGCCATGATATAGCAAGAGTATCCTTAAGCTTTGAGAAATAGTTCTAGAAATGCATCACCAGATATTATATTAGAAAGCACACATTATAATATTCATTACAGTAGTAGAATGTGAACTGCATGTTATTGTAAAAGAAAATCCAATTTGCTGCCTACTGCCTTCAATTTGGCTTTGACAAGTACTCAATCTTTTGCTGTATTTTGCTTTCTATGTTTATCTTCTTGGGCATGTTCTGTAATGTCTGCTTAGGGCAAAAACAATAATCTGTTCATTTAATTTACTGGAAAAGCTCATGTACTCTCTGTGCTTACTAGGTACAACAATATGAAAACAAATCCCAGTTGCTAAAGATCCATTTGACAGTATGAAATAGATTCTGACTTTTTAATTTAGGCAAAAAGCTGGAGAGGGCATAGAATGGATGCAAATTTACTGAGTTGTGCCTTTTATTTATGAATGGTTGCGGGGGAGTGATCTGCAAAACCCTATATTATTTTAACAGCGATGGATGAACCTAACTGGGTATAAAAAGAAATGGTGTTTGACCCTTGCAGAAATGCTCAGGGAACCATCAGGGCTTTTTGACTTGGTTTAAAATCTCAAAACCTGAGTTCACAACAATTTCTACAGACAGTTTTTCCTCAAAGTGGAACATATTTTTAATTAAATTACAATTCGCTAGTTGCTAATTTTTCTCACTGCTAATCATGGGATGGGGTGGGAAGGAGAGTGGCAATAGGAACTTAACAAAATCTTAACACTTCTTTTCACTTGTGCTTGAAGTGATACTGTGTGATGAAAGAGAAACTCATCTTGCCAAAATTTGAGTGTTTTAGCTCTGAGGTGTGATTTGCTTTATATTCATTCTAAATAATCACCTGAATTTGTTTAAGAGTTTTGTCTGGAAGTCTCAAAAGAGAATGATCTGTCTTGCTCTTGGTAATTTGAAGAGTGGTAAAAAGGCATCCCTAATTTTCTTTCTAATTTTACCATGGATACAAGTGTGATATTTTGAATAAGTTCTTCAAATTCTCTAATTCATAAACACCTCTCATGACCTGTTCCCTAAGACATACATCAGATTTTAGAAAATGAAGATGTTTTTTCTGTAGAACCTACAGAATCAAGTAATCTGGCCACTCTGACCTAGAAAACCTTTTTTTTTTAACCCCAATCCCACCTTTTTTTTCCCCAGAAAATAAATGAACAATTACAAGGATATTAATGTTTGTTTTTACAGTGCTGGTAAACCAAATGTTGTGTTCCTTCAGACAGCATATACTGACATGCTTCCTCTTCCCTCAATTTTAACAGGGAATAGCTGAAGGCTGCCCAGGTTTGGTTCGCTATTTTCTTATGGTATAAGCATACTAACAGCTATGCCATGGCCTTATCACCTTGTCAAGCTGTTTTTGTAGAATCAAATACTGCCAGAGCCTATTTGATACTTCCTAGACACCTTAAATTAACATTCTGGGTAGGAAAAGTAAGTCTGTTTTTTTTTTTTTTTCTTTTTTGAAGAGTTTAGTTCCATAGCCAGAAATGTTTTTGTCCTTAAGAACCAAATACTGCAATCCCTGTTACAGGAAAATTCGCTTTGACTTCAAATATAATTTGCTTGAGCTGGCTTGCATGATTTGACCATCTGCAAGCTGATCTGTAAGACATCGGGCTTCTGATTTACTTGATATAAACGTCCAATCTGTTTTAAGCTCTTGTGAGCATTTTAATTTTTCTCATGATGGCATTCATTCATTATAGAGATAGGTGTGATTTTACAAACTGTGTTGTCACATTCTGCAGCTCTGCTCTCAGTCAGTACATTTGCAACCAATTGCAACTATTTTCACATGGCCTGAGTGTGCTTCTATGGTTGACATATAGCTGGCAAGCCCATCACTGTGATTCTGATTCCCACATCTACCTGCTGCATTATCCCACTTCCCCAGGATGTTTTTTTCATGTAGAAGTTTCTTCTGAGTCCCCACTTTTCATTTATTGGTGTGTTTGAAGCTGCTTCTGCTGTGAAAGCGCTAAACATCTTGTGTCTGAAACCTGATTTGGATTATCTAGAAAAAAATATTCTAACTTTTCTGGCAGAAATTAGGTATTGGGTTTTTTTGTTTGCAGAATTAGGTATTGTAACATCACTAAAAGTAATGATTGATGTTATCAATTATTAATCTGGGGACAGGAACACCCAGTCACTCGGTGCAGTGTCTTCAACATTTTTCCTTCACACATGCCCTTAAAGGAAAGGTCCCTTGGATGTGCTGTGTGGAATGGAGTCAGGGATAAGGTTGCCAGACCCAAGGAATGCACACCAGTGCCTCTGCAGAGGTGCAGGATGGGGAAGGCATTTTTTTAATCCAGTGGTCCGAGAGCATTAAACTTTAGACATTGACATCTTCTGAAATTGCTGTAATATTAACATACTCTAAAAGAACATGCTTTCAACTGCTGCTTGATTTTTTTAAGAACGTCTCTCTGCTTTGAAGTCTAAGTTATTTCCATTTCCTAGAAATTACTCTATTCGCTTTTTGAATAAAGTTCTTAATCCTCAACCAATATGGAAATGCAAAAGAACTTCAAAACATGCTCCTTGGTGATTTAGTCTTATATGTCTTCATTCTGCATGAGCCTTTTAATGGTTCTCATTTCATCTGTTGACTTCCATCTCTGTTTGTTGTAAGCTTTTTGCCAAGGAGAGCCTCTCACAGTAATCAATGTTTCATATACAGCAATTGTGCGGGATAATTAAATAAAAAGTCTATTTTAAACCAATTTAAATCAGTCAGACTTTCAGAAATGACAGTTGCTGCACTGTAAAACCAGTGAACAAACTCTTTCAAATACTTAAATCAATCTCAACTTTGTTTCATCTTAATCTTCAGAAAGCAATTCCTGCAAATGTCAATACTGCCCTGATAGATTAGGTGATGATATCTCCGTATGTGTTTGCTTCAGAGGTACACTGGTATCAGACCAATTAAATGAATATAATTGTTACTTTTCTACACAGTATAGATAGAAGCAGATTTCTGTCATGGTGCTTGAGATAAGGCATGTGTTTGGCCTGTATTTACTGCTGTGGTTAATGATTATTATTAGCATAACTGAATTTCTCCTATTACATCTCCTATGTATTGGAGATGCGTAGCAGCTACTGCAGATTTTATCAGCTAACAGCCAGTGATGTCATATGGCCCTACAGCATAAATATTTGTATGACTGGGGAGATGATTTTTGTTCATCTTCTTGGGCTTCTTTTGTTATTGTTGTTATTTGGCTTGCTGTTTTGGATATTTTCTTATTGCTGTTGGTTTTTGTTTTTGTTCTACTATTGGGACCTGTTTTGGACCTGTGTTGTACCAGCAGAGGTAATTTTTTTTTTGCCACAATAAAAGACAGAGTGGAAACAAATAATATAACAGTAAGTTAGAGATGGACCAAATCACTAGCATGACAAAAACCATCTCTGCTGAATCTCATTTAGAAGTCATATGCAATAGACAAAACTGTTTATTTTTTTTTGCTTGAGTCTGCTGTTACCAGTCTATGAACATCAAAGACACATTTCAGTGCACATATTCCCGAAGAGGCTTGCAGTAAAGTAACTGCTAATGTGTGTCCCTGAATGATATTTGCTTAGATGTCACTTGTCATCTACAGTCCTGAGTATAGAAGTAAATGTAACTCAGTTATCAGTCTTGGTGTTTGTCTGGTGATAGCAGTCATCTTATTCACCTATGTAGGTTTCGTGTTGGTAACAAATGCAGTCATAGATGAAAAAAAGATTAGGAATGAGTGGGTGCCATTGCTGTAAGCAGGCAGTTACTTGTCTAGCTCTGAGAACTCTCATGATTTGCGATCATTAAAAAATCAAAATCTGAATCACTAAAATTAGTCTAAAATACATAGCATTTGTATCTTGTTCAAAAACTGCAGCTGGCAGAGTTGGTTAATTGATTTGTAGGTTATTCCACAAGGTATTAGTGATGCCTTCCACTGAAAAACTTAGCTGAAGCTGTAATGTGCTTTTAAGAAGACTCAGAGATCTTACATCTAAAATTTCATATCCAGATAGTATCATAATTTGCCTTCGCTTTTTGTGAGAATTGAAAACTGTCAGGAATTGCGTTGTTTCTCAAGTAAAATTACAGCTATTTCAGGGCGTATTCGGAATGTCTGGTGGGCTGAGCAGCCCTCAGCTCAGATTGCTGCCTCCACGTCTGCAGACAGTGTTGCAGAAAGAGTGTGTTAGAAATAATTGAGGAACCAAGATTCACTGATGACACAAAATTGTCCAGATAAACGAATCTGAGCATGAGAAACCTAGCTGGTAATTGGTACAAGGGCTGACTGTCTGTGTAAAAGCAGATGAAAGCAGGAAGGTAATGGTAATTTGGCTGTGTCCTGGTATGTTTAATACAGAAGGGAACACACAAAAATGGGAGAAGGACAGATACCTCTCCTAGGCTGAAAAAAATCCCTTGCAATAAAATCAGTGCTGAGTGCATTGAAATTTAGTAAGGGTAAAGAAAGTAAGAGTTTCTGTAAATACATTTGATTAAAAAAAAAAAAGAAAAAGAACAGGCTATCAATTAAAAAAAAGAAGAATCCAGAGAGGAAGCATTCAGTGTCTTCTTTCTGTCTATAAAAAAGGTTAGCAGTGACCAGATATTTATGAGTCTAATAAGGTTTTAAGAAAGATCCAAAACAGATACATCAAGAGCTAATACTATCAAACTGATTTGATTTTCTTCTTTGACAGAAAGCTTGCTAGCTCTAAGAGTATGCTGTACTGGAAATTTAGATAAAGCCTGCTGTCCTGTCCACTGATGTGTTCATAAGCAATAAGGTGGATGAAGCACCTATAAGGTGTAGTGCTACAGTCAGTTTGGAAACTGTAATTGAACAGCAATAATTGACAGTATGGTTTTCCAGTTTCTAGAAGGGTCTTAGGACATTTTCCATTTTAACATATTTTCCCTTTTTGTTTCTTCCCTTTTTCTTTTACCAGTGGGGAAAAAAAAAAAAAAAAAGTGAAATAATTGGGTTCAGAAGTACACTTCTTTAAATCTAATTTGCTTACCAGAGAGTCAAATTCCCCTTAGGTTGGAGACACAAAGTACAATGCATGAGATGTACAGAAAAATGTTCTTGTTGTTCAATATCAAGGGTAAGAGCAAGAATAAAACTAGGGTTTTCCTCCATTAGTTTGAGCAAATTGTGAAGGAAAAAAAAAGTCTATATATTAAATTCCTACTTAACACAGTATACTTAATACAGTATAATAGCTTTCTTTTTCTCTGTGTGGTTCAAATAAGCAGATTAGAGGAGGGCAGATCAGTAGGAAAATTAAGTTGCTGCTTGTACTTTCAAGAAAATGGGCTGAAGGAAGAAGAGGTCTGCTGCTAACCTACATATCACTCAGAAAATAAATTCTCATGCAGAAACTTTTCTATTGCATGATTTGTAATAGTATTCCTTTCCAAATCCATAACTGCTGATTAATGAAGATTAACATGCCTATGGCCACAAGTAAGCTTTTCATTTTGTTATTTTTGAGCTTCTCATCTTTGTGATTAATAATTTGTCAAAAGGCTTGAATTCTAGACTCCGAATACTAAATTCATTAACAATTAGAGCTCTGCAAAATAAGACTGTAAACAGAATACCCAATTTACCTTTCATATACGCTGTAAAATACAAAGACCTTCAGTAGGAGGAGGACCAAAGTGATGCAATACAGAGAGAAATGGAAATGCTAGTGCCTGGAGGCTGACACCTGACAGAAGAATGGGGTCTGCTTCTGGCCTCTTCCTCACATGGCCTATGGATAAGTATGTGGGAAAGACATGTTGTTTGGGGAATGTAAGCCATGTGTTTGGAGACGGGGAGTCTCCAGTCCAGAATGGAAAGAACGAGAATGGAGACCAGGAGCTAGGAAACAAGTGAGAAAGATAAGGGCAATTGTACTAAAGTCTGTAGGCAAGCGGGCAAAGATACTTGCTACTTCCAGACCCAAACTGTACATTGAATTCCTATACTCTCTCACATTAAAGGAATGACCTATTAGAGATACAAGTATTTAAATAATGTATAGCATGGTATGTATCAAAGAACAGGTGTTTGTTTTTTTTTTGGTGGGACTGGCAAGGATGGTTTAAGTCAGTAAGGAGTTCAAAAAACAAAGCTGCTAAGGATAAGAATGGGTGTTAGGGAGAAACAGTCTTAGATAAAATGGGAGAGTCCTTACTTTGTACACGTGATTCACAGCCAGGATCTCCTCCACAAAGATAAGCCTTAGAATAGTAGTTTGTGACTCAAACTTACTTTCTCTCCCATTGTCAGAGGAATAGCACTGTGTGGCATTTGAGAGAAATCCGATTGACTCAGAATTTTTGAATATTCTGAAAATCATAATAATTCATTTCAGTATAGAATGGTCATCAGGAATATCAGATTATTTTTCCTTGGTGGTGTGAAGTGATAATTCTTAGAATCTACCCTTGTGTGGTGCACAGGTGAGTGATCATAAATAACAGAGACCATCATCATAAACCACCTTAGCTGCTGAGATGGAAACAGAAGTTTTAAATGTGAACAGTTGATTAGTTCTAAATAGATGCTGTTGAGCTGTTCTTTACATTTCGGAACTTACTTTTTTATTCAGAAAAATACAGAAGTTGTACTCTTATATTTACATCATCAATTTAGAAAAATATGTGGAAAGAAAATGGGAATGCTTTTCCCTGAAGCCAATCTATGAATATCTAACTCACTGAACATTCTGAGGGAACGCACTCATTGTCACTAATGTCATTATTAGGAAATTTGTTACAAATTCTCTTACTAAAATGTGATTTATGCTATTTCTGTCATCCATTAGAATCATGAATTTTGAATGAAAATACATTCACTAAACAAGTGGTAATTTCTTTTTTAAAAGGCATCTTGGGAGCAATCATATTCTATCAAGATTTCTAAACCAATGTTAGCATCCACTGCTGCTTAGGGAAGCTTCTTTTTATTTTTATTTTTATTTTTATTTTTATTTTTAAAGTTTTTATTAATAAAACAATTGTGAAACTTTTGTGAAAGAACTTATGGAGCCAGTGTAACTGGAACAGTCTTTATTTGTAACTGTAACAGGGTAAGCTTTGGATAATTGTTCCTGCTCTTACTTTCATTTATTCTGATGATAATGTGTTTGTATTGGAAGATGTTTTATTCTTTTCAAGTGATAATTGTTTCATAGTCACCCAATCAATGCCATATCTATGGCCACTGGAAATGGCCAAGATAAGCAAACACTGTTCACATTTTATCTGCTTCTTCTGGTGCTCCACTACTTCAGAGATGAGCTCTCAGCTAGGATGTATGCTAGTTAAGGAAAAACATTAGCTACTATTTTAAGATGGAATGGACAACTGATACTGACAGAACCTCTTTTGGACTTCAGCTAAATAAGCAGCTCTGTCTGTATGATGTTTTCTTTCTTTTCTTCTTTTTTTATTTTTTTTAACTTGTTGGGTTTTTTGTTTTTGGTTGTTTTTTTTCAGTGAAAGAAATCACAGCTGATGTTTGATGTCTTGATCAGCACTTTTCTTGTCTGAATAATTGTCACATTCAGGGTAGATTGGATATTTTACTGAACTACTCTCAGTGCAGAAAAAAAAAAGCAGATGCTGATTTGGTTCCATGCAGTGAATATCTTTAGCTTGGACTTCTACAGAGAGCTAACAAATGTCTTTTCCCTGATTTTTGCAGAAGATCCTGCAGTGCTGATCATTTTCCCAGTCTCTAGGGAAGCAACTGCAGTGTGCCAACACACTGTGAGTTTCAAAGCTGGCATGGGGTCCCTACCCTCCTGCTGAGAGGCCCTCATAAAAATAAGGTGACCTCGGTAAAATTACCCAGCAGGCCTTGGTGAAAATGAGCAGAGGAGACCAACTGCTAATATGATGATGTCAAGCACATTGTTCTACAATAATGTAGTTGCTAGTGCTGCAATCAAGGAAAAACAGGGAGAAAAGCTGCTTTTCCATTTACTTCAACCATTCTGCCTAGACTAGAAAAATAAAAGCAAACAAAAGCAGTTAGTTTAACCCTTGCAAATGCCTGTATGTAACTGAAAAACCTGGTGTTTCTTTTTGATCTTTAGTCATCACTCCAGTGGTACAGCCACTGCAGGTTTTGGACATTGTGCAGTCAAACGTGAATTCATGTAATTCTGGTTGCAAGCAGCCCTGATTTCATGGCAAAGAAAAAAAAGAGATATTATGGAAGGGAGCAAGTTACCTAGGTCACTCCAAAAGTAATGCCTCTTATCTATTTCCATGGAAACTGCAACAGATACAAAGAGCGTAATAATGCTAGTTTATAGAGCAAATTCTCAGCTAGAAAACACTACTTTTCAGAATAATCACAACGATCAACTGTGCATTTTTGCCAGCAACGAACAAGAGTCTGCATGCCACACTCATAAAAATACACACCAATGGAGGTGATCCATGTCACCACTGCTAAAATGCACCACCCACTACCTCAATGTGTTCACATTGTTTGGTTTCCATAATCATTCAGCAATCACCGGCAAATGTCAATGGGAGCCATTGATGATATAGAGATAGATGGGTGTTTCATCTATTGCTTTCCTGGCTTTGCCATTGACTCACAGGCACGCTGAAAAAAGGACCCAAGTGGTCTTCAGCTTGTTATCTCTAAATCCTTAGGTTAGTTTTGAGAACTGTAAATAGTAACCCTAAGAACTTCTAGAGAGTTATTTGTGCTTATTATGAGATTTCTCTTTTATGGGAAATTGATTTATAAGTGAGCTGAGAAGAACTTGGAAAATCTTACCAAACGTACTGAATAAAAGAACTGGAAGCAACTCTAGGTATAACAAGTGCATCTGTTTGTGCTTTGCATATGCAATTTGACCTGTGGTATGTGATAGAAATATAGATTGATGTGTAAATGAATGATTTTCCTAGGCAGCTGGGAATAAACAATGATTTATCAATAAATTCTCTGAGCTGTATCGTATTCAACTAAAGCATCATCACTTTGAAAAAGCTGAACAAATAAAATTCTTTTAACTTCAGAATAATTCAGCATTTCCAGTTCTCCCTTTACAGAAGACTGATGGTTTTGCATATGATTAATAGTGTATTCACGGAAAAAATTCTCACCCTACCGTAACCCACCATGAAATGTCATTTCCTTTTGGTGTGTGTGTAAAGACTGTATTAAGGCATAGATCTACATAGTTCAAGCTTTTTCTGCATTTGAATTTCTCCTTAATCTCCAAAATAAAACACACATGAATGGTTGCCTAACTAAATCATCTGAAATGTCGCAAAGCTAATTATAGTTAATTACAAATTAAACTCTCTTGCATTGGAAACTAAAATTTTGTGACATCAGTATAGTACGTTACAAATATTTGAGTGTGAAGACAGTTTTCATAAAATCAAGTAATCTCCATGATAGGTTATTAAATTAATTTTAATTTTATATGTAGAATATGACCTTATTAGAAATTGTTATCTGAAGAGTAGTCTAAGAATTTTCCATTTTTCAGGATATTTTCATATTGCATTGCTTGTTAGGGAAATCTTTCAGAAACAATATTTTTGACTGGTTTCATGCCTCCTTGGAATTTGTCGCTACCTAAAACAAGTTGCTGTTTGTATTGATCACAGAAAAAAAATCATGTTAGAATTAGGGATATGCTGAAGAGCTATGCTCTGTTTGTCAGAAGCTGCAGACAGAAAAAATATATATATTTGTGTTAAAAAATTGTTCCATCTCATGTGGTCATTTTTTAAAAAATTAAGATATCATATAAATGATTAAATGTTGTTATGAAGAAAATGTTTCATTTCAAAACAGCTAAAAAGAATCAATAGGATACTTAAGAAATTTTAAAGTCCATTAGATTTAGATAAAACGTTCTGTCCCTGCTAAACTTTATTGTCTTATTTAAAAAAATGTTATCTTACATTTTTCACAGTGATCTATTGTTGAATAGAGATGGATATAATGTGTTGGAAACCAAATTGAAAAGAATTGAGAGAAAAGCTATTGCATGTTTATATTTACCAAGAAAATTATTGCATATATTTTGAATTCCGAAGATTATTTAAAGTACTTGTGGTTAATGTTGACATATTGTTTGCTTTATGGTCAAGACATTATGATTTTATTTATTGGTGGTTTTTTGTTTGTTTGTTTTTTGTAATTGAATGTGTCCAGTGATTATTCAGTGGCATTTCAGCTACAGGATACATTTTCAGCTCTGAATTTGGATACTGTTACAAAGTACTGTAAAATACTTCGCATTTGAGCCAAAATTATTTTCATGTAACAACGAAATACAGACTCAGCAGTCCTGGAGTATTTAGTAAATTTCTGTATTTCAGCATATTCATCAGTGATCTGGTAAATCTGACTACATTTACTGCTGCCGTGTTTAGTTATTTAAAGTAGAAAATACAAGAGTAATTTTGGGAGGTGTTTGTAAGAATTTGGTGACTGCAGGGTAAAATGGGACATGAAATTTATTGTGGATAGTGGTCCAGTAACACAGAAGAAAGTTGTTTCAGCTCAACATAGAATGATGAGCTCAAGGCTCTTTAATTGTTAAGAGCAAGATCTTGGTGCTGTTAAAGATAGTACTGGTGAAAAGTATTAGTTTGGTGTTTGGTGAGTTTCCAAAACTAATCATATATGAATTACTAAGGAAGGAAGGAAGAGAGAAGTAAAATGTGCTGTTATATCCCTCTGTAAATACATTCTTCATCCCCACCATGAATGCCACGGTTTTCTTTGTTGTCTCTCCCAACTCACAAAGAATATATTAGAATTAAGAAGGCTTAAAGAAAGGAAATAAGGGTGGTTTGTATATATCAATGGCTAAGCGGGCTGGGACTTTTTATTGGAAAGAAGTCAGTTGGGAAAAGGAGGCTAAACTTCTAGTTACTTCACTAAATACAAATATTTTTAATGTGATATTTGAAAGTCCTTTGTTTTCTTGTCCTTTTGTCTGTTTCCGTGTTCTTTATTGCCTCAAATTAGGGTAAAAACAATTAAATGTAACCTACCTTGAGGACTTCCTGTCCTCATAATGGTCCAGGTTAGTCTTTAATAGAAATCCGTGGTAAAAATCCTAGTGGGATTAGATTCAGAATATGTAAATACACTCCTTTGAGACACATAAATTCATTTAAAGAGTTAAATCCTGTTCATCACAGACAGTCAGTGTTGCTGTTTGCTTCAGAGGAGCTACTTGCTTGAATTAGGACATTATCCATAATCAGCAAGTCCTCTCAAAGCTTGGATCAATGGAGGTTCTCCATTCTTATCTCTTGGAGCCAAAGGAAGGAATGAAAAGAGGAAAAAAAATGACAATAGATGTTCTTATCAGCTGGTTTAATCAGGTAACCACTTATCACTCCACTTCATTGGAAAAGAAAAACCCCACTTTTTTGAATCTTCTGACCTTGAAATGCAAAGAACCTGGCCTGTTATGTGAGAGGCTCAAAAGATAACCTTCTCTTCCTTTTCACAGTGAAAGGGTGCATGTTTCTGCAGTGGGAAAATCAAAGCCTTGTTTTTCTTTTTTTAAAGAATGAAATAATAGAAGAGCTTAGGTAATATCCATGAGAGGATGTAGTGCTTATTTAAACTGACATAGTAGGGAGCCCAGAATATGCGCTCTTCTATCCTGAGTACCTACAAAATGGCATGAATCTACTGGCCCTTCTTTCAATCTTCAGCGCCCTAAGAGATTTTACCTTTTGTAAAACAAAAAGGTGCATGTAAAAATGCACTCAAAATAAGCTTTATAAACTTAATATGCAGGATGGAGATATATATATATATATCTCCATATATATATATATAAAAGACTGTTGTAGGTTTTAAAGGCAAAATTACTGTGAAATTTAGAAACTATGACAAAAATTTGCCCTGGAGGCTATGGAGGGGCACTGCTGATAGCAGGGAAACTATTGCACTCAGCAAAAAACTTCCAGTACCTAAACCTATTGTTTGGTTATTTGGAAAAGAATAGCTTATAGAAAATTGGAAAGAGAAAATTTCAAATAAATCCTTTTCTTGGTCCCTTAAGCTATACCAAAATATCAAATTACATTTTGACCTTATCTAGTTGTGTTCATTTTGTTTTACTTTTCTGTGTAATTGAGGTGATAACCTCAGGTCTAAATACCCCATGCATTTCCATCTTTTCAATTTCCTCTCTCTCCTTCCATACCTTGGGTACAGAAGGGTTGTATGGCAGAATGTAATTCTAATTCCACTGTGCTCTGACTGACCTCAGAGCTAGGATAGCAGTGCTTTATAGTATTTTCTTTGCTGCAAATAAATTCTGCTTGGAAAGCTCCCTTCATGATTCAGCATTCTAGAAGTAACCATGTTTAAATAGCAGAATATTTTGCAAGGATTTAGTGATCTACTTGACAGTTAGACTCTTGGGAAACATATGTGAAGGGGACAAGAAAGTAGAACTGTACCTAGGGAAAGATTGGAAGAAATACTGGAAAGAAAAAGCCAAGAAACATTGCCATTGTTGATGCAACAGGGAAAAAAATGTGGTCTAAGTACTACCTTTGCTACTAAAACATTTGCTTTAAATATTATCTGGAGAAGCAAATTATTTTTAATAGCCACAGCTGACTCAAAATGATGTTCTGTGCTCGAAGTAATTTCTTTTAATGTTTGTAGCATTTAAACCCTTAGAGTCTGTTGTAGTCATCAATTCTTTCTGTCTGTTACAGGATAAGTAGTTCGGGGATCAATTTTAAAGCACCTAGCTAGAAACTAAGTACAAATTTCCAGTTGTGAAAATTCTATCCTATTTGGTAAAATATTCTAAAAATCATGAACCATCACAGTTAAAAATATATACTTTTTTCTAGATGGAACTTTTGCTTCCAGACTTTCCCTTGGATATTAACAAAATATCATGAAGGTAGGTTATGATAATTCTGTATGCTTACAGTACCTACATATAAGTAAGTATAAATACATTTTGGAAAATGAATTTAAGCTGGATGAACTTCATTCCTCCTTCTTTCAAAATACCTTCATGTAAAGGAAGGCTGAAAAAGACATATAATTGCAGAAGAAATTTTAAAATTATCAACACAAATCAATTTGCTCAGAAAAGGCTTTCCTCTTTTGCATATTAGTTTTGAAAATGGCAAGCAAACCACAAAAATGGGCTGATTTTATTGGCTTCACACAATTTAAAATTCTTTTCATCATATAATAATTAATTGATGTTGCTCCAGTTTATGTTTAGAACATGAAAACTTTATTTGGTGTTGTGCTTGTTTAGTTGAATAGAAGCATCGCTGATCATCAGAGAACAGCTTCAAATGGAATCCTGCTTGCAGCTGGAAAATGGGGCTTGAAACAATTAAGCTAGAATTATAGTTACAGAAATGAAAAAAAAAAAGAGAGAGAGAGAGAAACAGCAAAAAACAAATAATGATTATTGGATGGAGTTTTATTGACTCCCTGTTGTAGTCTTCACATTGTTTGAAAATCTTTTAAGTTGTTCAGAAATCAGCCTTCCTGTGACTTAATGGGAAAGAACAATGCACAAGTATTAGTTCTGTCTCAGAGTAAGACTTAGAAAATGACTTGTGAAAACCTATAGCCTTTTCTCTGTTTTAAATGTTATTTCTTCCAGACTAAGTCAATTTGTATTTTTTAGCCTGAAAAGTTCTTTCCATGGCTGAATGAAAAAACAGTTGTGGAGAAATTAGGTAAGTCATTGTTCCACACCAGAGTAATTTTCTTTCTGTCTTTGTCCTTGCTAGTGCTGAGTTTTGGGTTCTTTTCCTATTTTTCTTTTTTCATTCTTTTCTTTTCTTTTTTTTTTTTTTTTTTTTTCCCTCTTCCCAAGTCTCTCAAGGTTTTTCAATTACTTTGAGGTCAAAACTTTGGAACATGAAGAGAAAAGCATGGTAACAAATGTCACCGCTGGGTAAACACGTGGTCTTTCTGTTACCACTAACTGACAGCTGGTGTGACAGTATTTTTCTTGTTATATTTCTTAGAAAACTTGCTTTGCAAAATATTTTTTCTTTTCCATGAAAAACATTTCGTGCTTAATGTGACCACTTGGACGTTTTCTAGCCTCTGTCCTTGGAACACCTCCTACATCAGGTTTTGCTTAGAAGCCAGAAATTATGTCAGTGCAACTGCTTCAGCTGCTAATTTTCTAAGACACAGTCTTCAGTTTTCCTTTTGGATTCTATTCGAACTAACTCAAACTTTTTGGTCAATTATCACAACTGAGGAGGTGATAGACAATCAGAGCTTTATACTTTTCTAGGCGTAGGGAGATAAGATGGAGATATTCCTGGACTTTAAAGCCCTGTAACACTTAGTTTCAATCCCGCCAAGTAGTTGACTGTAAATAGATGAGCACTTGCATCTTTTTAGAGATGCACTCGCTACCTGTCTCTTTAATGCATGCTCACATGATCATGCACAAGCATTCATTTACAAATGCTCCTCTAATATTTATAGGAACAAAACCAAGATTCCCGAGAGACTATAGGTAGTGAGAGGAAGGATGGGTAGCAGAACATTTGCTTGGTTTATTTAGTTCATAAAAGAAGTGCCTCACAGATTTGACCAAATAACTGTTACCACATCAAGAAACATTGATTTCTTCTCTTAAGGGGAGAACAGAGATAATTGAAACATCTCAATCACAAATTAGATGAGTTACCCTTGGCTCAGTCTTGCTTCTCTACAATCTTACTTTTGCTTGCTCAAGTTACATACACTCACAAATAAGTTTGGGTACCTAATTGTTTTCTGCTTACGGGATCACTGCTAGTTTAAAAAGTTTCCCGTGTCCCACTTGAAAGTACTGTTTTGAATTACTCATTTGAAACATTTTCAGGGAACATTTTATTTGATCACCAAATGTCTAGTCACCAGAAGGTTTATAAATCTCCGAGAGGCTCTCAGTCTTTCCAGAGATATAATTGCAGATGAGACCATCTGTTCTCTTTTCATCTCTGTCTTCCATGTTTATCTACCTTTCTGATGTTTGTTCTGATGTTTCTGATGTTTTGGTGTGTGGATGGCAGAGGAGCTTAGCAGCTGCGAAAAAGATGCTAGTGCTCGATATTGTCAGATCTGAAGAAAACAGTAGATTTTGAAACCTGACAAATGTATTGCAATAAATATGTGAATGGTTTCAAATTCAGAGTTTGTGAACAAAAATGATGAAACACTATAAACCAAATTTAATTCACAGAGCTTAATTCCTACACCATTTCCTGCAAGGGTAATGTATGTTTTTCAAAACATCTTAATATTATGCATGACTCTTGGACATCAGCAGTAGTACTGTTTTTTTTCACTTGACAAAATTCTCTTTTTACTTATGTTTTTTTGTATATCAGAACATAAAAAGGTAATTTCCCTGTTCTTCAGTGTTCCGACATTAGGGCACCTCCCACGGTTTGTTACAGTATATGTATTATTCCTATTTTGCAGACTGTGACATGTGTAAAGATGAATCCCCTTCCTCAATTACATTAGAGGTAAATGCCCTTTGTAAGACTACAGTAAGTTTGTGTGAAGGTATTTTCCTAAGTGTAAGTATAACATCTTTGGCAAATGTTAGGCCTGTTTTACATTAGTAAGGTCTAACAGTCCTGTACTCTATTTTTATGAGGGTTGTTGACAGCTGCCTTCCTGAGGTGACTGTTAGCTACTAAATACATGCAATTTGTTAATCATTCATATTTGTTGTAATTATTCATGATGCAGTTTGGGAATCTTCAATCCCTGTTGCTGGAATGGCATTCTGTGAAAAGTAGCACTGTTTGTTCTCTAATTATCCACTCAAGGTATGACTTTGGGACTGAAGTATGAGACTACAGGTATTTCTTGTCTGACCCAGAACTGTTTTTGTGTTCTCATGGAGTTATTGACCAAATCTTGCCAGTCAGTCTGCTCCGCGTTGCAAGGCACTGGCAGACATGCTGCAGGGCGTTACTGAATCAGTGAACTAATCTTTGTAGCTCCCTGCTTCCTCAGGGCTGCAGCCCTCCTTGCACAGTTGATTGGAATCAACAGTCCTCAGAAGTGCACTTTTCACAATGGTCTGCCAACAGCCCTCAGCATCTTACAGTGTTTCTTTTCCATTGCTTTTACTACCTATACTCCTTTACAGGTGCAGAATTGAAATCCGATGGTCTATTCAGTTCTCTCACAATGGATTGCCCTTCTCTGTCCCAGATTGCTGCTCCCCTGGTATGTGGAGAAACTTGTTCTTGGGGTTCTGCTTCCACTCAGTGTGCAGTTCTGCAACTTGGTACATAGAAACATAAAATAGAAAATCAGATGAACTAAAACACTAACAAGAAACTTTTACAAGGTGTTTGTCTCCTCAAGGAGTGACTGAAATACTAACACTGCGAACCAAATTTTCACAGGGATTTTGTTTATTCATAAACAGTTTCCTGTTAAGACACAGTGTTACTGTACCATGCAGCATGTAATTTTTTGCTAATTGTTACTAATGACATGTAACTGCACCAATAGGTTTTTTTTTGGGGGGGGGGTTAGTTTTTTTATTTTATAATAGATCGAGTGATGGTTGTATCATCAAACACAGTTCTCTCCCATTTCTTTGTCAAGAAAAGATGATGAAATGCACGTGATGTTTTTAATTGATGACCTTTTCATTTTTAGAGTTGGCTCATTAGCTGAAGACAGTGTTGTTGAGTGTAGTTACTTTCTGCTTTGTAAAGATTTTTGACATACTTTATAGAGTGTTTTCTTCATTCATAGTTTCCTTTTCTCCTCTCTAACAATGACTTTATGAATTCTGTGTTTGTTAGGAGCCAAATTGAAGATTTTACATGCATTTTATGTTGTTGGGATACAAGATAAGGAATATCAATTAATTTGACAAGGCCTCCTGCTTTTCTGTCATGTGGTAGAGTAAAAATTAAATAATATATAGTCTCTTTCTAATGAAATGAAAGATTATTATCAACATACAAAGAGAATATCTAAAATAATAGGACCTGAATTGCTTCTATAATGTATCACTGATTACAGTTAAAATCTAAATGTTTATCTTTCTCTCTGAGAAAGTTAAATGGACTTAGAAAGTGATTGGAATTAGACTGAAATGTAGTAGATAAATAATTTTTAGCAAAAGACTTAAAGACACACTTTTTAAAAATGACTATTTTTTTTCCATTAAAATGATTCATTCTACATTAACAGATAATAGAGGTGTCATTCCATTGACATCTACATTTTTGCATAATGAAAATCCGACTGTGCAGTTTCAGCCTCCTGAAAACTAGCCTAATGGACACCATTTGATTAAATGGGCCCTGAAACTGTCAGCTGCAGACACTTGCAGCTTGGAAATCTGCAGAGGAATAAAAAGCACTGTTTTTTTTTGTTTTTTTTTGTTTTTTTTTTTTTTGCTACAAAAGCTTGCAGTTTGTCAATTCGTCAAAGTTAAGACATTACCTTGCAGAATTTGTGGCTGTCAGTTCTAGTGTTTTCCACTGGAGGACAGCCTGTCATAATGTTGTGCTCCCTGAGCTGGAAGCAGAGCTGGAAGGAATCCATCCTAATATTCCCCCCAGGGAGGAGAAGACAAGGTTACCATCCCTAAAAGAATGCTCTGATATGTGGGCCAGAAACATTATAGGCCTATCTGGGATTTTCCATGAAGTCAAAACAAATGCCTTCTCCAGCTTTATTGCTTTTCCGTGATACTTGGAGATGGAAAATATCAGTAAAAAGAAAAAAAAAGAAAAAAAAAAAAAAGGAAGAATCTGTGCAAAAAATCCAGGAAAGTAAAACATCTGTGCAGGTTTTGGACAGATTTATTCAGAGGTTGTTGAGTTGGCTGATCAATAGAGTACTGAGGTGCAAAAGTTCTTTTTTGCTGGAACTACAAGGAAGCCAGGGGAAATTGAGAAAGAATTGGATAGAGGTGTGGCTAAATACATTGCATGGTTCAGCCCTGACCTGTAGGAAAGACATTCACTTGGCTTTATGAGTTCAGATAGATTCCAAGAATATGACAGTTTACTGCCTTGTGAGGCTCATTTCTGTTATCAGCTGAACATTTCCTATATGATTAACAAATCCCCTGTGCAGAGTTCAGTCAGTCACTGTCCCAGTCCTGCACTACAGGATAAAATCTTCTTTCCAGCCTGTTAAGAGACCATGTCTTCTAATTTTTTTGTGATTTTTTTTTTTTTTTAGTTCTTTGTGAATAATAACTTTCAGCATGCCTGGCTGTACCTTTAAGCAGTTTTATTCATCAAACAACTTGCCTTAGCCTCCTATTTACTCAGCTTCTGCAGACTGAGAACTCACTCTCCAATTCAGAACGCATCTCAGGGGTATCGTCAGCATTGCATCTTCAGTAGATTAAAGATGGTTGGATTCGTTGGATTTTAGAGATCGGAATACTTGAGTTCAAATCTTAATGCAGATTTTCTCTCTGACCTTGAATAAATCACACATAATCTCAGTCTTCAAGATGGAGGTGACTAGTGGTTTCCACTTGACAAGCTAGAACTGTGGAGATTGTGAGGTATTTCTGTAATGAAACCCATGAGTATACATATACTCACACCTATTCACAGCCTAATGAACAGGGAGATGCAGATGGACTCTGCTTTCTCTGTCAGCTCTGCAAATATAGGTTTAGAAGCAACGTAATAGATTTGTCTTTGTAAACACCCTTCCAAGTATCTCAGAATATATTCACTCTCTTTTACACTGTGACAGGCAAAGATAAAATCTTAGTGCTCCTTGTGCAGACAAGGAAAGTTTTCGTATATTTTATGAAAGAAGCATTTGTCAAATCTGGCCTACAAATTGAATTATTAAGCAAATGCATGACAAGTAAGGGGGAGAGGTCCAGCAAATGAGCCTTGACGAGCTAAAGTTCACATTTGGTAATATAAGGTAAATGCTTGAGTGGTTTCATTTTATGCTACTTCTACAAACAGGGATTTATTGTTCTTTCCTTGCTTCTCCTTGTCAATGACAAATAAAGAGTTCAAAGATTAAAATGTATCTTAAGAGCCTCAATTCAGTAGAAAATTACACTTCAAGTAAATGGGAGACCACTAAATTCTTTTCAATCAGATATGTTTTTTTATTCTACTATTATTCAGTATTACACGCTCAGAAATTGTATGTTTGGGATGGGGGGAAAACAGTCCTCAAATGAAAATTAATAATTTAAAGGAAAAAGAAAAGGTTTTCTAGTAGTTGAAAGGATGTCCTTTTCTGCTTTGGATTTTTCATTAACGTGGTCAAATTCCATAATCCATACTGTCTTGGCAGCATGTTCTTTAGGTTCAGAAATTGCCATGGTTTACCAACACCAGTGTTTATCAATACATCCCACCTTCACAAAATGAACTTGGTTGAGTATAGGTTGAAATAGGCACTAGCTGTAAAACACTAATTTTTCTCTCACCTCGGAGCAACTTGGCTCTATAATCTGACATCTGGATGTTACCTAGCCCTATGACAGGAAGAATTTTGGGGGTGCTGCAAATCTTCTGTTTATTGAACTTAGGGATTTATAAGATTACATTTTCTTCCTCTACCGTTATAAAAAAGCTTATAAAGTTAAAAATACATGAAAAGCGTAAATGGTCTCCATTGTTCCACAGATGCATTAGAATTCAATACAGTTCATCATCCCCCAAAATGTTCAAGTAACATGTTAGATGTTTCTCAAAAGGGCATACATTATTTTATTCCATCATTTTCATGTGTTGCTGGGTATGCAGTGAGGAGGAGTGCTTTCTGAACTACTGAACTGAATCACAAAAAATTTCACTGCTTCTCTCAAAATATGATTAAAATGACATGGAATTTCTTTTCCATGTTGATCCTTCCAATAAATTATGATCTTTTTAAATTGGCTTGGATTTTGACTGCTTTATAATATACAGAGGAGATTGTTATCAAGAAGTGTGAGGGAAGTATTTGTATCTTTGACAATGGTGTTAAAAGCCTTTGTTAGTCATAAGAGTAATTTTATCAGTTGATATCAAAAGCCAAAATCTTTTTGCCTTATTTGCATGAGCAGTCCATTCTTGAAGCTAGCATGAATATTGTTATGAAAATGCAAGCACAGTCTTGCCTTCAGGTCAAGCAAGTGAAAAAATAATACCTCAATAGACATAATATATATAAAATGTCCTACGTTAGAAAATTTTGCTATGTAGAAATGTTAATCTTCCACACCATTACTGCAGCAATTATACTACAGTATGACCAGCGGAAAAAGGCCACAGTGGAGGTCAACAATTTTGAGTCAGAGGTAATTAGCATCTGTAGTTGTGCCAAAACACAGTCCAAGGTAGGTTCTGTTTCAAGAGACAAGATAATCTGCAGGGTTTCTTTTTCTCTCTGTCATTTCAAGCATTTCTGTTTGTGTCCATATGTTGCTACATGATGTGATTCAATCTTATTCTATATATATATTTCCCCGTACATAGGTTTCATAATGAAACATCTCAAATTCATGGAGAAAAATTCCTGGTGCTTCTTCTTCATCTAGAATTTACAAAAATTTCACCATGTTACCCACAAATATGCAGCAAAATCCTGTTCTCAAAGAAGACAATAAAAAATTGTATTTATTTCAGGAGAAGAACTAGTTTACAAAACTATTTGAAAATAGTGATAAAATAGTAATGAAAATTACTGGATTTTTTTCTAGCTTCCAATTTCTGTTCTCAATTCTACTAAGCCTAATTTATATGATCTTATTATTTTCAGAAAATCCATTATGTCAAACTGATGTACGTGATACATGATGTATAAGACACAAACTTGTCTGTGTTGGTATCTTTATCTATAATTTGTATTAATCTTTGGAGAACATGTGTTTACCTAATTATCTAGTACTTCCTAAAATCTGAGTCAGTTTTACCCAAGGATAGGCAGGTGCTGATGCTAGCGGTTTAGTTGCTGTACTTGCTTACATAGGCAGTCTATAAAATTTGCCATTTTCAGTTATTTTTTCATGCAGTGATGTCTGAATACACTCAGTATTCAAAGCTGTCTTTCAGGAAAAGAAAAAAAAGATAAAGCTAAATTCTAAATCTATAGTTAGACAGCTGTGCAAACTATTCTGGACTTCTTTTATTGTCGCCCAAAAGATATTTGCATAACTCTTTGCAAGAAGACTTAGCAGAAGTTTTAGGATATGTCCAATTCTTCTCGTTCCCAGAACAAGCATGGAGAATGCATTTCTAGACATAGAGTGCATGCACAGCAACAAAAAGATATCAACATGTGGATTAGTTATGTTAATTTCCAACTTGTAGCAAAGCATTTACTTGAATCACCATAGGGAAATGCAAGTCACATCCCAAACGGAATTAAAAAAAAAAAACAACAACAACAAACAAACAAACAAATAGAGCTTGGAATGGCTGATACAGCTTCTAGGTAGTTTACGTTATGTTTATCAAGATTACTGAATAAAATAGGCACTAATTAGATTATTTGTGTGTTGTTCATTGATTACACTTCATTTGAGTCAATGTTATGCAATGATTTTCTTACCTTCTTACCTTACCTTTCTTTCTTATACTGATTATTGGAATCTATGCCTGTTGACATTTTGTATCATGGTATACTAAAGATTTGTGTATTTTCAACCTTAATTTGTTCATGAAAACCATTGCATTTTTAATTTGGATTATTTGGATCAACTTCCAATATACATCACAATGACTATCTTGTCATATTAAAGGGAATATTTTATCCCGTTCCCAGATATCTGTTGTGACCTGTACAGATATGTTACTGTGAGGAAAAAGATTCATATTTTTAACAAATACAATTTTTCTACACCTTGCAACCAAACAATCACAGGTAAGTTCTTCCAATATGAGAAACTTCATCTCCTGCTCAATGGATACTCTTAGAATGCTTTGCATCACAGAGTTACTTGCTAATAACTCTGTTTTGTTCCCAAAGCATTGAAAATCCATCATTTAAATGTGGGATACTATATATTTTGGTGCTCTTTAAAAAAAAAAAAAAAACTACCACAAGAAAATCACAGGGGTGATCCTAATGAGTTGTGAGGATATTCTGGAAGGTCCTCATAAGCTACTAGAAACTCAAAATGGAAAGAAATGTAGTCTTCTGAGCATTTTTGTCTTATTCTGCCCCACTAGGGTTGCTGTCTTCTACAGTAATAAGAAAACTTACCTAGAAATTCATGATTTTTTACAATAAGAAGTGTTTTTCTACTTTTTTAAAAAGTCAGGCTTTTCTACTACTCTGGATAAACTGATGGCTTGGTCTCTGGGGCATGGACCTGGAGCTGTGATTTATTTCTGGTGAGTGTTTTTCTTAAACTGCAGGACTTAGATTTTTATTTTGCTTTCTGGCATCTTCACCCCTTTACTGTTTTTTTCATATACTTTAGTGCATGAAGTCAGTGGAAAACAAAGAAATGTTGGAAATGTTACTGATGTTGTCAATCTCTTTGGAGAACTATATAAGCATACCTTTTAAATTTAATGCACTATTTCTGCTGAATGTCACATTGCCTGACTTTCTGCAGATAAGTCTACCCAAGTATGGCAGATTTAGACAAATATTCTTCTCATCTGGACCAAGTGACTGAGAATGATGCAAGTAGCACTGATAGATACAAAACCCCCAGAGACATTACCTGTGCAAATGAGAGTGATATACAAGTGCAGCTATCTAGCAGTACCTGTTCAAATGCAAGCATCCTATGCCAGACTACAAATCAGAAAAGGCAGATCTCACTTTAAGATCTGTGCAAGGTAAACTGATATATGACCTGGGACATACACTGTGCTTTATAATATGTAGTGATCCATCGTAGAGTTGACAAAGGGTTTTGCATTGAATGGGAACCACCTTACAATGACTGATTGTATTCTTTCATCTCAAAATGTTTGATTACCCTTCAAGGGCTCATCTTTGAAGTCATTCTCATACTTGCAGAGCAGACATATTTGACTACCTTATCTCTAGTAGCAGTCCTGAAGAGGAAAACTGCATAGTTCACAACTATAAAACCAGACAGGAATTTTATTTGCCTTTCCATTCATTGCAAAATGATTGTGGAACATTGCCATTTGAAGCAGTCTTATACAGTGTTTAATTTTAATGTTCTTAGACTAAATTTAAGTATCTCTGCCAAACTAGTAGGAGATGCTTCTTCTGGGGGTAAGTTTCTTCCAGAAAAAAATAATTGCTTAAGACTGTGGAGCACGGAGTGCACGTGAACCAAGTAACTGTGTTGCCTGAGAGTAAAGCTTGGTATTACTCTCTATGGGAACATCTATACTAGATGAATCTGTCTCAACCTCTAATGTAACTGATAGCATAGAAGATATGATTTTTCAGTCAACGTAAATATCTTCAGCTTGCATGGAAAAGGAGATATGGTTCATTAAATATAAATATAAATATGTGTATAGCTGCAGTGAAGACTTGTGTGCTTGCATGTTCTTTCACCTTCTTTTTCATGCACATAGATGAAAGTCTGCAGGAGATCATCCAAAAGCTTGTGTGACCTTCAGACATATCCTTAGAGAGATGCAGTGGTAAAATAGACTGTAATTATGTCCACAAACAAGTAGGCATAAAAAGAAACCATGCAGCAAACTAATCATCATAGCTGTAAATAAAGCCAAAAGGGATTCTCAAATGCGTGTAAAATATATTAAAGTCTACATTTGAGATTTGTGATCTCTTTTTATAAAAGTCTTTTTTCTGTTTTAGTCACCAAAATATCACCAGTGTCCTGGAGGTCACTATCTCTTTATACAGTGAGGCTGTCAACAGATTTCTCTGCAACATTAGACTTAAAGAATTTGCCTTATTCTCATCATTTCCAACTCTCAGATATTTTCGAAAGTAAGTTTTGAAAACCTCATGTCTTGACAGCTGTAGACAAAAATGCACAAAATTCCTGTGAATGTTCTTATATCCCACCTTAGAAATTCACCTAAAACCACTGTGGATTAAGTCCTTTGTGCATTTAGACACTGTGCTGTTGGATTCTGACCACAAGCCAGTGCAAATACTGGCTCTTTCTTTGGATTTGGCTTAGGTCCTTAACATTACTTTCCATTTCTAGCAAGAAAGTGCTGGATTGCCTGAAAGTTGTGGAATCTTGCCAGTTGCAGGCTAATGAATGTTGCAGCTATGCTCTGTAATTAAGAAACAGAAGATTGCAATTCCATTTTCTAAAAATTCTGCCAAGGTTATTTTCCCATTATTATAACAGAAGGAAGAAATGTGTTGGCAAGCTTTCTTGAGAATGTATTCACACTTTGTTTTTAAATAATGTAAATTTGCAGTAGGTTTTATGCAGTAGAAAAATAACCATCAAAAGATGCCAACTAAATAAATTGTCATGTTATCAGACAGGAAAAAGCATAACCTATCTTTGACCTGGCAGTAACTGTAATTTCTATACAGTAACACTTTTTGTACAACTTCCACAAAAAAAAAAAAAAAACAACTCCTTGAAAAGGAACAAATAGATATCCTGAACTTACTGACCTGATTGGTCAGTTTCACCTTTTGCAGTGTTGCCATGTTTTATCTATTGCCTTGTCAAAAAGTCCTGTGTTCTGCATGTGACAAAGACTGTGTATATTAATAACTTCATTATACCTCTTCCGACCCAAATTATTTTAATTACTGCAATCACAGTAGTATAGCACCTGCAATTCAAAGTAATCAACTATTCTTGGATTACAAAAATAAGCATTCATATGAAATATTAAATAGGGCAAAACCTTTGGTAGTGGTCTGTCAAGAATTCAGCTGTGAGATGATCTACTCTAGGCAGGCCTTTCTGCATTTCTTGAAAGAAATGGTTTGGAAGGAATCATCATTAAGCGGCACTGTATGATGTTACATCGAGATTTGAATAGACCATGTACATATGTGTGTTAACTGAATGTGCTCTATGTAGCTCTAGCCTTGCCAGAAGGACCGAAAAGAAAATGAATGTGGAATCAATTTATAAGTTGAATGGCAATGTAAGCTTGAATTTTAGCAATTTTCCAACCTATAATAAATCCAAGAATGAAAATGAAAAGTCATTTTTCATGGGAGGAATGCCAAAATAATTAGATTAACAGTATCTGTAAAAAAGCTAGGCATCTCCTGCCTCAAAGACATTTCAGAACATATGCTTGTCAGCTCACCGATGAACTTGGTGCAGAGTGATCTGGCTGTTTATAAGAAGCTGCATGAACCTCTGTGACTCTTGATGCACCACAAGAATGCAGAAAAAGACTAAGCAAGCTTAAAAATGTAGTATGGCTCCCTGGTTGACTTAAACGAACTCTAAGTACCTATGTAGTTGCTGAAGACTTTAAAGAATGTTTAAAATTGATAACTTGATGTATGTTAAGGGTTTTCCTACATGGGTGGTATAGAGCTTTCTAGAAGAATGGAAATTAGTATTGATTGGAATTATCTATCTCCATAAAGGAGCGATTTCTATGAAGAAATCAGAATACTGAAGGCAAACTGAACCCTGGCCTTTATAATCGTTAAGTTTTAAATGTGTCCAAATATATTCCTGAGGAATTTCTCAGTTTAAATATCTTCCTTTGTGACAGAGAACTGGAACAGCAAAGCAGTTGCCTGAAAAGCAATCAGTTTCCTACAACATATGCTTCATGACATGTAGAAAGTGGTACAGAAAATAAACATCATGTAGATCTTGCAAACTGAGAGAACATGCAATACAGAAATACATACTGGTTAAGTAGATTTGTCTAAACTGTTAGTGAAGCTAAAGTTTTTCATAAAGCTCCATTTCAGGCTCCTTGCTCAAAATACTTTGAAGGCTGCTACTGAAAACTGCCTTTGGAGACTGCTTCTAAACAAAGAATAATGTTCAATATCGGAAAAATAATGTTTTGACAATTTTTATACAAGATGTTTCAAGTTTTCATTTTGCTGTGACATTTGGGAAAAAAAAAACCCACAACATTTAACTAAAGTCAGTGTTTAAGGGGCCAGAGACTTTGGAAAAAAAAATATTTAATTTTGACAGAATGAAATGTTTTTTTCAACTTTAAATGTGTTTTGTTTCTCACATTTGTATTTGAATAGGAAACAAAACTAACATCTTTGTATGGACACATTCAAAACAGATTTTCTCTGTTCAGTAACTGCACAAAATCAGAAACCCCAAATTAAAGATGTTTATACAGACTGCTGCTGAGAGCTATGCAGTTTTGTAGAGTTTAATCTAAAATTTCCTCCTAGTATAGACTGTACCATCCCTAGCTGGATTATAAATATCTGTAAGCCATAGTAAAAGAATCTCTAATTCTTCAAAAGAAGGCTTCTACTTTTCTGTTTCTTTACTGCTGATGCCAACTGCACATAAGGAAAAAGTTGTTTTCCCTCATTTTTATAAACTCCTTTAAAGTATTAGAAAGTCTCATTGAGGTCTCCCTTAAGCCTTCTCTTCTTCAGACTGAACATGCCCCATCTCAACTTTATTTTTGTAAGTAAAATGCATGTGCTTATGCCACGACCTGATTTTCAAGGAACCACTTCTGCCTAAACTCTTTAAGAAATCCTTGTCTAGAAATTAAATCAGAACCAAGTATAACAACTTCTTCAGTAGCACCAATAGCAGGTCAGTGCATCAGTGTAATTTTAAAGTAGGATCACAGCTGGCAAGTGAATTCTGCAGTACTTTCCATTTCTTGTAAACAGTATGTATTATCTCGGAGTGCTTACAGACAGCAGTAATGCACAGGTGAAGAAGAGGGAGAAATTGTTTTTTCTGAAATGTGGCATGCTAGTGAACTGAAACATTGGATACAAAGGGCTTTCCAGAGGTGGCACTGCCTCAGCTGTGGTAGGCATTAGCAGAGTAACTTGGAGAACTATGTGCTTTTCACTGCATATAGAAATCATCCTATTACAGAAGTCTGCAGCCTGCTTCTGCTCTCTCAAGCACTAAACTCAATAGCACAGTTTTAACTTCTGGTTATTATGTATTGATCAGCTTCTTAAAAAATTGTTTTTGTGTTGTTACCTCTATTTTAAAAAAGCAGATGAGAAATGTATAGAGTGTTCAGTCCATATTCAATCTGCTAGAAATCTAAATATTATCAGAACTTCATAGATTACCAGTCCATATTTTCTGCCTCTGGTTTAAAGGAACCAGTAGAAACTGTTTCTTCTAAATTAAAAGAACATACTGAAGTTTTGATGCAAGAATGGTGTAATTACTGGATCTAATTATGGCCATGAACATTTGCAATCTGTTGGACAGTTTATCTGTGGGCTAATTTCACATAGCTGTATGTGCATAACGCATCCTGGAGGTGAACTCTCCTTTTATTTGTACTTAAGGATTTTGGAAAAACAGTTGTATTTAACTAGAAAGGGTTTAAGACAACAGGTGTTGTGTTGTTACAGTGTACTGTGAGCACTGCATTGCTTTTAGACTTGTCAGACTATCTCCAATTTTCAGGACTCTGGGTTTGGGTGTTGATGGATGTTTTAAAGCAAAAATAAGCAAAACAATAGATACTGTGTTTCTAGCTTATAATTTTCTGCTCTCCCTTTCATTCAGGCATGTTGCACTTGACTGATTGCTCATCAGTGTTCCATAAGGGACCCAATAGTATGTGCTCAGCAAGCCTTGGTCAAATATTGGTATCCAAGAGCCAGGTAAGAGCTCCTGATACAGCTTCTCCTTCCTTTCACTGCATGATCAAAAAAGAATCTCTTAAGCTTTCTGCCTCTAATTTTTAACTGTAAAATGGGGGAAAAAATGAAGTTTATACCGTGAAAAACGCGCCAGAGTACTAAGATTAAAGTATTCTGTTCAGAATATTCTGTCCCTGTTGACTTCAGCGTGAGTTATATAGTCACTATGGTAGCTATACAGAAATAACCACGGTATTGATGTGCTATTAAATAGTGATACTTTAAAGGGTAAATTTTGACAGAATTGTAATGAAAGTGGATATCTAAGAAAAATCTTCAACTTTCCTACAGCATAGTAAAGTAAACTCAAATATTAATTAATAAATGTAATATTAGTAGAAGCAACTTCTGAGTAAGTATCTCTAATACACTTTCAAATTACAGATTGTTTACTTAGCGTATTTCATTGCCAGTAAAACTTTCTTTTAAATAGAAGTTTATAAAGCAAATTATCCAACTGTGAAATTGGAAGCACAACTGCTTCAGCCCATCTGAATTTTTTTTTTAACTATTCCCCCATAGTAATCTGCACTTGCCTTTATAGTGCCTAAAACTGAAAAGGATTATCTAGTCAGAATACATCAGTATATAATAAATGTGCTTCATTTCTTCCTCAGTCCTTAAAGCTGACAGCCAAAATGAATGTTTGTCTCCACATTGGCACCACTGGTACTTTTGCAGAGACTATTTCATGGTCCATTGGACCCTAAAGGACATTGTTTTTAAAGGCGTATTATCAAAAGGAATGAAGCATACCATCAGAGTGCATATCAGCATGTATTATTAAACTTAAGGGCAATAGTATTGCTTGGTTGGTATTGTAAGGCACTCTAGTCAAAATGTATTAAAACTAAGCTTTATGGTTCTCAACATTTATAATGTTTTATGTCTAACTAGTAAATACAGGTCAGGAAAGGTACTTGCAGTTATCCTCTAGCTTTGAAAGAAGAAAAGTGCTTTATAAACAAAGTAATTTATCATCCTTTCTGTATCTATAAAAAAGCTACTATTACAGCTGCAGTTATACTAATGGGCTTCCTATACAGTGCCACATTAATTAGCTGTCAGAGTAGCACAACTCTGAATCTTATTTTGCTGATTTATGAGAAAAATGCTGCAGTCCTTTAAAAATATGTAGATTCACCATCTGGAATAATATCTTGAAGTAATCAGCTTTTTCAGAAATATCTACTGAGCAGCTCAGTATCATTTTCTGAATCTCAGAGGTCGGGAGCTCATCAGAATATTCACTGGTCAAATCACAGCTATGGTAGGATTGTGTGGGCAGTGCCTAATTTGATACAGATTACAGCAACATTCATTGGGTTAGATGCTGCATAATCCTGACAACTTAACTGTCAGATAAATTGCTGCAGTTATAGCATATGAGCAGGCCCATAAGCTGATCATATTAATATTACGAAAATACGACACCAGAAACTAATAACGTTCTTTGAGACATCTGGACAGAAGCAAAATCTAATCTTGTCTAAAAGATCTCCATTAGCAGTAATCATTCTGTAATACGATCAGCGTATTCTTGTCAAAGCAGATAGTACTGTGCAGTGTTAGTAAAACTGATTAAACATGGCATGCTGTTCTAAAATAAACCTTCAACTTCAAGGATCAGGGTCTGCTGATTACACTGGATTTGTTGGTCAAAACACATTCAGGCCATTTTCAAAATAACTTCTTCTAGTGATTTATTCTCGGTAACGGATAAATATACAGTAGTAGAAAGGAAATCAAATGGACAAGTTAGGCAATATAAAATTTGAACAGCTGAAAAAAACTTCTGAGAAGTGTTGAGCCCTTATTACAATAATCTTTCACTTCCTCCCAGAAAAAAAATTAGATTTATTCATCTTTTTATTGTGGTGCCCTATGATCCAATTTCACGATCAACCAACATTCTTTCAAGGATGCTCATTCTTACAGCTGAAGGACAAATACATCATGAGCACATCAGTCCGTCATCTTCTTTGTTAAAAAGACCTTGCCCTCTCGGCTAAGCCTTTGCAGGTGATGGCTGATTCGCTGCTAGTTTGTTTTGTAAGATATGGTTCGTGTTTCTTGCAAGTACAGAATTTGATGAATGTAAATGAAGAGTGAAGCCTGACATCAAGCACCATGCATTTTTTCTTCATGTGGTTGCCGTGAGTCAGGGATGTTCTATGGATAATGATCAACATCAATGCAAAAGAGCTAGAAACACATGAATGTTCTGGGTTTTGTTTGTTTGTTTGTTTATTTTTGTTAGTTTGTTTCATAAATATTTTTATTTAAATAAGACTTCCATAACATCTCCATCTACTCTGCCACAGAAACGCATTCACCTGCCCAAATTGCCCACAGACTCTAATTGAAACTATAGCTGGTAAAAAAAACCTCCAACTGTGAACTCTCTTTTAGGGTTGTAAACAGATCCAGACAGATCTCTGGAGATTTAGACTGCAACATCCCCATTTCTTAAGGTTGAGTGGAGTGTTGACAGGCTGTAATTACAGCCTGTGAGTGTTTGCAATGGCTGGAAAATTACTAAGTACCTTAACTGGCAGCAGCTAAGTTTCTGTAGAGAAGGAAAATGTGCAACTAAGTTGCAGAAGATAAGGATAGTGATTCCTGTTTTGCTGACTGGGGAAGCTGAGCTGCAGATCCTCTGTATATGCAGATCTAGAACAGGAAAGGAAGGCTACACATAGTGCGAGAGACTTTGCAGGGAAATAGATTTTTTTCTTGGAGCTGCAACCTGTTGCATTTCAGAGGCGGAACAAGATGGACACATCAGTGCACCTGTAGCTGGATGAGGAAAAATACTTTGCTTTGTATGATGAAGGAACTGAGTTAGCGAACAACTTTGTTATTTTAGAACTGAAAAAGTTTCTAAGATGATTTGAAGGCTTTATGTTGTCAAAGTTTCAAGGCAAGGTGGAAAGAGCAGTTGACGACTATTTCTTTTAGGGAACTTGAAAATAAGTTTATGGTGAGGACATGGAGGAGCAGACAGAAGCTTAAGGAGAGAGAACAAAGTGGTACACTCAATGGTAAGTGATTCAAATAAGGTCAAAAACAGAGTTTTGAATAAAATACCCATCCCTAATGAAGAGTCTTATTCCAAAGTACATGTGAAACGATTTAGTTATTTTCTATGATGTAGAGACAAAGGCCGCAACTGTCAGATACACAAATAATGTGTTTTCAACATGCTTTTTATATTTTCCTTAACCTCGCCATTTTGAAGTGAACCATTTTTTTTTATTCTATTGATGAAAGGGCAGTTATTTCATGGTATAAAGTATTTCCCAATATTTATCCTTGTAAAGTGAAAAATAGAGCTAAGCATTGGAAGGTCTCAGGAAATTAAGTTTAGTTTCTACTGGCGTGACCTTGTCTAACAGGATGGGCATCTGTATCATGATATTATAGCATCCTCATGAGAGAGATGCCTCACTTTTACAGCAGGAGAGCTGCTTTCAAGGTGAAGGATGCTCAATGTTAAATCATAAATTTAACAAGCCTACTCTGTCAAAACAAACAAATCCAATTTTACAGTAAAAATTGTACACTGAATATCTGGGCTTCTGAAATGGAGATGGGCTGGTGATAAATGAGATCAGGGCAATAGATGTCAGATCCTCTGAATTATATGTGCTAGAGTGAAAGTAGTACTAGACACACAATGAAGTAAAAGGAAATGAGAGTGCACTCACTTATAGGAATAACTTTTAAATACCTTTCACTTTGTGTGGATGGCAATGCCTTCATTTTTCCTCAGTCAGTGCCTTTAAACTGTCTCATGGAAGGTTATAGGGTTTGCTGATCAACTTCAAGTTATTCCCGGGCCTATTCTCCCACTTTACATGGAATATAAAGACATCCACTGCTCAGACTCCCCTGTGCCATCTGCCTGATTCACCTTGCAGAAAAGTCCTTGCTCAGGCTTCAAGAGGTACCAATCTTAATGTCTGAATCCATTAAATTACTTTTTAAATAATTTTTTTCCCTGATGAGACAGCCCTTAAAAAGTTATCTTCATGGGGTGCATCATTTAAACATTATTTCAAAGCAGAAATAATACTTCAGTAGTATCTTATTGGAACCAATAGCTCACTCTGTAATGAAATCTTATCTCCATCGACATGAATGAATACAAAGGAACAAAGCTGCTCAAATGCTGAAGATCAAATGCTTTTCTTTCTTTTCTGTCTGTGCCACACAATATTTTCCCCCTTATTGAAGCAATATATTTCAGAGGAATTACAATTTATATACAATGAACAATGTCTTAAAATATCACTATTTTTTGAAGAATTTCACTGAGAGAACTAATGGACCAATGTTTCACTGAAAGAAGTTGAAGCAGAAATTAAACTGAGAAAGTGCTGGATGTCAAATATCATCCTTTCTTGTACAAAAAATAATACCACTGGATTTGACAGGTATGCATTATAAATACATGGGAGCAGATTTATATATTTCGTTCAAAAAATTTTAGCAGAGGTATAAATTTGGTAAAATATGTGTTCTCAGAGATGCTACATCGCACTGTACTCCGTATGCTTGTTAATGATTGCACTTCATGTGGTCTTCTGATTTATAGCTACCCAGAGATGCATGAGCTTGAGAAAGATGGGAAGCATGCACTCACTGGCACAAATGATGGGTGGTTCTGCAGATAAAGCTCTCTCAGGAGTAAAATGTTAGTTTGCTGCTGTGGTGCAAACTGTATTATTGAGGAAAAAAATACTTTCTATTTAATTATCATAAATATTGCAATCCACATTCTATTTGCAGTTGTTCTTGGTAAGTTTACTTTATATTCATTTTTTTTTCATTATTTATTTTAGGTCTTCTGAAAAAAGTGATTCGGAAATCTTTTATACATTTTCACAGGATAGGCAGATGTTCAAAAAATGCAATGAACTTAACACACTGACTCAAAAAATGTAGTTATTACCTACTGCATATCTACACAGGACTTGTTGCACTGCATAGTTTGGCATTTAGAATTATAGAATCCTTAGATTTGGAAGGGACCTCTGAAGACCATCTGGTCCAACTCCCCTGCAATGAACAGGGACAGCACAGCTAGATCAGGTTGCCTGGGGCCTTTATCCAGCCTTACCTTGAAAGTCTTTAGGGATGGGGCTTCAACCACAGCACTACATAACCTGTACCAGTACCTCACCACCCTCATTGTGAAAGACTTTTTCCTTATATTTAATGTAAATCTACCCTCCCTGAGCTTGAAGCCATTTCCCCAATTTCCCCTTGTTCTCTTTGCATACTTCTAAAAATCAAAGTGATGTGGGTAAGTTTCATGTTTAGTTTTAGACCCTTAATAGTACCAAGGTCTTAACAGGTTTACCGAGCTTCATATTACTTTCTATACTAGTTACTGTTACGTTGTTCGTCCGAGGGACCATTCCGATAAAAATACTCCAACTCATGTTATGTTTGAATGGAAAGGAATTAGAATTTGATAACCCTCTCTGTAAAAACATATTTTCTTGTGAAAACATCTTGTAGCATGCATGATTTTTTAATGTAGTTTTCTCTGAAGTCACTTAAAAGACAGCCATTGACTCCTAAGAGAACCAGAATCAACTCCACAGTGTGTGACTGGATGTCTTACCTTTAACTATGTGGTATGATTTCTTTTCCATGGAAACCCACATAAGGTGAGGTCTCACACCTAAGGAATGGGGGATCACAAAGGCCGGAGGAAGAAATGGGCCATGGCCTGCAAGGAGAGCAGCTGCAAAATCAGGGTGGGTTGTGTGGGCAGCAGCAACTGGTGTGCAACCAGGAGAAAGCATCTTAATGGGGTTACTGCAAAGCAGCATGGAGGTTTGGGAGAAATGGCTGTGGGCTGGCGCTAAGTGCACCAGCTTTTAGAGCTTTATTAATATTCATTTAACAATGTTTATTTCTGTCTATCAAAGGAAATAGGATGCACTCCGCATTCAAGGGATGCCTGCTGCCAGAATTTTGTGGAAGACTTTTTTTCTTACTTTGACATTTGAATTTACTGCAGTTAGAAAAAAGTTAACAAGCTTGATTGTAATGAAAATAGTTTTAATGAATATATCAACTGAGTGCAATTAGAATCTAAATACATAAATAATATGCCATCCTAATTAAAAGTACAGTGAGTTTTTCCAGAGTATGCTTACTAAATTTTTTGGGGGGAATGTTGTTTGGTTGTCTCTTTTGTTGTTATTTTTTAAAGATTAAATGATAATGCAGGCTGCTCCTTCCTGCAAAGAGAGTATAAAAGGTTTCTTTGTTGTTGTTTTTATTGTTGACTGGACTTTTTGCTTAGGAATCAGCAGATATACTCTATTCTTGGTTATCTTTCATGTTTTGATTTTTTTTAAATAGTTTGTCTACCTTATCTTCATTAATGCTCCAACTATTTGAATTTATTGATATTTATAGCAGTATGTAACTGTTTCTTAACTGGTAAGTAATTGAACTGATTCAGTATATTATATTCAGGCAGTGTTCCACTTTTAGGCCCAATCCTGCAGTAAGTAGTGCAGGAGTCTGTATGTGAGGGGAGGGGTAAAACAAAGGGGAATAGAGAAGATCACCCCTTGCAGAGCTGTATAGAGGGGTTTGTCTGAACTGACCTTATGTCAAGATTAAGTGTTAGCTGCTGCAGAATTTACATCAGTGTATTGGAGATCACCATCGCAGGAACATGCTCTGGTTCAATTATTGTACTGCAGGGCACAGACTCTTAGGATCGCCTTCTTTACATACCTTCAATCTGTGGAATTTAGTGAGAGCATAAAGGTTATAAGTCATTAAGTCTTTTGCCAGTGTACCACTATCTGTTTTGTAAAAGCACTGCACAAATGTGCTAGAAGATCTAGATACCAAAAATCAGAATCTTAGAAGACTGTAAAACATATTAGCATCTGACTGGGAGCTGTGGGTGCCCCATTCATGGAGGTACTCAAGCCAGGCTGGATGGGGCTCTGGGTAACCTGAGTTGGTGGGGGGTAGGCAGCTTTCAGCAGGGGGATTGGAACTGGATCCTTGAAGGTCCCTTCCAACCCAACTCATTCTGTGATTCTGTGAATAATATATAAGTACAGAGTCTGCTAAGTTGCAGAAGGAAGAGTTGAATTACATTGGCTGTCTATATGTACTTTCATTTCTGTTCATGAAATTGTAAAGCAAAAGGAAAAGAAAGGAATAACCCGAAATCAAAATTAATAGTAGTAATAATGAATAGGAGGTGCTGCAGGAGTTTGCACTTCACATAGTAAGTAGCTACGTACTTTCTGTGAGGAGCCCTCAAAATGAAGTCTTGCTCTTCCATCGGAACAAAAAATTGATAAATGGCACCCACTACTCTGAAACTTATCTCTGGGTTTTCTCCTTGAATATTCAAATCAATTCATACAAAAGGATGTAAAAGATTATCAAAAGTAATGATCTTATATTAAAGACCTTATTGATACTGCAGGAAAAACTCATGGCTTTTCCTATTCACAGTGAGTGACAGTGAGTGCCTGAGGACATTCCCTGCTGGGAATGGGGACAGTGCACTGTACTCATGCTGTAGTTCTCCCTAGCAGCTCTGCCTGTGCAAAGCAGCTTAGCTGGAATACAATTCACATAAATAATAATTTGTCATTAAAGCCAAAGTAGAGAAAGCTAAGGTTAAATGAAAAGCATTTAAGCTCTTATCAGGATAACCGTACATATTTTTCATGTTGGAAAAGCATGTTTAGACATTGAGTAACTTATGTATTTAGTTTCCATTGTGAATTGTAAGTGCAGATAGATTTGATTAAAAAAAAAAGACATCTGCTGCCTAGGTTCATCATTTTTCTCCTGAAGTAATGACTACATATTCACCCTCTGCTGCATCACCAGCAATCTGCACGGCTTCTCCTGCATTCCTATGCAAAGTGACAGTGCAAGTTGTTCTACTTATTATTCTTGTATCACCAACACTGCGCCTGTCTTTTTTAATGATGTATGGCCTTACCTTAGTAGTGGCTAATCTCATGATGGACTAGCTCCTTGCAGGTTACAGGCACCATTTTGGTGTCTCTAGCCAGCAGCACTTGGTGATGAATGTCTTGGGCATCCTCCTGTCGCCCATGCTGACTATGCGCACATATACTGCAGTCTGAAATTACAGCTATAGCTTCAAAAAGAGCAATTTTCTGGCAGGACACTCTCTGGCATCCTGTGTGCTTCGCTCACCATACTAAAAAGAGAATAATTAATTCATGAGAGCCACAGAATTGAAGAGTGGCTCCTGGATGAATACAGTGAAGTTCCTCAAGTGAGAAGTGAACCCAAGCTCTAACACGTGTCTCAACAGAATCAGGTAAAAGCCCAGGCTGCCTTATTATGATTCAACTGCTAACTTCAACATGATGAAACAAAATTTTACTGGTACCTGGCCAGTTAATTTGAAAAGAAACTCCATATAACTGTGATAATGTATTTTTTTCTAAAATACTGATGAATTAATGTACTGAGAGCTAACTACAACATAAGCTTTATAGCAGGATAGAAATAGTAAATTTGACTTAGATTTCACAGGAAAATAATTAACTTTTACAGTAATTTAGAGCAATTAGATATGTTCAGCCTGGAATCTTAGTAGGTAACTAAATAACAATATTACTAAAAGTGATTCAACATAATTTACAAACTTGAAATATGCTGCTTAAAGAAAGAGTGCGTGGTCGCAAGGGATACTGGAAAGTAGTCCTCAGCATTCACCATCACAAGATGCAGTTTTATTTTTAATAAAAATATTTACAGCGAGAGCGGGGTAGGGCTCTTCTCACTGGTGACAGGTGACAAGACGAGGGGAAATGGCCTCAAGTTGCGCCAGGGCAAGTTTAGGTTGGACGTTAGGAAACATGTCTTTACAGAAAGGGTGGTTGAACATTGGAATAGGATTCCCAGGGAGGAAGTTGAGTCACCGTCCCTGGATGTGTTTAAGAGCCGTTTGGATGTGGTGCTCAGAGATATGATTTAGCAGAGGGTTGTTAGAGTTAGGGTACTGTGGTTAGGCTGCGGGTTGGACTTGATGATCCTTGAGGTCCCTTCCAACCTGAGTAATTCTGTGATTCTATGATTCTATACTACTGCACGCTGATCTCCTGCTGGCCTGCTACTCACCCTGGCCAGTGTGCCACCTGTTTCATTATGGTGTTACTGCTTCCAGCCAAGCACCATGATGTACTTCTGTTATCCTTTTTTGCTGAGTGTTTTCAATTTTATGGCCAGTCTATGCCCTGATGACTCTTGAGTTTTCATTGTAAACACTTGCTGTTGGGAATACAGAATACTATTTTTCTTGTGCACTTACCAGCTTAGAAATCAGGACTCCGCTACTGCAGGTATTAAATGAAGGTGTGCTGAACCTCCCCTCTTCCTGACAGCAATCATATTGTGTCTCAGTGCCCATTTTTCCACGGAGCTTGCAGCTACTGCTGCAGTTATTTTCACATCACTTGCTCTCTGAAAGGGGAGCCTCTGTGCTTAAATTTCCAGGGAAGAAAAAACAAAGAAAGAACAGCGGCCTTACGCAGCTGTCCGTGTGAACTTGGAGAAAGTGTTTAAAGATGTTTGGTATGATTGTTTCTTAGTGGAAATAGGGTGGAGCAGTTCAGTCTCTGAGATGCAGGAATGCTGACAGCGCTAGTACTCCAAGGAAAGTCAGCAGATAATTTCCGTTAACGAAATTATTTCAGGATCATTCTTTTCCAGAGTGCTTTTATAATCAACAATTTATGAATATTGATATTGATGCTTCAGCTTATGTTTGTATCCTACAGTACTTACTTTTCTAGTGCAATCCTATTAAGCAAATAACAAGATGAAGAGGGAACAAAAATAACTGATAGTGTTTGGGTATCAGCTTAAGAATGTGTGTAAGTCTAGCAGTCAAACATAACTGCAAAATCTTAAAACTGAAATTTTGCCCGTGTAATACTGCTGTTTCAAATTTCATTTCACAAATGATGAGATCTCAATGTGAGCTTTTTTTTTTTTCCTGTTTTCTTCGTTTGTTTTATTTGCCTTTTATTTGGGGGGGGGGAGGGGGGGGGGAGGAGAGAGGGAGGGGGGAAGATGGAAGAGTTTATAACTGGTGAGAAGATTTGAGATGTAGCAGAAAAAAAATAATTGATGAATTCCATCTTGGCTTAGTCCTTTCTCAGGACTCCATTGGTTAATCTTGTTATTAACTCACAGTTTATTGACCCTTCCTGACTTTGCTATAGTGGTATGCTGCTCACGAAGATATACTTTGTGACTGTATATGTAGCAGAATTGTAACATTCCCTGCTTCTAATTGTTATATTTCGAATCTGCTAATCACAAAATGAAAGTTTTATTGCCCAAACTGAGCATGAGTAAGTGCTGTCTGCAAAGTGTAGCAGAACAGAATTGACTTGGCTGAAATGAATTTCTGTATTGCTTTGGATTTATTTATTATTTATTTATTTATTTACTCTGTTCTTGTTAGATAACTCGTAATATTTGAAGAACTCACAATTTCATTCTCCAGAAGTTAGACTATTTGATTAAAGGCATTTACTTCATTTCAGTTTCATTATCCTTTTGGCTGAATTTTGTGGGTTTGAATATAAGTTTAATACTTTATTTTATGAAACCCATTTAAAACACTCCAAACAATATTGAATATGCAGGTATTCTTAAATGGAATTTTAAATTTATTGTGTTTGATTTTTTTTATTTTTATATACTCTGTAGTCTTACTGAAGCAGTTCATTGATCCAGCTGCCCCACTTAAAGGTTTGTGCTGAAAATTCCCTTGCAATCCATAATGCATAGGGGCTTTGTAGAAGTTTGCTCATATGCATTTTAAATAAGAATTACATCTGAGACTTTCCCAGTCATTCATGGATAGCTTATAAATAGTGAAAATAATTATTCTTAATGGGGTGTTTTCTCAGATTTAGCTATCAGTTCTTTCCTCTGGCATTTTCTACGTCTGGCTTTTTTCGTACCTCATTTCTTTTTCATTGGATACTCTTTTTGTGCAGTACTGTTTCCCCTGTGATCATCCCAACTCAAAACTTGAAACTATCAATGTGAAACTTTAATGTAAATTATTCTTTTTTGTTAGGAGAGAACAGGGCTTGATTTAAATTAAGGTTTGTGGAATTGGTTCTCCTGTTTTATTGCATCTTATGCTGAAGGTTTTTTTGTTTTCATAGAGTAAATAAGGACTGCAACAATGGAATTTAAATCTTTCAGAAATCTGCTGAAGACAGCAGTATAGAGCGCAGTTCACTTCTGATTTAATGACTTAGAAAACACTTTCAATTCTCATTCTGTAATGGCTTGATGGAGGAACTCAGAAAGAGACAAGACAGTCAGACTGGAGAACATGTATAGAGCTAAGCCAACAGAGACTGAGCATTTTCAATTCACAGTGTTACAAAGCTGCTGCTACTTATGTTCCCATGACAAGTTCAGGCAAGGAAGGTTGTAAAATCACATTCCTTTTAGGTTTATTATGGCTCATACTTCCCAAAGACCGTTGGGATATTAGATTCAGTCAGACATGGCAGAGGAGAAGTCCTGAAATAAATCATTCATTTCTCTATGTGATATAAAAAGTTTCTCTAGAGGCTGAGGAAAAAAGGCCTCTATAATGTAATGGGGATACAATGCAGAGGTCTCTGCATATCTGTAAGTTGTAACCCAGTATGTAGAAAACGTTTTACCCTTTATTGGACAGATACTGAACAACAAATCGTGTATTTCTTTTCTTCTCTGTTACAATCCCTCCAACACCAGGAGAGTCATTTATTTCTTCTTTCCTGAAGTAAACATCTGAAATCAATACTGTTTCTTTCAGCTCTATATAGGAGCTATATTCTATCCCAAGTCCCTTTAAAGATACTAATGCCAATAATGTGACTACTTTTCTGCTTTGAACACAAGTATTACGTCTGTGCTGTGGACTACATGGAAAAAACCTCCTGAGCACTCTTTATTTTGAATATATTTGAAAGAAATAGATGCAATCTGGCTGCAACCAATCAATCCTCAAAGCTGCATATAAATAACACAATACTTTTCTGTGATACTGGCAATATAGCCTTTACAGATTAATGTATTCATGTCTTTGCAAACAACCCTATTTATGGCTGACCCAATTACTTTAAGAGCTCATTAATCTGAGATCTATATTGTTAGATGGGGAAGTTTAGAGTTGTCTTTAGAATCAGCTACTCATCTCCATTATTTTGGACAAATACAATCAGAGCTCCCAAGGATCAATGTGCAACTGATACAGATTTACAATTAGATCATTGCTTCTATCAGTAGTGGAGATGGTGAATGTTAAGAGAGCATAGGAATTGAAAGCTCAAGAGCATTTTCAGAGCCTACTGGTGGAGTCATCTCATTTTCTGAATTTCCCAGCCACATAAATAAAGCTGCTGAAGTCACATTGCCAGATTTTCCTGGCTGTAAGCCCCCCTTTTCAAAAACTTCAGTAAATATTTCAGATTAAAACAACAACAACAACAACAGCAAAACAAGCACTTGCCACATACATAAACACAAAATACATGGGGGACTGCTGTGAAAGCAGTCAGGCTGAAAGCTTTCCTTTACAGTTGCTTCTTGCTCCGCTCTGCAGAAATGGTCACCCCATCCAACAGAAGATTATCCTGTTTTCTGTGCAGATTACTTATATTTTAGTTTTAAAAAAAATAACAATAAGATGAAAAGTATTTTCTTTTGAATCTTCACAGTGAGGAATAAATTATGAAACTTCATATAGTTGTTTGCATTAATTCTTAATTGTAATAACATTTATAAATAATCTTTGCTACTTAAAAATGTGTGTAGAGGAAACAGCCTTAAAAAAAGCTGTGATCTAGATCCTTCCTGAAGTTTTTAGACTGAATATATCAAAATATATCAAAATCAATATAATTTTTATTATATTTTATGTCTCTCTGAACTCCTTCAGTATTCATTTCTGACATGAAAACTAGTATAATCTTACCAGTTGATTTAATGCTATGGTCAGGTTCATATTAAACGTAATGTCTCTGATGGCAGTTGTAAGTGGGGAAACTGAGTCTTGTCCCAAAGGGATAATGCAGTCAGTGTAGATGGGCAAATAAACTGAAAAGTACTCTAGCAACACATGCACACTCACGCTGCAAACACCATTGCACTGAGTTCTTGCAGTGAGTCAGATCACACACAGGAGACTTTGGAGTTTTGTTTTGGTAAAGCCATAACCTGTCCTGTGAGACACCAGTAGCTTCATTTGACAGCCATAATGTTCCTATTTTGTCATGATTTGGGACAGCATTGCTCCAGTGGCTAGTAAAGATGACAATGAATTGTAACAGCAATTGAACTGGATGTAGAGATGATTGAAATAGCAAGCTAAAAATGAGAGAAATCAGTGTATATTTAACAGTATCTTGTAAAAGCCAGCCTCACATAATGCTGAGCTGTCACAAGCTTCTTACAAGCAGTGACATTTTAAGAAAAGCCATGTCCAACCCTATTCCTAATTACTCTGCAGAATGCTTGCTTTTCCCTTTGCCCTTTTCAATCAGACTGGCATTAATAAAATAGGGATAACAGTGAAAAATGTACAATAGAATAGGGAAGAATAGGGAAGTTTGTAATCCCAGTTTCTAATGATACAAGTCTCTACATTATAAATTCTATAATAGTTTTTTAAAATTCTTGGATTTCTCACTAGCCACATTAGCAGTTCAGTGTTCTCCCATAGGAATATTATGATCAATAGGGTTCTGGAGACAAAATCAGTAAATGTGTCTTGTTCAGCAGGATGACTTTCGGAGGCCCCTACCAATCTCAACCATTCTGTGTTTCTGTGATATGTGGACCATTGAAAAAGAGAATTTAATTAAACATATCCAACATTAATGACAAATAGATAATTATCATTTTAGAATAAAATGTTCACTTTCCTTTTAAATTTCACAAATGCCAAAAATTTTGTAGTTTAAGTAACCTCCATATATGATGATCTTTCAAAGTGTAGAGTTCTTTGAAAAAGATTGTAATATCTTGAAATGTTTCAGTTCAAAGGAAAATGTGCCCTAGAATAAATCATGTCATTTGATGTAATTATACAGAGCCAGTGCTTACTGTTATTATCTGATTATTAACCTCCACATGAGCTATTTACATCTCAGTCCTGAGTAATCAGCATAATGATTACCTGCCTGTTGTGGTAATAATTAAGTAGAAAAGCCAGCAACAAAATAATGAGATTTTTAATATGCTTTTTAGCTCAAATGTAACAAGCATGGAGTGTAATAGTGGGTCTTGAATATAATGCAATTGAGATTGATTTTTAAAATGTCTGATTTTCTTCACTTAGGTTTTTTTTTTTTTTTTTTTTTTTTTGTCGAGGGAAAACTAAAAATTTTTAGGAGCAAAGTAAACTAAAAGGTCTCATTGTAATGTGTAGGACTTGCATGCTTCACTTCGTGGCATGCCAGAGCGTGTGAAGATTACCAACACTTGAGCTGTGCTCATGCCAGTATTCACATGCATGCTTAATGCCATAGGCTACCCAGTAGGTCCAGTAGGTCCTCATTGGTGTGAAATGTCACCCCTCTTATTCAGTTGGTGGCACTGCAGCAATTTGCACCAAATAACCAGTAGCAACAAAGAAATATTTTTGTAATCAATAAATTCAATCATCTCAGATTTTTTCCAACCACCTGAATTTGTGGGTGTCCAATTTTATTCTGATGAGGATGAGGCTTTCAGTTAGAATCAGAATAATATTATATAGGGATGATGCTGGTTGCAGAGTGGTCTCCAAAGTAACATGACAGAGTTTTGCTGGCTGTGGGCATTGGAAACTAAATTCAGTAATGCTCTAAGAAATTTACTGCGAGTTACTAATACTGTAAATGTGCTAGTACAACATATGGAGCTAATCTGAAAATACTGAAGCATGAGCTCATTTTCATTTGAGTAGTCCTGTGGGACTACCATCTCAAATTCATCTGGAATCCTGCAGCTGGTATATGTTCTGGAGGATTACCTGTAAGTGTTGGTTTTGCCAGCTTATTAAACCACTGCTGTATTGCATTAATGTTCAGAAATTAATCCCAAATTGTAGATTTTTCAGTGTTATATTATATTCTGCTTTTTTGCTTGAACTGACATTTTGTTGAGCATATCAATGCACTGTACACTGTAAATGCACAATACACTGTAAATGACAAAGCAACTATGTAAAAGAGTTGCTTTTATAATACCAGCATTCTGTTTGTTTTCTTTGAGCTTCCTGTATTTTCTTTGTAGTTAACTACTATAAACTACTTTTCATAAGAAGGCAAGTCAACGAAACACCTTCAAGCCACATTAAGGATATGTACAGAAAGACTTGTATCATTTTGATAATGGGGTACTCTGATCATGTAAATAGCTGGCACTATTTGCTTCCTTTTTTTAAAAAGTAATCTTTATATATGCCTCCCTTCCTCCCTTCCTCCCTTTCTTCCTTCCTTTCCAGCTTTCTGTTTTTCTTTCCTGGGAAAACTAGCTTCATCTGAATCAGTTTTTAACTCATACTTCATGTTTTCCTTTAATGCTTCAAACATATTTACATTGCTTAATTGTGTTTCTGTTTAAAATCTCCTATTGCTTTCAGTGAGTTCAGGCGTACGAATTATGGTATATTCATAGTTATTTACAAATATTTTCTATGTGCGGGAAAAAAAGTCTATGCTAAACATTAATAAATTATGACATCATCTTTAAAAATCAAAATCTTTGTTGCATTAGAACATCTTCCTGAAGGAAAAGGTCTGAAAAACTAAGCTATCCATGGATTAATAACATGAAGGTTTTAGTATTCTTACTTGATTTTTACTGTGACCCCTTTGAAACATTGATTGCTTCTGATCATTTTCCAGCTCTGCTCTGAGCCATCTCTTTCATCAGTGCTCTGAATACTGGATGGAGCACTCAGCAAGTCCAATACAAGTTCTCCCCTGAAGGTTTTCTCATCTGGTTTTGTTCTGTCTTTGTGTAATTTGATTTGAGTATTAAATGTTCATGTGTTTTATTTCTATGCAGATGGGCATTTGGGGATGTTTTGGTTTTCTAGTAGTGAATAGTATTGAAAGCCTCAGCTCTGCAGTAATAGCATAAGCAGTTTGTGATAATTACAGCATGGCCAGTGAGGCCTATCCAGAGGTTGTTGCTTGACTGCGGCCAAAAGGAGGAATAGAAATTATTTGATGTATACATTAAGGAATATGCACCACCAGCTCTAGTATAAAGTCCTCTCATGCTCTCTTCTCTGATACTTTACAACTGTGAGTAATTCATTGACAATAACAGACCTACTTATGTCTACTCCAGACTAAAACTTTGCTTTTACTGTAGTGAAAGTTTATGTCTATGTCCTCAGTCACAGTGTGGTTCCCTGGAAGAACATCGTAACACGCCTTTCATCTGTCAGAACAGCAATCCTTGCATAAGCCCTTTATTAGAAGAGCTGTGTCTTTGAACAGAAGGGAATTGCATCTCCTCCTTTTCATGGATGCATGTTTTACAACCACTATTAAACCCTCTGTTAGTGTTTTTTAAGCAAAGTAGATACAGTTTTCCTCAATGAAGAAAAAATACGGGGCTCTAAGAATGAGTTTAAAGGATATCATTGTCTGTGATGTGTGAAATCTTGGAGAAGAAAGAGTAGGCAAAGATAGGAGTAACAGTTTTTATTTCTTAACCCTATTTTTTTTAAATGTGTAGTTAAAGATGAAAATATTTACAGACAAGATTATATTCTACCAAAGCCTCAGTAGATTGAAATGAAGATGTGCTAATATCTAAGATTATTTTTGAATATATTTTTTTTAATTTTAAGTATTACTCTGTCAGCTAAATATAGGTCAGATTTTTACATTTTTATAGACCGTGTGAGTTCCCTGCAGGCACACTGTCTCTGCAGTGATTTATATAGTTAGAATTATAGGGGATGATAAGCATTTGCTGTTCAATAGTGTAGTTAATGCTCAGCCCCTCGGGTAACAGAGCAGTGAAGCATTTACTACTCAGTGGTAGTTCTGCAAGAATCAGCAGCAGTGTGACTCTATCACAGTAAATTTACATTGATACACTTCATCCTCAGGGAATTGAGCATTCACTCAGCATAGCCTAGGGAAAACAACTAGAATGGACCTTTTCCAGTTCTTCTGGATGGCACAGCAGGAAAAGTTTATTAGTGTAACTGAATCAGAAACAGAAATCACAGATGGTATGACATGAAAATTATCTAACTTTTATTTTCTCTCCTTTTTTTTTTTTTTTTTTTTCCTCCAACAGTACAAAAATAAAAATTTGAACTGGAAAGAGATTGGAAAGCTGCAAGTTGCAAAGATGCAGTAGTGGCAAATCCATCACAGTTCTGATGCAGATGCCAAAGGCTCTGTGCCCTTCAATCCCATTATTAGAAGGAACCTCTTCTCTCAGGTACCTGTGTATTTTCTGTGTATAGGTGAGCGTACAGATGCTGTAGCTGTATAACACTCCTGTTTGCTGTGATTAGAAAATAGCAAGAGCTGTGTGAGTCAAACAATAATAGCTCTTCTCTTGCAGGTTATTTTTCTTCAGTAGACATGAAAGCATTTTATAAATTAATACAGTACCATTTACATTTAAAAATTTGGGAAACTCGAAGCAGAAAGAGGCTCCAGGAGTTGGCCACAATCCTTCAGCAAGACTGTGACAGAGTAAAAACACAGCGGATGTTCCCAGGGTGTCTGCTTAATGCTTCAATCACTGCAGTCAGCACTGCCCTCTCTCTGTAACACACCTGGAAGCCTCCAGCTGCAGTACAACCTGCAGCATGAATAAGGACTGACAAAGTATGTTTTTTGTCTTGTAAGACATGAAAGAGGAGGCAGAGGAACCTACAGCAGGCAAGGCAAGCTTCAGCCTAGAACACACAGTGGAAAAGTGAGAAGCAAGATTTCTCTAAGTACTCAGTCCCCATGGATGCCTCTATGATTGAAAGAAGACTTCAGTGAACTGAAGAGGCATGACTCTTCAGTGACAGAAACTGTAGGTAATGAATGTTAAATCTATGCTGTGTTTTTAAGCCTGGCTGATCATACAGTAGAGAGCCAGCAAGTACAGCTGTAGGCACAGCTCAGTGCAGTCACAGGACAGGCAGATTTCTGTATCTGTACACTTAGAAGTATATGACAGCACGAGAGTGCCTGACAGGCTGTCTGTGAGGCTTCAAGCTGAGGGCAAGGCAGGTTTCCCAAAGATGCCTGTGCTATGCCTTGTGCTTCCTGCATGCTGCAGTGTTGAAATAGCATAGGGACGTGCAAAGAGCACTGTTAATGGCAGTGACTGAAGGGAAAAAAAAAGGGATGATTTGTTAGAGTTGTAGAGACAAAGCTGATGACATGTTCTGGCAATGGTGAGAATATAACACTATCCTGTGGTTGTGAGCTATTAAAAAGTAGCTTGATGCCATTGAGTTTGTTTGGGATTCAGCACACACACAAAAAATAGTAATAGGTGTAAAGCTTTTAAAGAGCAAGAATACAGTGAATAATTAAAAAAAAAAAAAAAAAAAGAGAGAGAGAGAGAGAGAATAATATTCTCAGCAGCTTTACAGTACAGGTAACTGACCCATTCCTTCACCTGAAGCTAAAAAATGAGCCTCTTGGAGAGAGTGGTTGTAATACCTGAATAAGTTCAGTACTGATATCAGAAGGAAATTGAGATTAATGAAGGATTCATTACGTCAGGATTCAGAATCTCATCTCAAAAATAGGAGAGGAGCAGCTGTGGAAAGAAGATACAGTATTAACATTGTAAGTCTCAGTGCAGACATGTGCAGTACAAAGAAATCTGTATGGCCTGTATGGCTTTATCTCTGATAAAGCATTTACGTCTGCTGTTACCTCAATCCTCTTTCCTGCATCACAGTATGCCTAAGGCAATAGGAGTGCACTGAGGCATAATGTGGAGTTACACAATGCAAATAAAGGCAAGGATGTCAAACAGAATATATATTCTAAGTGATAGTGTGTGTGATTGAAAGAGTGGATGTCTCCAACTGAAGGGAAAAAATCTTTCTTTAAGCTTTATGAAACTAGAGAAGAAATCAGTGATTCAATCAAAGTAGCACTGTAGCAGATCGCTTTTATAAGCTCTTTCCAGAGCAGAATCACATATGGAAACAATTGCGGGTAACATGCAGTAAAATACATTCCATGGAATAATCCCATGCTGGCAGAGATTGAACTAGACAGTTTAATAAGCCTTCCATCCTTAATCTCTCTCTGCCTGTGATTCTTTCAGATGAAGACATGTAATTTTATGTCTTCTATAGCTTTGGAAATATCGAATACCTTTTGATTTACAGCTTGACCTGTGTATAACAAAGTCCAGGTTGCTTGGGAAAGAAAGACACCATAATCATAGCAGCATATTTCAAATACAATCAACTCCAGACCTTCATTTATATTTGTTTGTTTGTTTGTTTACTGTATCTGTACTGTATGTAGAATGAAATATACTGCTTGGAAATACCGTGGTGGCCAGCCTCCCTTAGAACCTTATTAAATCCTCATATTGAGAAGGTGAAGAGTAGTAAAAATGATGTAAAAAGATGATGGGAAATATAAGGCAAGGTACACAGAAATTGAACAAAGAATGTTTAGGTGAAACCACCTTCATTTTTTAACTGTGTTATTAAGGGGTGGTATCATAGCATCAAATGAGCTGTACATTTTGGGTAGCTACCAAAGATTGCAGATGCTTGAGAGCCTTTGATGGACAATATGTAACTTTTGTAGGTTTACAATATTTCACATGATGTGGATCCAGAGAAAACAATCCGTTTCTTTGGAGCACCTCTGAATTTCTTGTCTGCATTTGGAATCATTAGCAAGCTAAATCTCTGATACCTGAAGCCTCAGCCTGACACAGCTGGAAAAGAGATAAGCGTTTGGTCTCATCTCATATCTAATGTCTGACAGGCATCTAAATCTTAAACAAGAAGAATCACCTTCAGAAAATATTGCTCTGTTAACTATTCTAGTCTTTCAAAATGGAGACACATGGCCACTTCTGTAGGCTATTTTACACCATTGTCTCTCATAACAGGAATGTCTTCAGATAATCAAGAGTAAATCTTATCCTTCACATTTAAACAGGTGAAGTCTGATGGGATGAATTTCAACCCACAACTGAAATACTTCCAAATTTTTCCTGAAAAAGGAAGAAAGTAATTTAAGAAATGGCTGGGAAGGCTGAAATCCGTGATGAAGTCATGTTAGGCTCCAAGGCTTCTATAGCTAGCATTCTTACCAGTCCAAATATGAGGAAAAATACAAAGCTACAAGAAATATTTATAAAAATCTTTCAAAAATGCTCTCATACATACAGGAGTACTGTTTGGGGAAGGTGCCTTTCAACAAGATAAGACTATTGACTGTTAAAGAGTAGCACAATAAAAACAATTCATGTGAAATATTAATAGGGGAACTAATTAGAGATGAGATGGAGTGAGCTGTAATTATAACTATGTCAAATCCAAAACAGGAAAAAAAATGTCCCTTCCTCCCAACCAAGAAAAATGCTTGTGTTCAGCAGCACGCTGAAAGCTATACTTTTCAAACGATAGCATTAGTAAGCAAAGAAATACTTGAATAGTATCCATTTAAAAATGAATACTCAGAATTTTCAGAAAGATGTGAGAGGGAAGGAGGAAGAAGAAGAAAGCAAAGAATAGGTTGGCTTTGATTCTGAAAATTATGAAATTTTCTATTCTTAGCAGAGTTTAAAACAGTGTAGGGACTGATAATGCTTAATTGAATATAAATCAATTTTCATTCCAGATGCAATACGAGGTTTTGGCAAAACTTGCTTGGATATCTGAGAGGTTCTTTGTGAGAATGATTTTATCAGTTGTGGATGTACCAATAAGTGAGTTTCACTCTGAATGTCTAAAACCAGGCATAGTAGTGTTGATTCTTCCTGAAGTAAATATGCAAAAGTTAAATGACTGGACATATGATACAGTTTGATTTCGTCTATCTTTAAAAGTTTGCCAGATCTTATTTAGTAATCCAGTTGAACCTGGATTGGAATAATAAAATGTATCTATGTAGGCCTGTCCAAAACTAATGCACTTATTTAATTCCATTGAAACTACAGTAGATACAAAGAGCACTAAAACACTATTTGATGGAGGAAATTTTCAGCTACAGAACAAAATTTTTCAGTGCCTTCACCATCATTAGCCAATTTATGTGGAGGAACTGATTGAGACACTCTTCATGGTGTGACAGCTGCGCATGGCTGTCTGGATCATGGCTTGTATTTCATGCCACTGTCACCATTACTGAAATGCACCAACCACCCCCTTACTGTGCTGACATCAACTGTTTGGTCTCCAAGCATTGATGGCGCACCGAGCATTGATGAATGTCGATGGGTGCTATTTTTTCCACACAGAGGGATTCAGAGAGACACCTTTGTTTCATACATACTTCAATGTCAGATGCCATTTTGTCAGACTACCACTCTGCTGCCATCTGTCACACAGAAATAACATGTTCCAATACTAGGGGAAAATATCAATTTCTACTGCCATCTCACCAATATCTGTCTCTGATGGCATGGCCCAACATAATAAAATAGGAGGCATTACTTTCGGAGCAGCCCTTGTATTATAGGCATAATCCTATGAACAACAGGACACCCAAGCTCTGTTCCAAGTAAGCAGAAAACAGTTTATTTTAAGACTGGATTTAGATCTTGAATATTTATAAGCATCATCCCTGTGGGGGCTGACAGCGGTGACTGCCCAAACTCACATCCAAGGGTATGCGTTCAGTGGTGTGGAAAGTCCTTATTCAGTATCCTGTGGGTTTGGATCCATTTGAATGGAACTTCAAACAGTGTACAGTCAAGAAGGAAAGCCAGCTTACCCAGCTACTTAGCAGCATTGATTGAAATCTTGATGCAGGCACCATTTGAACTGAGATTTGCCAAATATAGATTGTATGTCAACTGCTCATGCCAGAAATGTGTTTACAATAACACAGTGATACAATAAAAACCAAGAACAGAATTTTTACCTTAAGATTAATTTGAAAAGACTTTTAGAACCGTGTTTATTGCTGAACATATCCTAGGGATACATAACCCTTAACCTCAGTCCTACTAGAGAAGCCACATGCTAACAAGCTGGAGGAACTCCACCTGGCCTCAGCATTAGGAAATTCATGGGAAAATAAAAGTGGGATGATGTTACTTTTGTTTGATGTTCCAATGTGAAACACTCAGAGGCGGCATGCTCAAGCAGCTGAATTAGCAGTGGAAAAACTCAGTAATGTGCTTGCATTTACTCTCAGCTGTATTAGTATGCTATTACTACATGGCATACAATAAGATCCAGCTGTCCTCAGTGCCTGAATGTGACCCGGTCATAAATTATTGTATAAATGGCTTGGATAAGGATCCAGTAATATTTATTGAACGAATACCACATTAGAATTGTGATGTTCATGCTACATATGATTTCATTTTCATGCATGGTACAGATGGTTGGTAATTTGTACTTCCTTCTTCCAGAACAGCAGAGCAGAATTTATGGTCGGGTCCCAGAATCAAGTTACAACTTCAGTGGTAAGGTAACAAATGAAAAAGACAATATATTTGTACTTGAAAATTGCATCTTTACCTTGATCGCAGTACTGTGGTCCACCCATACTGCAGACTTGACTCTCCAGAGGTCCTTTTCAACTGCTACAATTCAGCAATTCTGTGAAATCATTGCATTCCAGAGAAAGTGAACTGACAAAAACATAAGTATCATGGTTGGTTTCTTTTTCTCACTTCTAATGTGTTTGTACTGAGTTTTCTTTGTGACATCTGAAAATAGCTGAGATATATGTGGTTTGGATATTCTGTAAAGATTGCTTTTTCTCTTTCAGTCCTCTTAAATACACTAGTAGCGTAAAACAAGCAACTCAAAACACACTTTCCAAAATAAAAAGCAGCACCCTAAGTGTTTCTTTGAATTCAGTAATTTACTCCAACACAAATCAAGTTCAGCAAGTTCTCTAAACCTGATGGAGACTGCTCTCTCTTTAATGGTAATCAAGTTTGGACCTTGCCAAAATTCATATTCATAAATGAGACACAATTATCTAGCTTCTCCTAACACCCTACGTTATTGTGCTGGAAACCATCTATTACCAGTGCAGCAGTATGTTTTACCTGTAGCTTACCAAACCTATATACTGTCTACAGCTGATATATACACCTCCATATTTAATGTTACTACTTCTGTGAGAGTAAGATTGATTTAAGGTATATCTGCATCCAGAAAATGTAGGGGGTCATTGACCAGACTAATTTTCAAAGCATTGCTACAACCAGACGTGTTAAAAGGTTATTTTACTTACTGAGAAATTATGACTTCCCTGTTTTGAGACTTTTTTTTTCTTTTTAAATAAAAAGTGTCTCTCTCAATGAAAGAATGGATGTTCTCAATAGTAGTGCAGTTAAACCTTGGATTGTGATTAATCTTAATACTGAAAAGAATTTAGAATTATAAGCTTCACTATCGTGTTCAGGATGTAAGTAGAAGCAATCAGTGTGATTGCTTAAAATAGCCCATTTTCCATTTTCCAATGGGAGTAGCATTCAAAATTCATCAATAGTGTGGGAATACGTTACTCAGCCAAGTAATCACCATAGTCTTTTTAGGCAGTTAAAATTAAATTTCAACATACTGCATTAAATTCTCACTAACAGAGTCTTGGACAAGCTTCTTATACAAAGAATGTAAAGCATGTTAATGAATAAATCCAAATGCAAACTCATTACCTTAAAACGACATAGCAGAAGCATGAAAACAGTGAAGTTTTTTCCCTTAGGGTGATAACTTCTCAATTATAAACAGAGCACTGGAAGATATGCTTAGGAGGCAGTTCTTTCAGATGAGCTAATTAAGAATGTTCTAGCTTTTTTTGTGTGTGTGTATGCCCAAGTGAACAACACTATTGAGGCAGAGAGAACTAGGCAATTGTTAAGTACCATTCACAGTTTGTTCAGGTGGTTAAGTTCAGTTCCAAGACAGTGTTTCAAGCTCAGCATGGAAGCATTTAAATCAGCATAATTTTAGAAGATAAAATAAAAAAGGCAAGAAGCTCTTGAAGGCAAGTCATACCACCTAAAGGAGAAATGCAGCTATCCTCTTTAAATTGAAAGTACTCATTTAGAAAAAATTAGATTCAGTTAAATGTTTAATGTAAGATTTAAAAACCAGAGTGTTCAGAATACTTTTGTCTGCAATGCAAGAAAAATAATTTGTCTTTTTTTTTTTGTCTATGCTACGTTAACACTTGAAGCATTGATTCTTTCTTATTAAATACCCATGTACTCATCAAAACAAATCCCACTGCTTCTGCTAGTTCATTATTTTCTCTCCATATTTTGCTGCCTGACAAGAACTGATTGATACCATTAGAATGACCTATGGCAGTAATCTCAGCTGATGTATTCATCTGTTCAGGAGCTGAAAATATACCAATACAAACATTTCATTTTGATAATAACTCTTTTTATTCTATCTTACAAGCAGTAATATTAACAATCATGTAACAGGGCTGCAGATCTATAGCCTTCAGTATACAAAATTTCACAACTGCCTTTTGCTTTGTAATATTAAAACTCAAGCTTCCAGTGTTGCAGCGTAAATGTCTCCTTATTCTCTCTATGTATAGGGTTAGAATGAAGTATTTGCAATTAGGTGGAAAACTGGCCAGAATATATTGTATGTGTATGCATGTCATGTGCATTACAGAGACAGAAATAAAAGCAATTGATCATTCCAGGGAATGTGTCAAAAAAACCATATGGGAAATTATACCATATATATGTTCTTTTACTTTTGTTTAATATTGCAAAGTTAATTTATTCAGTCTTGTTTTATTATCAAGATGTACATCAGTCAGACGTGCCATTAAAATTTAGTAGTTTTCAGAATGGAAAGAAGAATGAAGTCCTATTATTTACCAGTATTCACAGATCTACTTTGCTCATAGTATTTCTAAGCATGTACTGGCAAAGAAAGCATTTTGACTGGCTTGAAAGCTTAATATGCTCCCATGAACTTTTTATGACTTAATCATTAGAAATAAACTGCTTCGTGATCTGTGTTACTTGATGCAAGTCTATTGTTTTTTTTACAGTTCACCCTTATTCCAGGAAATTGAAATGTCTTGCTGGCAAACCAGCAAAAATACTTTTGCAGTCATTTAGTAGCTGCAGAAAATAGCTTATCTGAATCAGCTCTTGAAATTTAAACAATTAAATTTGGCAGTTTCCTGTTCTGAGACAGGCAGTTGTTAACTAGTGTTGATGCTAATGAGACTCGTTTCTTGTCCCTCAGTACATGGGTGAGTGTTTGTCACTGGAATATAAATTCCTCTAGTAGCTTTTGAAACCACTGACTAGTTAGCTTAAATCAATGTCTCACATGTATTCGTACAAGTAATTAGTAAACTTTATGAAAAGAAGCCAGTTAGAAGAAGGAGAATTAGTGTTCCTTCTCTAAAGGAAAAAAAAGTAATAATAATCAGACTATAATTAGGTACCTGAGTCTCTTTTGAAGGGAAATGATTCAAGCATGATGGCAAAGGGAAGGCTCAGTCAGACCTTGGATCACTGTGGAACCTGGCCACAAGATCCAAACTGGAGAGTGCCAGGCCTCCAATATGATCACAATTCTTACTGCAGTTAACAAGGATGTTTTCCAGGGGGTTGCTTGGATCCTGGCAGAATTCCATGAACACCCCTGAAGAGCTAAAGTTTCCCATTCCTACCTTGTAAAAATGGGGAATTTCTCTACTAGATGCTCTTTTCCTGTGATTCATAAGCCTAATGAAACAGCTTTAGCAGATGAAATGGAAATAGTAGTGCAATTAAAGTCTTACTAATTGAATAGTCATGGGATTATGTAAGAAATCACCCAGGATCATGAAAAGAGAATAAAAGCCATTATGGTGGCAAATTTCATGAATGTATGAGAGGCATTATTTCAATTCCTGATTTTACATTGCACTCCAGTTTGATGTCAGAAATTAATTTCTACTTTTCCAACATTAACCCAGCTCCTTGTTTGGTAAATGTGAACTACGTGTAAGTATGGGAAAAATCTTGCAGATTTGTTAAGTCTTGACATCAAATTTAAAGGAAATGACTTGCTTATCTGCAGTACCTGTCGCATTTTGACTTCATTGTTTCTGATGATGAAAAGTGGCAAAGGAAACTTGGTATTCAAAATGCCAGGTGAGACCAAAATAATGGAAATAAATTAATTTTTTTAAATGGAAAGAGAACTTTTTCTCAGCTGTGGATCTTTGGATCTTTGTACTCTGTGGCAGAGTCTTGTTAAAAATCTGAGGAAAACGGTTCCTGAAAACGGGGAAGGTCTTCTGTCTGTTATTTGTATTCATCATTAACCAAGCTTAGGCTACTGTGGAAGTGCATCATGTGCAGGTTTGATTTCCTTTTAAAATTAAAACCCTTTTTACCCTTTGCTTCTCTGCTCATTGTTCATCTGAAGATACAAGGTCTGTTACAGAAGGCAGGTAAGGAGATAAAAAATATGAAAAATATTAAACAAAATAGGAGAAAATAGACCAAAAAGGAGATATACTGAAATATTGCAGCAAATGAGTATCTGCTTCCTAAAGATTTTATATGACAGCTAGGGCTGCTAACACTATTCATGTATAAAGATGATGTAGAAGTTTCCCAGAGCATCTTTAAGAGTACATGCCATGTACTCTTCAAATAGCAAAAGTGCTACTGCCCTGTAAGAGAACAGCATAACAAATATTTTTCTCTTTCTGTGTAAATACTGGGGATGGTTGGAGAAAGGTACCCAACAATGTATAGCAAATACTGACTCAAAATGAATATTCCAATTGTGTATTTCCAAAAGATATTACAAATTTTGAAAAGCAAAAATCTGAAGTAGAGGTGATTTTGATATGGATAAATATTTAAGTAGTAAATAGTTCTAGAAAGGAAAATTGTATTAAGAAAATTTTACTGAAGACCTCTATGGATAAAGCCTAGTGAAAGCAAGAATGCCATAAGTTATTCAGTTTGTGAAGTGTTGTCAGTTGCTGAGTGAAAAAGAAAGACATTTAGGGCTTAGTCATAGTGATTCTTTTCCTTCTTGAAGTTAAGTGAAAGACAAGGAAGTTGTATCAAAAATCAAAAATCAGAAATCAAAATGATTTCTGAGTATTCAGATTTTACTTTAAAAGGTAAGTATTGTGAAATGACCACATTTTTTCGATAAACATTATTCTGTTCTTATCTGTGACATTTACATTAATTCATGACCAGTTTGTACTCTCTTGCCATCTTATGTAAACTAGCATAAAAATGAATTAAATCATCCAGCTAAAAACTTGGAACCTTCAGAAAGATAGGAATTCTGAATGAATGTGCTTGTGCCTGTCAGTTCTAAGGTATGTTAGTGAGATAAGGTTTATTTCTTGTTCTGATAGTATATCATTTTTAAGTGCTCAAAATGTGTGAAACAGAGCACAGTGCAAGCACTACCAATAACCCTTGCCCTTTAAAGCTCTTATGTTTTCATTAGTGAAAAAAAACAGTCACTAGTAGATGTTCTACTAAATATTGGCTTAGGTCTGCTGTGAAGTTGGAGAGTAGCAGTTTTGTTGTTCCACTGCAAATTCCTTGGCCTGACTTGTCCATTAGCTATTTGATGTTACGGTTATTTGAATTTCATTTCAGAAGCAGCACATTAATTTTTCCATTGGGTCTCTTATCATGATTAGGTTTTCCAGGTTGGAGAATTCAGAGCAATAGCAGTCTCTACTCTCTGGATTATTTTTTTTTTCCTAAGCAAAAGTGATCTGATAATCTCTCTTTCCTCCAGCCAGGATGATTTGTGCTACTGTGTAATGAGAGAAATCCTACATCTTTGGCTATTCATGGGCCTGAAATACAGCCTACTGCAGCTGATAAGGTATAATGGGTTTCAGTGAGCTTCAGCACCTCTGAACTGAACACAGCAGAGACCCAACATGACTGCAGTTTCCAAGTCCAACTGTAAGGTAAACCACTGTATGAGTAATGCATGTGTCAAATGTTTTGCAGCATTCTGTGTGTCTGTGTTATGTTGTTAGTTACAATGCCACAATACTCCTTTTTATATCTGAGGGTCCCTTCCCTTCTCTAACATATGAAAAGAGTCTCACTGGATAATTTAATCAGGTAGAGTTGGAGTAGAAAACAAAAATTCATATAAAAAACAGTCTTAGATCAACTGAGATAATGTGAAAAAATCCACAGGAACGGGAAAGGGTAGAAGTTGCTTATCAAAATCCTTTATGAGGACTATATAATTTTATTTTACATGTGTAAATATATATATACACGTAGCAGAAAGAGGACTCATATTCCAGAAAGAAAGAAAGAAAGAAATAGCTCCAGTCTTTTAAACACCCTGTGACTTCTAACTAGAGGGAAAAAAAAGGTATCTGTTTTTATGGCGGTTTTTTTTCCAAATATTAAGGGAGAGAAAACTTTATTTGAATATAACAGCCAGACATTAAAAAAAATAATAATAAATTACTGTTTTAGTAAGGAGTCCTATTATGTAATCCATGCATAGGAAAATGGTTTATGTAATTTTTCATTGGAAACTAAGTACAGTTTTGAAGTAGGTTCAAGAGATATTCCATGGTCTAGATTATTAAATGTTAGAAGATGTAATCAATTAATTCAGCTACCCGCGTGCATGGTAGAATGGGAAATGTTTGTTTAGATTCCAATTTATAGTTGTTTGTTTTATTATTTTACCCTCAGGAGGAAGCTTAAATGCTTAATTCTGCTGCTTTTCTAGTATTATACAAAGCACACAATAAAGCATAAGGCAACTTTGCCTGGTTTATAGTAGAACTTTTAATTAAATGTTTTTTCTTTGCGAACTGAATTTAAAAACAAAAATCAGCAGTAGGAGGCTTTAACTGCACAATGTCTCTTTTGAGTTAGAGACAAAAGCTTTAATTGGCTTGTATTGCAGAAGGATTCTATTGTAACCTCAGAGCCAGTATTTGTAACCAGTATCAAAGGGGTCCATAGAACCACCAAGAGAGACTCATGACAGCTAAAACACACGCACAGGGGAGTGGAAAAATACACAAAGAACTTCTTGGAAACAATGTGATTAAGTGTGATTGTTCTCAGAAATCTAATGCATGTTTATAACTTTAGCTTCTGTCTGAAAGCTAGGTATGTACCTTAGGTGGAGTGATGCCCTGTGCATCCAGCGCCGTAATAAAGAATGCTGCCTCTTCATGCTACACTGGTCACTGGTGTGAAGAGTTTTCTTTTCTCCTGTTTTGTTTTGTTTTGTTTTTCCTGTGACAATATCTTTATATCATTTATATCTAAGGTCTAACTTAATTTGTTGAGAGTTTCTACTTTTTGTCTTGCCATTTAAACCTTTCCAAAATACTAACAAATTATCTCTGCAGAATTGTTGTCAGGGGAAATAATTTATTTGCACTTTATGTTTTGGAACAAGGCACATCAGAAGCAGTAAATACCTTTGTGGATCTGGTGTTGTGTTCAGTGTTCTGTGAAGTGCCACCTCTGGTACCCAGACAGTTGCCTATGCCACACAACTGCTGTTCTTGTGTTAATAGCTTTTGTGCTATTAGGACATTACATTAGTAATCAGACAGAAGGAATACAATTCAGTGAAAATTCAAACTTAATGGACTCAATTGTTCTTGGACTGCCTTAGTTAGTGTGTTGCAGTGTCTGCAGTCACAATTACATTTGATTGTGTGAAAAGTGCTTGCTAGGCTGAATTTTGAAGCTACCTGTCCATTGTTTGCTCAAACAACGTATAGTATATATGTATAGAATACAGACACAGGATGAAAGTTTTTCCCCTTGCTTAACTTGGAAGTCCTAGATATATCTGAGCTTTATTAAAAATGAACCTGTAAAGATTTTGACTGTGGTGAAATAATACAGGCAAATAAAGCATGAGCCAGAGACAATAATTTAGAAGCAGGATACTCCATCATGGGTGTTCTAGGAGCTGAACCAGGAAACATTGCCTCATTCCCCAGAAACATGAGCCTGATTCCACATTCCTAACCTAACTGTGCACAATGACCAGTTCAGTTATATTTCAGACAGATAGCTAAATGTCTAGGCATGGCTTTGGTTTTCTTTGTTTTGGTCAATCTGATGTGAGCTCAGTGCTTGACAGTGGACTTCTGGATGGGAACCTCATCTTCCAGCTTTTGCAATATCTAGATTTTCAAAAGGTTTCTTCTGGGTTATGAACACTATATTTCTACCATCCATTAATATAAAATGTTTGCCTCTTTATTTCTAGATGAATTATTCACTTGTTAAAAAAAGATAGGAAAAAAAATAATATTAAATGCTTTAGAGATTTCAGCACAAAAGCAATAACCTGGATCCCTCTAGAGGCCATTTGTGTAATATTTGGTAGGGAAAAAGAATTAAACTTGTCTCTCAATTCTCTGTCTGTAGATAAAGGAAGCTTATCTATCTCCTATTACTGCATATTATCTTGCCAGCAGGTTTCTGCTGGGTGGTGAAAGCTGTGTAATTATTGTACTTGCGCTTCCTTAAACTAGCTCGTACCTTTTGCTGGGTAATACAGCAGTTTCATGGTGCGTTAATTCAAAGTCTTAATTCCTCTATGCACGTTTCCTCAAAGATTGTTTTTTTAAAAAAATGAGTGTTTTATGCTAAGCACTAATCAGTACACCAGAAGGAGAGGTTTCCATTTGCAATAGCATTGCCAAGGAACTAATTAAACCGGACAGACAAAGGGATAATGTTGCTTTCCCATGTATGCATGTTTAAGCAGTGGCCTTTGTGGGTTTGATTCTGATCTCAGGTATACTGACGTTACTCCTGAGTACGTTTGTAAAGTCAAATGACTGTAAAAGACACGACAGGCTATCATGGTGAGTAGAATCTGCACACAGTTAGCTGAGGTGTAAGTAGTTTGAACAGAGACGAACAGTCCAGCACAGCAAGGGGATGAACTGAGCTTTCTAAACTCTTCTGGAATAAAAGCTGTCAGAGCACGATTTAAGAAGAGCACCTCATTGATGGTGAAACCCACACCATTGAACACTGTCTGTGAAGAGGTTTCTATGTCAGATGCTTTCTGGGCCTGAGGGAATTGTTACTGCAGTGGCTCATTTAGGACAGTCTGCTTATGGAGCTGTGCGCATTAACTTAAGCAACAGAGATAACCCCGTTTATCAGCAGTGCCTGTGAAACAGCAGGCTGCAAATACAGAGGATGAAGTGCTGGCAATGTTCCATAATCTGTCCTGGATTGATCAAAAAGGTTTGCCACAAAAGCATCAAGCCAATTGAGACAGCTAATCAGAAAAATCAGAATGTTTTTATAATGATCTTGGCAAAATTAATTGAGCAAACTTTGCTGCTAGTGATCTCTGCACTTTGTGTAATTTGAGTTGATTGTAGATAGGTAGTTTATAATTAATGTCCTCTAAAATAGTTTTTAATTCAACTTTGATACTTGTGCTGTTTCTCATAAAAGTTTATCATTCCTTTCTCCTTCCTAGCAGTGTTATCACTATTATTCCAGCAGATCATGTCAGTTATTAGAAAATCAATTTTAATTTTTAATGAAGTTAATGCCAAGAATGGTATACTTTTATACTTACTTCTGGCACAGAGCAAAATTGTATTTGATCATTCATTACATGCAAAATATCCCATAGTATGCCATGAAATGTAATTTCATCCACATGAATGAGCACTGAGAGGTGCTTCTGAGGAAGTGTTGGATAAAATCACTGTCCATGTTCAACTTTGCAGCAGAGGTGACAAGTATAATGTTATGATGAAAGATAAAGGTGTGGGAGAATACTCATAAAGGCAATTTACAAAACAATTTACGAAAAAGTAGCATATTTTTATGCAGCATTACACTATCTGGGAAAATAATCTGTATCTTGCATTCATTGTGCACTACAATATGCAAAAAAACATAGGTAGATTATGCAGAATCTAGCTTGGTATCTGCACTCAGCCAGAAACTATTGATGGTAGGGAAGAGGTTTCAGTGGACTTTGCATCATTCTTCACTCTGCTTTACCACTTAGCTAAAGTGCCACTTCAGATTTTTTTTGTATACTTCTTCATGGTAGAAGTTTCATTTCAAACCAGGAAGTCTATCTGAAAGGAGGTGAGTTATCACCACGTATTTTTAAGTGTTGTAATTCTCTTGTTCTGGCTTGACTGACCAGGTAATTGATTTATCGTTGCTTACGTTTGGCTCCTTAATTAAGTAGGAAGCAATAACTCATCTGCCAGTAAGTGGAGCTCTTTGCTAGTCCAGGGCGGTCTTCACCAGGAACATTTTTTCTCCTTTTCCTTTTTTGTTCTACAAACTGTAAAGTTGGTATTTAGTTTTTCTTCGGTCCTTTTGCAACTTCCACATTATGTTCTACTTCTGTTCTTTATAAATCAAGCAGATTATAAATTATTTTATTCCCATAGACATTGTTTTCCTTTTCTCTTTGTCAGCCAAATGTTGTATTCATTCACCCACCCCTTAAAATAAAGGGGAGCTCTTAATACTTTACTTTTATATTTCTTTTTATTTTTGTAAGACATATATATTGGTATTTTTAATAAAAATGGTGTGGATTCCTATACCAGGAATTTGGAAGATGGAAGGGTTTCCCATGCTTTTCAGACTATAGACTCATTACCTACCAGTGAACATTTGTAGTAATGGTTCCTTAGACTGCAGCACGTCAACCCATTTGTACCATGATCTACTTTCTGGTGTTATAAAAGGATTACTGTGTGAGATGGTAAAGGGTCCGTTTCCATGAGAATTGCTCTAAGAATCAGCTAGATTTTAACTTCTTTGAAACTCCAAACTATCTGGATTAGGAAGGATTGTTAAGGGAAACATAAAACTTTCCAGTCACATATAGAGCAGAATGAAGAAAATGGTAATTATCCAAATGACATGTCAGGATTAGTTTTCTAACCTAAGCACTCAAATGAATCTTCAGTAAATATTGGACTGAACACAGAATTATTTTGCTAATCTCGGAAGTATCCTTCTTTATGTACTTTATTAATGTTGAAGTCTTGTTTATTTGTGCTGGTATGTTTTTTACATGGTATGTTTCTCTGTATATCCTGCAGTTTGTTTAACAAAAGTATTATTTATATAGATTGGCTATTGTTTTGTCAGCCAGCTCTCTGAAGGTGCCTCATTTTGTGCATGGTATGCATGTTACAGTGCTTGCATTTGTTCCCTCTGAGCCTGCCAGCATTATTCCTGCCCCACAGTTCTGACTAGTATTGCTATCCTATTCCTGAAAGGAGAGCAAGACTTTTATGGCAATCAAAAGTGCTTAGTGTACATCCACGACTAAATAAGGAAGGACAGGAAGATACATTCTGTCCTTAAATGTTCTTGTGTTCTTGCTGGAAACTGCTCTTCTCCTGCTGCAGGGGCAGATTAAGCTGGGAAATTCACTTCACCTTGGAGATGACTTCTGGCAACTCCATAACTTTGAATTGAATCACAGAACCATAGAATCATTAAGGCTGGAAAAGATCTCTAAGATCATCTAGTCCAACTATTTACCTACCCCCAATATGGCCCACTAGCCATGTCCCTCAGTGTCACAGCTCCACGTTTCATGAACACCACCAGGGAGAGTGATTGCACCACCTCCCTGTGCCAGTGCCTCACCGCTCTTTCTGAGTTGTTGTTTCCAGTATCCAGCCTGAACCTCCCCCAGCACAATTTGAGGCAATCACCTCTCATTCTGTCACTGTTACCTGGGAGAAGAGGCCAATCCCCACCTCACCACAACCTTCTTTCATGGAGCTGCAGAGAGCAGTAAGGTCTCCTCTGAGCTGCTTCTTCAGACTGAACAATCCCAGCTCCCTCAGCTGCTTCTCGTAAGGCTTGTGTTCCAGACCCTTAAAGCTGAAAGGGAAGGGAGATTTCCAAAAACATTTCAAAGAGTTAAGCATCTTTCTCAGTGCTTCTGATGAATATCAGTCAGTAAATTAATAGTCTTACTCATGTTAGTAACAAGGCCAAGAAAACTGAGGAATACACCACCATCCCCTTTGTATAGGTGAAGGCATAGACTGTATGACACATTAAGTGAATTGCTGCAGAGTTGGAAATGTATTCAGCTGTATTGTGCTCAAACAGTATTCCATCAGACCTCTCACTTTTGCACTTTTGGAACTTACTGATGTTATGAGCCATATTCAGCTTTCCTATTCTTTCATTGCCAGGGACAGTGTTCTTCGGAATTGCTTTGTAATCCTATGCACTTGGCCAGACCTTTATAGCTCTGGGAGGCAGATTCAAGCAGAACTCAAAAACAGATCTGCTTAGACTAAAGTCTTAAATTCTTTAGAAAGGGGAAATTATGAGAAAATGGAAATTAAGAGTATTTGTAAACCAGTGACATTTGGCTATGACAGTCTTTGCAAGACGTCTTTTTCTTCTCTGATTAGTGTTTTAGTCTCCACAACTTTCTGAGCTGCAACAAATCTTGCAGGTCCCAGCTTCTAGTTCAGCCCACACTGTCCCTAAATTGTATTTAAGCTTTTTCACCTGAATTTGCTTAGCAGCTCTCCAGAAACTGTACTGCCTCCTCTCTCTTTCCCCTGACCCACTGATTTCTGAAAAGAGCACGACATACAATGAAAAACACAAAAATTTAGCAGTTTCAGTGCTCTCCCTGTAGAGAGTCCTTCTCATATGGGAAGGTAGAGAGGATCACTGAATCTGAAGAAAAAAGTGCTCCCTAAACAATGAGAACGGCTCTCCAAAGCCATAGGGAAGCTGTAAAATGAAGGGGAAATCCTGTAATTTTGAAGTGAGAGTGGCTCATACCAGCCTGCAGCAGTACCTTCTGTAACCTATTGTGTTTCCTGGCCTCTGCAGAAAGCAAAACTTACCTCTGGTTTCCCTCAGGGACTGATAGTTTTTCCCAGCACAAAGACCTACTTAATTTAGCTTTTAGGGTCTTTCATTGGTGCTTTGAAGTCTCTCTCCTATTCAGAAAATATACAGTTGTAAATCTCTGCAGAATCACATCATTTTACTGCTGGTACCACATAGCGAGACTGCATTTTAGATCACTCTCAGGCAAATCTGTCTTTTACTCCATATAAGAGAAAGGTCTCTCATAAACCATAGTTTAGTTCTGAAACATACTCAGAGACTACTGCCTTTTAAAAGCAAGGGAGGCAGCACATAGTTTCATTCAATCAAAACAAAACAAAAATGGTAACAACAAATCTTCCCTGAAAGATCTCTGTATAAGTGCAATAAACGTCAGAGCTTCGGTAACTTAAACCCCTCTCAACTGTGTGTGACTTTGTTAGAGGATTCATTGGTTAAAGTCAATGAGTGCTTGCCCACAGACTCTTCATAACTTCAAACATCTTCAAACATCTTCACAACTAATGCACCAGCACTTGTCTCAGAGCATTAGAGTAACATTACATTAGCAAACTGTGATTTATTAGACTATAAAACCAAAGCAATGTAAAAATTGCCTAGAATTGATCAATTTTTTCCTTAAAAGAGGGTGCAGCCATGGTATCCAAATCAGACCCCCTGCACAGGGACATTATTTAGAGGATGGTTGTTAGAATTCGGGTAGTGTGGTTGGGTCATGGTTGGATTTGATGATATTTAAGGTCTTTTCCCATCTGAGCGATTCTATGATTCTGTGATTCTATACCATCTAGAGCATGCTGGATTTTACAACTGTATGTAAAAATGCACTGTCAATTTACAGGAATGTCGCAGGAGGTGTCAAAATTCATTAAAATGAAGATAGGGGCAAACTGACTAACTGCATATCTGTAAGTCTGACCAGGGAGAAGTGTAACATAAGCTTTAATGGTACAGAGCAGAAACTGCAAACAAAAAGTTGTTAAGTGGTGTGGTGGGTCATTGCCTCTTTCTGCCATGTTTTACACCAGAATAGCAGTTGAACTGAACTGGTAAGGCAGAGAATGGAGCTGTATTTCACAGGCACTCAGTGCACATAGAACTTCCTAAGACAAACTCACTTTGACTTGAGTCAGTTTTGCAGGCTTAAATTAAGTAGAGAATCATTTTGTAGTTTAGCATCTCTGTGTTGCAATCAGGCCTGAAGAGTGTCTCTAAAATGTCTGAATCTCTGGAGCCATCCTGAATCAGTGTCCCTGCAGGAGAGGCAGTTACCTACAGAATGCTGCTCCCTGGGCAATCAGGGGTTGGAAAGGGAGCAACGCTGACAGCCCTCATTGGCATCAGCAGTCAGCACCAACATGTCTGCTCATAACTAGCTGCCAGTGTAAGCACTTATGTGAAGTATACACCATACAGCAGCCCATTCCATGGGACAGAGGTATACCCCAAGAAAAGGTAAAATAAACAAAGATGTGGAAGTAAGGAATTATTTTGTCCCTGCTCTTGTGTTGTGATGTAAACAGCCCTCAAGTAGTTTAAATACACTGCTTTGCTAAGTAGTTTGATATTTAATGGTTATTTTTGTGGGTTGGGCTATTGACTAAGTGTAGGCTCTGAATGTGCTGCAATTGCTGTCTGAGAGAAAGATTAATTCCTAAGTATGCCTTCTTCTCATACTATACAAACCATGGTAACAGGTAATTGGGGTCAACTTTGGTTGGCCTATTGAAAATTTTAATGTAAGAGGTTTGAGTAAAGGCTTCTTTCTGAATCTCTTGTAAAAATAAGTTTACAGCAAACCTAATAAAATAGCAGGCAGCATGAAAGTTATATCACAGGGGAAAGTGTAAAAGAGTTAAGTTTCTAAAAGCTTTCCAAGAATATAGTGGAGTTATAAAGAAGAGGACTGCACTAGCCTCATATATAGTCAGGGAAAACTATTCCTGAAGAGATGAAATATATTTAACTTAAAATTTGTGCATACTTTTGGAGAGTTCCGCTGCATCAGTGAGGATTATGAAAACAGGTTCTTAAATAGGCAGCATGAGATCTACTGATAAACACAACAGGCATTTTTTTATCTACTGCAGAGATGAGACCAAACCTGGTATTTTTAAATTACATGTAGTAGATTGAAGAGTGTAGGAAGGTAGCTACCTACATCCATGGCTGGCTGTCTTCCTTCTGCCCCATCATCTTTTAAGCAGTAGCAGCAGTTTGGGAAAAAGAAAAAAAAGAAAAAAGAAAAAAAAAAAAAAAAGGCTTCTTTTGGGAAAGAGAGGACTAATGAATGAGCTCTTTCTGCCTTCCTAAGTGTTAGGAATGCTTTCAAAGCATTCAGGGCAGAGGTGTGGCCCAAGGGGATCAAGGGCTTTCAGAAGATGGCAGTGGCATGCAGCCATCTGTGAGCACCAGAGCCTGCGAGCTGCAGTCCTACAGCCTAGCTGAGAACTGTCTCTGCCAACAGTGCTTTGCTTCAGAGAGACATTTCCTTTAGGACTTTTGTATTGGGATTAAAGCTTTTTGCACCTTTCATCTCAGCTTGCAGAGCTGCAAGGAATTTGTAGTTAAGACTCTAAACTACCTACAAAACTGGAAAATATCGGTTCTTCTGAGCAATTTTAATGCAACTTCCTAGGGTGCCAGTGTTGCTACGGTGATGATGTAGTAGAGCAGAGAGTGGTGAAATACTGGAATATGTATTTTGGGGCAGATGGCCTGCAAAATTGCACTTACTACGTTTGCCCCTTAGAAATTAATTGTTGTTATAGAGCAAGTGGCTCTTTAACTCCCTTAGTGTATGTCTGTGCTTTTCTTAATGTGAGCTACAGGAACTTCAGACCTGGTACTGCAAACCTACTTAGATGGAAATCCCCCCGTTTTGCATTTAATTTCCCTTTGCACTGAGTGTGTAAATGAGAAGGTGAATTTGAAGAGTATATAGCATCTCAGGAGGTGTGCTAACCAGCGCCCAACATGAAATCAAAATTCATGGGCAGTGTCCAGCAACATCAGGACACCTTTTACATGTGCTGTCAGATTATCTCTGTAGAGTACATCTCATGTACTGTAATGTACTCATGTCAAGATGTAGGAGGACCAGATTTTTTGTAGAATTCCAGATCCATCATACAACAGTTACCTGACATTCATCCAGAAGTCCTATATCCCTATATTCCTATATTCATGGGGAAGTGTCACTGAGAGTGATGGAAGGGCTAAAACCACGTTAGTCCCCTAATAAATCTACTTGGAAAATGGTTAGGCCTAGTCTGATCCACTGAGCTCAGTACAGCAATTCCCTGCGTTGACTGGATTTGCAGTGCCTCCAAATGCAAGCACAGATCACCACTGCTGCCTCAGGGGCTCAAAGCAGTGGCACATTCAAATTCTTAGTTCTCAGTTACAGTTCTCAGTTAGGGTTTTTTTTTTAGATTATATTTATTTTCTTCTCTAAACTTTAATAACATTGAAATTTTGAGAGTTAATCACCCAGGTTGAATTCCTGGAAGTTTTCATTCAAGAATGACTGGAGAATGTTGTTGCTGCGAAACCAGATCTGTGTCTAAACAGAGCTCAGTTTCAAGCATCAGAATAAGTATCTCTATCCATCTGGGTATAACCCATGATCTTTTCCCTCCTGACACTGCAGTGTCAAATCCATCCTCCCTCTCACGGTCACCGGTAAGCCTTTGAATCATGTAGCAAGATCTGTCCTATTGTTGTCTTAAGACACAGGTAATGTTATCAGGAGAAAAAGGCTGTTACTCACTCTCAGAGGCTCAGAGTGAGCAGGATTTTTTTGTCACTGCTCGTGTTGCTGTAAACAATTCTCAAGTAGTTTAAATACACTGTTTTGGTAAGTAGTTGATATTTAATCATTATTTTTGGATTGGGCTGTTGAATAGGTGTAGTCTCTGGATGTGCTTCAACTGCCGTCAGAGAGAGAGATTTTACAGCCTTAGATCTTCTGTTTGTCTTTCACTTTAGCAGGAGCCCTTTGCAGGGAAGGCAGCCCAGGTGTCCAGACCCAGTAAGCACAGCACTTCCATCATCTTTCTGGGAGCACGACCAATTGGAGGTCATACATGTTTGTCTGGGTAGGTGTAGACAGATGTAGACAGTAACAGGCATTTGTTGGATTGACAGGAGTAGCTGAAACACCATAGTGACAAGGTCAGCTTCATTTGTTTTCTGCCTTCTGAACACATGGCTATGAATAATATGTAGTTTCAAGCTTTGGGGTTGTGCTTTTAGCTTGGTTTTTTGCTTGTTTGTTTGGATTCTTTTAACTGAGGAAAACAACATTTTTACAGTGTAGATACATTTTGAAAAACCACAATAAAATGAAAGAAAATCACAATAATTATAAAGACTGACTGAAGGTCAAAGATAGGGTTGGTCATTGTCATCACCCAAGCTTGCTCTGTAGTTTTCCTGTGGTGCGTCACAGCTCCTCAGACTTACACTGGCCACTATTTGTCCTGTTTGTGTGATTGTCTTTCTCCATGTCTCTTTCTTTTTTTAGAAGTCCTGAGTCCACAGCTGCACAAAGAAATAATGGAGAGATAAACATTAAGACTTTATATTAAACTGAGGGTTGTTTTTGATCTGTAGTTAGGCTGAAATAATCAGACCGAATGTGGAACTTCCAATTTTTTGTAGTTTTGTTATAGTGCCATTTTTACCATTTTTAAATATGTTTTTGAGTAATTCCAGGAAAAAAAAGTCTGCAATTCCTCTATCATTGGCCCAAGTGATCTGACTGGAGGATCCATAGGAGTAATTTAGCAGCTGGTACAAAAAAGCACACTTAGACTTGTTCAGACTTTGGTACATGGGCTTTGGATGATGACGATGTAATTATTGGATTCAAAGTAAGCTTGTGATCAGATAATATTACCTTCACATTACCCTTTACATTTTTCTGTTCCATTGATGAGGAAGTACAGTGAAGATCTGGCTGTGAGGAGACTTGGTTCAGTGTTTATTGAAATAAGAAAAACACCAGCAAAAATTTTATCATTCTCATCAGACCAAGATTATGACAAAAAGTAATTGCTTATATGTGTTACCCATCCTGTATCATTATAAGATTATGTAGAATGAAAGCAAGCAGTTTAAAGAACTTGAATGACAGCGTGTATAGAATCTCACAAACCAATTTAAATCTTCAAACAAATAAAGGGTTGTTCTGGCCTGCTCCATTCTGAGCAGTAACCAAGTAGTACTGCATCTAATCACTCTTTCAATAAGATCTATGCAAGAGAAAAGTTATGCAGGATACCTCTCACCTCCATCCAGAGCCAGAAAGCTTGGGAAAGAGCTGAGCATTGGGACATCCTCACTTGTGCAACAGCAGCCAGAAGCTGGAAAAGATGAAGATGTTGGCACAGAGCGTGAAAGTCAAACTGAAGGTTCAACAAGCAAGAGCTTACAAGTGAAAGCAAGACCCCCGCCAACTACAGGGGTGATACAAAATGGAGAGATGAAGCTGTTGAAGTGTGGGCTGGCTCTCTGATGGGTGGCTCACTCCGCTCTACCCATGCTTCAGTAGAAGAGCCCATGGTGTTTTCTGTAGATTGTCCTATCCATTTCTTAAATGTCTGTACTCTAATGAAGTTGTCTTTGGTCCAATGAAGTGAAAAGTTTCTTCTTAAAGAAGTCAAAGCCAACAAACAAGAAAACCAGCAACTAAGACCCACAATAATAGGATTTAAAAACAAAACCAAATGAGTTTATAGTAACAGACTGGCTGCTAACCTTCCTGTACACAGATTCTTCTGATTTATTTTTGGAATATGGCACTAAGCTCTGGATTTCTTCATGAATGCTTTGAGAATTTTACTTTCCCTGTCCTTTATTACAGGATACAACATGCCACAACTCTCAGATCTTGTTTCCTTTCACTTTCTACCTTCATTTGAAAGACTTTGTCCTCCTGGCTCTTCTGCGCTGTATTCCTTGACTGTTTACATTTGTTTCTGTGTGCCAAGATCTTTTCACATAATGTAACTCAATCCATGTGTCTACTTCACAAAATTCAATACAAATCTCTGGCACATGCTCTCTCAACATCCACTGCTACTTCAGCATTTTTTGTCCCGTGCATTTTTTACAAAGCTTTTGCAGCTCTGCATTTTGGCAATTAAAAGCAGCTTCTTTTCTGGTATAGATTTCCAAAAAAAAAAAGTTTTGAGGTCTTGGTTTCCAGTTTTTTCATTCAAAGCATGATGATAACCTGGCAGTTAAATGTTTTGTTTTCCTAGTTCCTCTTGTTTTCCACAGGAAAGCTAAAGGTTTAGACAAATGTCGTTTTTTTATAAAGTATGGAAACTCCAGAATTTTGCCTAATGTTCTTCTGCCCTAATCCAGTGTATTTGAAGTGCAGGTGGGATACTTGGTACTTGCTTAGAGATGTTCTTCTGCCTCTTACTTGGTAAGCTGTGTGAGACTGCTGAAGAAGTAGTGGTAGGTTGAGTGTTGTGTTTGTCCATCACATTTCAAAGAAGCTCATCTTGTGGATTCAGAGATCTGCCAGCTTTCTGCTTTTGGTTTAGACAGAAAAACCACAGCAGTGTTCAGCTTTGTACAAGGCAAAGTTTATTCAGTTTCCTTATCTGAAGACTACAATTTGGTTCATATGCTTGTGACACAAAGCTATATTTTCATGCATCCTTGTTCTGTGACCAAATTCTGTAAATGACAAAGATCAAACAGTAAAAGCCCTGTGCACAGTGTTCTTCTACTGCACTAAGTCAGAAAAACTGAAAGCTGTAAAAACTGAGCTGGAGAAAGGAACAGCGTGGAAGTATGAGTTCTTCCAAAAATATTGAGTGAGAATGTGTTTATACCATAAATTAATTTTAAACAAAAGCAATTTATCTTGTCTGGACAGTCACATGGAATGTAGTACAAATTAAGTAGAAAAACAAGAACAGAATGCTTGAAAAATTTTACCTATTAAAAAGCTGCATTGGGCACTTTTCTATTTTAGGACAAGATTTAATTGGATTCTTTAAAACACACTGGCAGGACAGTCATTTTTTTACTAGAAGGTAACAGCAGTTCCAAAAAAGGTCCTTTTTCCAATGCAGCTACAGGAACTGTTGCTACTTAGAAACCAGCAAAGCCATTAATCAAAACAAAAATACTAAATATTTATTGCTTTACGTAAAGCAATAATTTTGCCAAACAAGCATTTTGAGTCTGTCTAAAATGAATGATCAGAACATACTACTGTGTTCAGGAGTAATAGAATCTTGGAAGGGTACATGTCTGGCCTAGTAATTTTTTATTTTTTTTTCCCAAACATAAAAATAATTTCCTTCTTAAAGCAATTTCTTATAATCTTTCTGGTTATTACAGCATTTTCCTTATCAGTGCCTAACTTATTGTCCACTGCAGCAGTGCACTGAAGATGCTGAAAAGAGAATGCCAATAGGAAGCTTCACAGGAGGTGTTTGCTATCAGTAGGTATGTTGCTGGTAGTAACCATGGAAACTTGTTTAGGATGACCTCTTATCTATAGAATGAAAGCAAGCCCAGGGAAATTTAGGCTGAATCATAGGGACAGCTCAGATCTTCATGTGGCATCCTGTTAAATTACATAAAATGTCACTAGGGAGTCATTTAAAACTGGTTGGGATTATGGAATTTGAGGCTCTCTTGTGGAAAGTCTTTTGGTAGGAGGATGGCCTCTGTTGCTCTTGGATTCATTTCAGATAACATAAATTGCAAATGTTGTGATTCCATTGATCTTGCCGTATACCAGTAGCTTTCTCAGTTCAAGTATCTACATGCTTCACATGTACCTTTTTGAGTCTACACTGGAAATCCTTGTAAACTGGTGATAGTATCACTCTTCTTGAAAATCCTAATTGAAGCAGGAGGCATTTCAGAGACTAAGCCACCATTATCTGCTTTTAACAAATATATGAATTATATAGATCGTTCTTAAGAAGAGGCCTATAAGTGCAGCTAAAGCAGCCAGTTTTCTCCTAACTTACAGTAAGTGGAGGAGAAGAAATAATCTATTTAGAAATTTGAATTTGAATAGGAAGTTTCTTGGTTAGAAATAATTTAATAGTCATTCAACTACTAATTTTACATTTGTATTCCGTTTCAGATAGACTAAATAAGAGGGAGTACAAGGAGTAAACAGATGGAAACAGAAAGTGAGCTTTAGTTGTGGATGAGTAAATAAAAATACATTGAAAGCCGGCAAAATGAGGTAAGACAATATTTTAATAAGATATACTGCATATTCCAATAAGCTTGTCCTTCCATCCTGGTTATGTTCTTCTATATATTATGCTGATCTTTGATTTTTCTTAGTCACCTTTTATCTTGCTATCCCTTTATTTAAGAATACATTTTTAAGCAGCACCCTTATTTACTTGTCATTTCTGCTCTCTTAAGTAGATGAGAAGCCATGTCACTTTTCCTACTCCTTCAAATTGTTACACAAAATAAAGAATTATTTTCTAATTTCAATTTTAAATATTTTAGGCTAAAGCAGTGACTGAAAAGAGATTACATCCCACATTAGTGGCAAAAAGATAACACTCTAAATTCCTTTCTCATATTAGTGTCTCCTATAACACAGACATTATAATCAGGTTGTAAATATTAATGTTGCTTTGGATGTGTGCAAATAGAGCACGTCAAAAGGATTCCTAAGGCTTTTTCCTCATTCGCTTGAAAAAAACTCAAAAAAAGCCTGCTCCATTCAGTATGCATAGCGGTGTGCTTGGTGAGCTGCCAGGTCTTGCGTGATACCCTGGCTAGAGAGAACAATTCTTCACGTTATTTTTGGAAAGTGAGGTGATAATGAAACAAGGCATTTCTTTGAAGAAGCTGGTAGATATTTTGGACATTAGCCCTCTTTTTTTGGTGTAGGTCTTTCTTCTGATGATGCTAGGCAGGTCACTTGCACAAAGTCTTCCTTCTAAGGTTTTTTTAAGGTTTGTTTATTTTTATATCAATTAAAAGAAGCAGAGAGAAATCCTAAATGGGTGTCTCTCTAATTCATGCTTGTCCGTGGTATTAAAAAAATGCTATGTGAATTAAGTGCATTTGTATGTAATAAGATGGTTGAAACTTGGTTGAAACTGATGGGTAGAAATACCATCTCTATCTCTACCTCTTTGCTGTCAACTTTGCTCAACATTTGGGAACTAACAACCTGCAAGGGCCTTGTGGAGTTATGTAGGAATCAGCCAAGTGTCACGAGTGCTGTCTGGCTTGTACGGGTCCTCTGGTCCCATAGATGTGATTTAGGCAGCCCTGAACCTGCTTTTACGCATTTGTTGTGTCCATCTCTAATGCTTCAGATTCATAAAATACATAATTGGTATAATTCCTCCTTGAGTCTTCTTACTCATACAGCTCAGCAAAGCTGAACTCTGACTGAATCTAGAAGTGCCCCAACGAATAACTGAACCTTTTTTCTGAATACTCTGAAAGATTATTTTCTGGCATATTAAGGAAAAAAAAAAAAAAAAAGTTGCATTCCTGTGCTCAGTATAATCCACCTGTGACTGTTCTTTGTATTTCCACTTATGTGCATTTAGCTTCAAATTTGCACAAGGATACTCTATGTGACAAAAAGTCATTCTGCATTTGAACTCTCCTTGACTTAACAAAAGCTCAGTTAAAAATCACCAATACTCACAAATACAGCAAAGGCTGAGTTCTTCAGCTGAGTTGTACTCAGCAAGCTCCATGGTTTTCTCTGAGCTATGACAGTGCAGAAGTGACATTGACTTATAAAAGTCTATACCCATTTGTTCATAATCAAGAAATCAAAATAGTTTGATGTTCAAATAAATTTAACAAAGCACTGTTGCTGTCAATTCAGTTGCTTTCCAAGCCATTTCTAAATGAACCAATTTAACAAAACATATATTTGTCCTGGAGAGAACAGCCAGGAAAAAGTAAATGAACAAACAGACAAAAAGCACCCAAATCCCTTCATGCTATATAGTGATGAGGCCAGTTTAGAAGAGTGATGGATGCATTTATGAGCTGTCAGGTCAGAGCAGCCTGACTCAAATCAGAATTCTGAGAATGAATTCAAATAGATATTTGAGGGATGTGAACTAGAGTGTAATTACCTGTACCAAACAATACATTTTGGTATTAGTATTATGGCATTAAGCACGTTGAAAAGCTTTCCTCATTTTTCTGAGTGTAATTTGAAAAGATTACAGCCATCATCACATTTATGCTGCTACAGAGTAGTGTTTAGATGTGACTCTAGAAAAATTCTCATGTGTTGCTTTACTGGCATTGTCTGCCAGTCTCCATATAGATCCTGACAAAAGTGATTTCCATAAACATCACAAGATTCATATATTGAATATACGGTACTTAGTTAAATGTCATTTTAAGTATTATTTTACTTGCAGTGTTGTTCCTGCAGTTTCCTTTCTTTGGCTCTCTTCTTCCTTAGTAATAAAGACACCTGTTGTTTTGGCAGAGAAGCCAGTAGTGCCTCATGCAAAATTAGTTTGAAAGGGCTTGAAAAAGTGTAGCTGTTCCTGTGGATCACCAACATACTAATTGAAGGTTCCATTTCTTCTTATTCTAAGAAGGTATTAGGTCTAGAAAATAAGCTGTGTTTCATTGCAATTTATCCCAGCTTTAGAAGATGAAGCATTTCTGCAATGAAATTAATCTTTGAATACACATGCTATTTTTTTATTATTAGAAGAATTAAGTTCTAGTAGTGAAAAATACTATAAAGTATGAGAGGGCACTAAAAACATGGTCTCAAAAAGGATGTAAATCAATTTAAAACCAATAATAAGTTTTCTAGTTGAGCTCTTTATTGCCACTCATTAAAATTTCATGGGAGAATATAAACACCAGCTATTTCTGTGCATCTGACCATCAAATTACAAGCTCACACATCAGTTGGAATAATGAAGTTCAAAGCACATACTCTTGCCTGTATGACCCAATTATCTGGAATCTCAAAATACTTTCTTAGTAACATAGAAAACAATAAATTTCAAACAAGCCTATATGAAGTGAATATATCCCAATAAAAGCAGGTTAAGAAAAGCTGGCTGTTAGATTACAAATTGCTTTCTTAATTGAGAAATCTCCATTGGTACCATTTATAAAGAATCTTCCAAAGGTATTTTACTGGCTTTCAAATCTGCAATAATTGTGAAGCCTTCAGAACAGCTTTTGGTCAGTCCATATACCAGATGTCCTTGTACATAACTGTGAAACAATGCTCTGTGGAAGAATAGGTTTTATTTTGCTTTGGGTTTTTTTTTAGGCTTTTTTACTCCTGTTTTTTACAGGAGTGTTGTTTATTGCTTCCAAGATGCACCTCGTGTTGCTAAGGTCTATACACTTACAGTAAAGAACTATTCAGTATGCTTTAAGGAAAGGATGCTTTACAGCCTGTGATTGCAGATGGCTTCTGGCTATTCTCTTTCAGTATGACTTCACGTTCTCATGATTATATGGCTTGTTGCATTTCCACTTTCTCATTGTGGATTTGATAATTTAAACAAGAAGGAATATTTAAAAGTAAATTCTCAAGTTTATATGTTCACTAAAGGTTTGCTGAGGTCAAACATTTATTGACACATACTGTCTCCTGAAAAATTTATTTTTGCTCTTAAACTTCACAGTTTTAGCTATCCTTCTTCTTTTCTTTTTTCTTTTTTTTTAAATTTTGAAATGTGTTAGGCTGGTTTTCACTTCAAAATCATACAAAAAGGGGAGTTCTACATGTTTTCAGTATGAAGGCAGAAATGAAAACTATTTTTCCTATGTCTGAAGCCAGGACAGATAAGAATCTGAAACCTGTGATGTAATTCATACATAACCACTTATTTTTGAAACTTGATGAGTTTTCTGTAAGCTTTTCTCTGTGCTTTCTGTAACTCTTATATTTAGCCTCTGACCTTGTCTTGCTAAAATGCCCCTTTATTGCAGAACTTCAGTTTGGGAGGCTCACCACCCCCTTGAGATGTCTTTCCTTTTAATGATGACAGTGTTGCTGAGTCTTTGTTCTTTGCTTTGTGACATATTTCATGTTAAATAGCTGCTACCTGATATGCAAATTCTTCTGTATGACTGAGCTAAATGATCACTGCCTCAGACTAAGTAAATCTTGTGTGACCTTAGGCAAGACACTTCAGTTCTCTGTAACAAGCTTCTGTGTTTGTAAAACGTGAATGGCAAGCACATCATTTATTGCTTAAGTAGAAAACAGCAGTAAAGGTTTTTGCTTCTTGCACTATGATAATGTGCACCCAGCAGGTGTTACTGTTTACCAGGAAAGAAATAAATGAGTACACTCCAGCACTGAGTATGTGCTCTGTATAAGTCCAAGACCAGGAGAATTTTCTGTGTGTGCACAACTGTTTCAGCTTTTGAATCCATATATAGAGATTTGGGAGTTTGCTCATTATTACTTTGCAGTAATATGTTTGCAGAGCAAACAAAATTGTTGTTTTCTGTTCATTACTGAACCTACCAGGTGAAGAGTGCATTGCATTCAATTTGCATGATGGATTCAATAAAGATCTGAGTCCTTGAAGTCTACAGAAAGTTCTCTATCAGTATGTCATTATAGCATGGCTTCAGGAAGATTGCAAAGTCCACTGCTGAGACACAACCAGTCCCTTTCCACTGCACAAAGAAATTCCGTGCCACTATGACACCACCACGAATGGGCTGCAGCCAACAGCAGGGAGTGCTCCTTTTCTGCGATGCGATTGTGCTTATCTTCACCATTCTGCTAAGATCGGCCATCGGTGTTTTAGTTAGCTGTATTTATACCCTGTGGAAAACTGGATGGTAGTAAACAACATACAGATATCTTCTATGATTTTATCCAGGGAGAATGATAAAGAGCAGAGTGCCCGGTTTGCTTTTAGTTTTTATTATCATTGCCAGTCTTTAGTATTAAAACTATAAACTACTTCTAACCTCCTTGCTTTAGGAGTGAAGGGTTGGATTCATTTCTCTTTTTCTTCCAAACTGCTTAGAAATGCAGTTCATTCTCTTGCTGATGCTTTATGACTGTACAAATTTTAATTTATTATTTATTTATTTACTTTTGAATGCTATCTCCTTCTGTAGTGTCTGTCTCTAACGTGCAGCTCACCTCCATCTTTTCTTACAGACTCGCAGGACAGTTCCCCTTCTCCCAGACCCATTTCATCTCAGATACGGTAACTACTTCCTCCTACACTGCTAATAAGTGACGTATTCTTGTGTTTCCACTGGTTTACAAAACACAGAATACCGAATACATATTAAGCATATCAATTAATTTAGCTCATGATTTCTTCTGTACTGGATTGCAGTTGTTCTGCGGAGTACACACTGAGCTGGCACACCCATTCTCACCACAACTTCCAGTTTTGCTGTCAGAGCATGTGAGTGCTTTTCAGAACACTCATGGCTCACTGGCGGGTTGGGACAAGGGGTTTCCTCTTTTGCACCTTAGTCAGTGACTTGTAGAAACCTCTGAGGAAATTCTGCTGAAATTGAGCTGGAAATGCTGAAAAAGAGATTCCTAGCTGGACTGCAGGCATGCGATTGAAGTTTCATGCAGAGAGCTCTCCCATTTTTTATATGTATCTACAGCACAGTATATAGAGACATCTAAGGTTTTTCCAGTGTAGTTATAAAATAAGTGTATCTTGGCTGAGATAAAATTATTTTAGATTATATTTTTTGTAATTTCCCATTCTGGTTAGTTGCTATGTTTAAATATATCATCAAAATATTATGCTTTGCAGCAAGAGTTTTGCACTAGGTTAACCAGTCGCATGTATTGCCTGTAAGAAGTACTGACTCATGAGGCCTCATCTACACAGGTGTGTGTACCTGCTACAAACAGGCAAGAACTTTCTTTCTGTTCTCTGCACTTTAGTTTCCAGGGAAATTAGAGCCAGGCCCACAGGGCTGCAAGAAAAATTGGCCTAATGTTGCCTCTCCTGTGCCAGCTTCAGAACTGGATCATCAGGAGTCTGAGATATAGCAAAGCACACAGACCTGTCTGAAAAAAAAGAATATGCTGATCAGAATTTGGATATTGGATTTGGATATGCTTTCAGATCGGAAGAAAATCCTTTCATCAAATCCAATTTCATTTAGTGGATTTCAACTCTTTATAAATTTGGTTTTATTATGGGCATTCAATTCCAAACCCAAAAGGACAAGGCTGCTATTTTATTGCTCTGTTATTCCTGTATAATATCAACCATCACAGGCCAAGAAAAAAAGAAGGTATGATGTTTCTCTGTTAGGGTGCAGCAACATTCAATATGCTTTTGAAAGAGCAGTGTGATTGAAGCCAGAGAAACCAGAGCTTTTCTTCTGACTTTTCTCATGTCCTTTGTATAATTGTTGTTTTAAAATCTTTTTGATTTTTTTTAGCTGCTAGAGTGGAAAGTGACTTCTAGTTGTATAAACTTTGCTCAAGACAGTGAAAAGGATGCAGAATTTCTGGTATCAGGTTGCCAGTATCTCGAAGAACAAGAAATTATTTAAAAGTTGACACAGATTGAGTCTTATTTAAATTCAGGTGCTCTCTAAGTAGATTTTGAATGCCATGAAATCAGTGAAGTGGAATGCTTTTATGAAAATTTTCACTGATGACATTATTATTATCCAAAGAGATGACTTTATTTCAAGTACTTCTCGCCTCCAGCACAAGTGTAAAGGTGTTTCTGCCCCCAAATGGGGCACAGACAAGATAGCTAGCAGCTGCAGCAGCTCTTGCATCCTACTCTGGGTTGCCTTTTTTTCTGGATTATTTATACATTCCTCACAGCTTGGAGGCCAAAAATGGCCTGCAGGTTGTAACATGGCTACAGTCATTACACTTAGCTGTCTTTTATGACAAGAAAGCATAATGCAGAACTCAGTAAAAAGGCAGACACATGACTCTGCTTCTTGCTCTCTGCTTTATAAAACTTGTAGAGTAACAGTGCCAAAGAATACTGAAGATCCTGGGACATAGAGGCTCAAAAATTTCTTTAAGGTTTGTTTTTTGTCAGACTGCCTTGGTTTGGTCTGCCTGTCTAGGTCTGATCTTACCTGTGAGTGGATTACAGAATCATAAAAACATCTCTGCCCTTCAGCTGAGCTGAAAGAATCTCTGCTACGTATTAGGTTTCCCTTTCCTCTTGCTCTATTGCCTGCCCCCACCATGCAGGTCCCTCACTATTTTTTACATTAGGTTATGGGATTGCAGGGATGGGAGACAAACACTATTGAAAATATGGCTCTATCCTATGTAGTGAGGCATAAAAAGGGATATCAGAAGAAGGTATGAGGAAAATGTCAAAGAGTTGCATATATTTGCAAATCAGTAGTGTGACAGTTAACCAGCACACACAAAAAAAGCTTCTTGCCTTAATAATGATGTCGTGAAAATGTTCAGTAATCAGGCATGATAGTCTTGAGATGCACTTATTTCACAGCATCAGGCATATGATGAGGATTTAACTCACAGAGATACTTTCTTTCATTAGAAATGATTACTCGAGCATGGTTTTAATAATTTTTTTCAGGAAAAATGGAAACAGGAGTTAAATCCCTTATGCTTTATGTGCCCAAGAGGCTCCTTTCTATGTCAGTCTTCAATAAGCTAAAAGGTTAGGAATGAGTTTGCAATTGTGTTTTTAACAGAGTATAGGTTTTTTCAAGTATTCATATTTATTAAAGGAAATTTAGTACCTAACTTGAACATCAAAACTATCTAACATTGTAATATTGTGTCTTTATATCCTCCTCTCTGGAGCAAACTAAGGCCTCCTACCAAATAAATCAGAAACTAATTTCCTTATCAAATCGTAGGGCTCAGACAATATTTAGTTTATATTTCTTACCACTATCTTAAAGATTATTATTAAAACACATCATCTTCATGCTACTGAATGGCACCAAGTATGTCTCTACTTCGAGGACAGATACAAATGATTAAAATCTTGTTTATCCTCCTCCTTCCCTTTCTCTCACAGTACGCCCATGTTATTGTACAGATTTACCCATTTTTCAATGATTTTATCATATTTTACTGTTTTTAAAGGCTAGTTGCATTGGCAACTGTAAGGGAGAGGAACTGCAAATCACATCTGTTTGGCTTGGATGTTTCCCTCAGCTTTAGATTAGCATAGCTTCCAGTCTGTTCATCAAGAGGAAAACAGGATGACTTCTTCAAACACAGGCACCAATCTCTCTGCTTATGGTGATCACTCATGCTCAGATGATGGGATTTCAATGCTGGGCACACCCAATAGCATCCAGAATTTTGTGGCACAAGTGCAAAACATCAATAGGACATATATATATATATACACAATCTATACTGTCTTACTGGTTTACTTCTTGTTTAGTACATAAAAATTGGATCTATTAACTCTGTGACAGGATGAAAAATTGATTTTTCAACTGTGTTACAATGCAGTTGAGGCCAGCACCTGAACTGCTTCATACTAAGTCTTCTGAGCAATGTGGACAACACAGACATTGAATGAACAAGTAGGAATGCTGAATTTTTTGTTTCTAATAGAAAATAGAATGGAACAGACAGTATCCACTGTATTACTGTACATGCAATCTACAAGTGTACTGTGGGTCTTAGTGATAATCTAACTGGATTTCAGTATGCATTTTTATTTGCTTTGGATGCTGAGAGTATAAAATGAGCATATATGGATCACTTTTTTAACAGACTTTTCATCTGTCCTACCCTGATACACGTACTACTTCTCTCATAGTATTTCTTCACAATATCCTACATAGAGTGTTCCCTTTTTCTTTAGCAGGATACACAGGAAAAAGGCCAATGTGAAGAAAAGACACTAAATATCAATAATCAAAATAATTTAGCACCTATACACACCTGTATTATACTCATAAGTAGACATAAAGAAGTAGTAGAAATTTAATTAAACTAGTTATTTCATAATTATCCTTCAAACCCAAGTGTACCAGGAAAGGAGTAATATTAAAACTGCTAAACCACAGAGTAGGAGTTTTTAAGACAATTATAATTTAATGCAAGAAAATAAATAAGATCAAACCTAGTTTTAGATTGGACTAAGTCAAAGGTTGAACTAAATTAAAGATTACAACATGGAGTTGCCTGAGTTGGGTTCACCCTAAATAAAAGCATGTCTGGCCAGAGAGGAGATGTGAAAAAGACATCACTTTGCATTACTTATATGCTCAGCTATTACAAAGCCCTTGGGAAGCATCTGTAGCTGTTTTAGAGATGCCCTGACTTAAAATAGGAAATAAAGAAATATAGAAAATGACTCAATTGGATTTTTTGCCTCCACAGTCTGTTCTTGTGCTGGGCTTAGTTCAAACACAACAGAGATGGAGGCCCAAAGCCTCTATCACATCAGAGAGCATTATTTCTCATCAGTCAGCTTACTGAGTCTATAAAATATTCATAAAACTCTTCAAATTGAATTGGCCTTTCAAGTAATAAAAGAATACATCAAAGTAATACACTAAATGAGGACTTTTCTCTACAGCATATGATATAAACCATAAGAATTTCTATTAAATATTTGATTATTGAAAAGTAAATGAGACTTTTTCTCATGTGACAACTATGGGACTTCATGCAGTATGAAACTAACAGGAAAGATACTGTGTTGTTAATGCCTCTATTTCTTACCATCTGAATTAATGAGCATGTTTGATCTTCCTTCATTTCTGCATGCTTCATTGTTTCTATCCCTGTCAAAAGCGTACTTTTCACTTTTCTTGTGAAATAATCTACATAATGCAAACTGACTGTTTATGGAGCACAATGAGTATTCTACCAGTAAGGAAGAAAGGGCATCATTTGATAAAAGCAGGCATATTGTTGAGACAGCTACAAAATTAGATAATTTTAGCAGAGAGCAGATTTTTTTGCTGCCAGTCAGGATTTAAACAAAGGAATCATCCCACACTTGGCAGATAATTATGCTTCTCCAAGGGAAACATAACACTGACTGAAAAGAGTTAAGGTCTCATTTTTCTCAGATAATTTTGTTCTTTGAACACGTGCATCTGCCTGTTTCACAAAAAAAAGCTAAAAAATCTGAGCAATCTGTAGCAATTATTGTTCCAGGCATATAAGCAATGTTCATGTCCTCATTTTTTTAGTTTTTTTTTTTTTTTTAATTATGATTTCAGTTTCCAGAGTCCTGCATCAGTTAATTTTTACCTTTGGTCCCCAGAGCAGCAGGCACCAACGTGAGAGGAGACCCCTGCCATCATCCATATTGCTGGTGTGTGAGTTAGAACGTCAAAATCTAAGGTTCAAATCCTCTTCTTCATTAGAAAAGTATTGAATGTCTACCTCAAGTTTACTTACACAGAATTTTTGCAGGTTTTATTATTAACCATATTTCCGTGAAGAACAAGAAAGTACAATTTTAATGAGCTTTGTTTACAAATTTAACACAGCCTGACCATATTTGAATGCCTCTATAACAAGTAAAACCTTTGATTTATAAAACAAATCCTTGCTCACAAATAGTTGTCATTGATATGGCAGTCTGGAAACAAGAATATCCCGCACGTACGTATACAGGACCCAGTTCTACATTTATGCCCCCACACAATCTCCATTAACCTCAGACACCTCAGACTTACATCAGCGTGAATGACATGATAAGCAAAACAGTAAAAGGAGTTGAATTTTCCCATCTCTGAACATGCTGTTTTTTCAAACTGGAAGCAAATTTAAGGTACAGCAGCCTTCTGCAATACCTTGACCTGCTCATTCAATGTGTCCAAGCACTCGCCATATGAAAGCAGCATGCACAATTTTTCTGCTTTGCTGCACATCAAAGTGCTCTCCTACTGCAGAGGACAGCTTTCAAATCCAGAGCCCAGGAGCCTGCTCTTTGTGCCTCTATCAAAAATACACAGCCTTGGCTTCCCTGACATTTCTTTATCTGAAAGTGGGAAAATAAAGCAAGAATTGTCTTGAGAAACTGTCTACAAGGTGGGGGATGTTTTGTTTCCAGCAGGATCAGGGCAGAGGGAGAACTTGATAACCTATTGTCGTGCAAAATATTATATACATTTTCAACATGTATAACATGTCAATCTGAGTTTTACATGTATTTTGTCTGCATATAAATTGAGCTGAAAGAGGATTATTAATAATAATAAAGCACATTAAAATGCAGAGGTAATAGGTAACAAGGATTGGGACAAATGCTTGCTGGCTCAGAGGAAAACATTATTCAGACTTTAGTGGGCACAGAATAGGTTCCAAGTTTATCTCTCTAAATTAAATGATGGCCAGGAGATGCATGAAGCACAAAGATATAATGTGTATAGGAGGCATTTTCCATTGGATACTTACAGCCCACAGTGCTGGAATTACAGATACAGTGGCTGGAAGGACCATCTTATCAGAAACTGATGTTTTAGTGTATTGCTATCAGTGGAATTACTGTGATGTATTATGTGCTCAGTAACCTACCTCAAGATGTGCCTATACTATGCTTACCTGGTTTCATGACAGACAGACTTTGAGTCCAATCCCACTATCATAATTAGGGTTATTTCAGAAAAAATACAGCTAAATCTGTAAATACGCGTTATTCTTAAAGCAACTTTATTTTCACAATTTTTCTGAAATATTTACTGTTAATTAATGTGGGAGTCTTATGCTTCAGCCTAGGTCAATCAATATATATGAAGAATACACACAAGCATAGTATTAGATTAGATTTAGGTAATGTTCTCTTCTGTGTATAAATATACATAAATGACTGTAATTTTTTAAACCATCTTTTCTGCATGACCTTTCCATTTTACATATCTCTATTTTACATCTCCATAAGCTGTGGTTCTCTTTCCTAGAAGTGTCTACAAGCTGTATTCCCTTCCTTGCACTGTTACTGAAGCACATATGGACTGCTTTAGCAAAGTGGCTCTATGGACTATTATACATCTCCATATGTAACTTTCTATGTTCACAGTTTTTTTCTTTCTTTTTTTCTTTTCCCTCACTTTTTATATTTCACTTGGCAAAAATAACATGTATTTTACTGAAAGTTATACATAAGCCTTAGATTAATGCTCACTTAATACAGAAGGCCAAATTCCAGGCTGAAATGGAAATAGAAATATGTGTGCAGTTTAACTGCCTGTCTTAGAGTTACTAAGTTGGCTACATTATGATAATGCCTTCTGATGCTAACCTGACTGAAACGACAAGAGGAAAACAAACCAAACCAGCTCATTTTCAATCAAGGAGGCAGTAGGAAAGAACAGAAAGAAGCTGCCTGATCCCTGGAGGATGAGGATTTTGCTCTTTTTATCTATTACTTATACATTCTCAGGGACATCTTGATCAATTTCAGAGCTCTGTGCAGTATGTAAAAGAGATTATGTTTCACATGATACTTTCATATATTTCCATACACTGTCTTAATATAAAATGTGATTTTATCTGATTTTAATACTACTAACACTAACACTAGTAGTGTTAGCTCTAATTATTTGCACAGTAGATAAATGAAGAGATGCACATGATATCCAGATTGAATTAGATAGGACATGCTATCACTTACTGACAGACACAAGCAGAATACAGTAAATACAGGCATTCTGTAATACTTCTCTACCCTGACATGATACATAACAACACAACAAAGTTACATCTAATGTGGACCAATAAAACCTAGGTACGTGAGTTTTCCTAAAAAACATAAAATTTTGTAGAAAGTAGATGTGGCATTGACAACATCTTCTGTTTTTGTTTGTTTTTTTTTCTGTCTAGGGTTATTCACCAGGTTTATCCAGCTTTTACATGTATCTGTTATTTCTTTCAACACCGCCCTTTTAGACTTGCACTGATTTTATTTTAGTAGCTAAATGAAAATCCAGTACGATTCTCCTGTCATTGAGTCTTAGCGCTGTTACTGTCTATGGGTGTTTCCTTTCCCTAAATGTAGTATTATGCCGAATACAAGAACACAAGGTGTAGAAATCAATGAGAGGAAGAGAGCAAAGAAATGTCTGTCCCCAGATATTCTGAAACCCTGCTACAGAATGAAATTGCTTTTTCTCTTTTTAGCTCCCATGGACTATGGCCTGCGTGTCCTTATGGTTCATCAGTGTGCCTGATACTTCTCTGAGGCATCCGGTTACACTCTTACTAATTACTAATACCACTTGTGTTCCTTGCTGTTCTCTGGACCCCGATGGGCAGACATGGCACTGCGTACTATACATGAGTATCCAACTCTATGGTGTGTCTGGGCCACACTGAATAAAAAGGAATAGTCTTGGGCTGGGTCTCTCTGAAAGTAATGCTTCCTATTTATTTCCACAGAAACTACAACAGGTACAATGAGCACAGTAACACTGCTTGATAGAACAAATTCTCAGCTACAAAACACTACTTTTCAACTCTGCTGCTCTATGAGGCACAGCCGCTGCTATGGTGGCGTGGGGCAGGGGATGGTGGCAGCATGGGCTGGGCTGAGCTGTGGGTTGTCCATACCTGGTGTAACTATTCCTTTTCACAGGTGCAGCACCAGGGCTCCTGCCAGATCCGTTTCACAAATCCACTCAGCCTCATCCCTCTGTTCAAAGTATGATGCTGGGAAGCTTTTCAGGAGGGTTTTTCACTCCAACACTAGCACTGAAGATGGCCAAATAACAGATGTTTAGTAAGCCTTACTCTTCTCTGCTGTTTTATAGATTCTGGTCACCAACAAAACAGAAGGCATTAACCATGTGAGGCTTCTCCATTGTTCTCTGTCTGCCTTTCCTCTCCGAGGTACAATTCTATGCCTTTCATTTGTATCAAGCTGAACACTTTGTTTGTTAATCTCTCGGCAGATTCAAACCTGTACCCAGGATGATGGTTGCAGACTTCGCTGGTATCACCACAGCACCTTCAATGCAGGTTGATGCCAATGGTGACAGCCCAGAGCTCGGCACAAACTCTTTCAGCCACTTTCCTGGGTAAGTTTTCTTCATCCTGCAGCTCAATTTATGTCTATTATGCTGCTGTGGGACTCGAGGAGTACCTGGCCCTTTAGCTTTTCTATTGATTTTACGTGGGATCAGATATACTAAACTGCTATGGTAAACACATTTGGAGTAATCAGAAGTTCTACAGACACAGTGCATTGTCTGTAGCAGTGCTGCAGGACATTTGGAAAACTAAAGCAAGTATTCTGAGGTCTGAAATTCCTCCAGGACAAGAAAAAGGAGGGAGACCATTTGGTAGCCCCACGTACTTCTCTCTGTGGTTTCTTTTTTCTTTTTCATGGTTGGAAATGCTCATTAAACAAAGAGCTTTCTACAACACAGCTTGTTATACTGAGCTCATGTAGAAAATTGTTGGTGGATATTTAAATCTTTCTTACTTTGTAGGAAAATAGTGAAAATAAAACCAAATCCGTTAAATTCCTCTCCATCTCAACAGGCCTGATTACCATTAGCTTCTTCTACTTCCATGTAGGCTTTTGATTTTCCTTCACAGCAGGCTCTTTCTGATGGTCAGGACACTTTTATTCCTAACTACAGACATTCTTGGTTTGTTATTTATATTGTCTACAAGAATGCTCCTTGCATCATAAAGCACCATACTATGTTTTGATTTTATATTCTAAAATTACACTGGCAAATGTTGATAAAACACATGGTACGTTGCTTGTATTTACTTATATATTTGCACTATCCAGTATGATGTTACCACTTCTTTAAAGTATTATCACATAAAGATCATTTGGAAGTGAATGTCATTTCTCATTTTACTGTGACGTATGCACACATTCCAGCGTCACTGTCTAAGCCTTTCCAGAACATCCGTCACTACAGAATTGTTCTGGTGCCTTTGAATCAAAAGCTACAGCAGCAGGTAACAAGCAGTGCATTAATTAATGGCTCAAGTAGAAAGTTTTAGGAGTGCTTTTTTCAGACACTTCATTCAGAAGTGATTGAGAAGGAAATGCCTTTTAAAAATGTTTGATATAATGTCACACTAAATGAACTATAAAGAAACAATATAGGAAATACATAGCTTGGAATTTATGAGAACATTTTACAGCTATTAAAGACCACACTTAAAGGTCTGGATATTAAACTAAGCTGAGGGACCTTTGAAACATGCTTTACCGTCAAGGTCATCTTTAAACATGGAAAGGAAGAAAATCAAGTCCCTGTCATCACATTCACAAATGTAACAAAGTCTAGAATTGCTAGACAGGAGGGGAAGCAAAGGAAGAAATGCTAAGAAATCAGTATGCAGATCATCTTTATTCAGATGTAAGAGAAGTGCTGACTGCCAGCCAATCTTTTGCAAAGACTTTTGCTTAAAATCTTTTGAACCAGTCATGCTCAACTGCTGCTCAAAAACTGCTGCTATTCACAGCCCAACTGGTGCCATGTTACTGCATCTGAGAAGATGCAAATCTCTCTCATCAGCTATGGGAGTTCTCAAAGCATTACTTTTTTTTTTTTTTCCTGCTGGAGTATGGAAAGAAACTCCTCATACATATTGATACCGTTTTACTTTCTATCAAGCATTTTCTGTCATATGTCATAGTAAAAGATCAAAAGCATTGCCAAAGTGGGAGAAAAAAAAAAAGAAAGAAAGAAAAAAAAAGATTTTCTTTTAGGAGCATCATTTCTCCCACCTTTTCATCAATAAATTCAGTTTCAATGAAATGGGTATTACCCTTAGAACGTAATTTTTCTTTGTTAATATAGTGTATTGACTTAGATTTGGAATCTTTGTCAGCATTTCTCCCAAAGTTGCTTTTCTTTTCCAAACTGACCTGCTATCATTCAAAATGACAGCAGAACCATTATCTTTGTGATAATGAAAGTCCTCATTGCTTCAAAAGAGGCAGTTGTTGCTGCCCACCCCCTCCAAAAAGGCAAATCCCGAATGATTGATTGAAAAGGAGAGCAAAGCCAACTACTAATGCTTTTTTGGCAGGGGATATCAGGACAGATTCTGTGTTTCTGAAAAATGGAAAACAAAAGTCTATTGACCAAAACAAAGCTCTTCAGTTGTGTCCTTTTTTCAGATCTAGCCCACTCCCAACCATGCAGATCATCTCTGGAGAAGCAACTTGTCCCAAATGCATATTTGCCAATGAAGGGACAAGTAGTGGGATAACATTCCCTCTGCATGATCTAAAAGTCTGCATCTGTAATACTGATCATATATTTCACATGCATTAAAGAGTGCTTCTGCTTTTCTTCATGCAAAGCTAAAATGAATGTATCTAGAGCAGAGCTTGAAGTTAATTAGTAATTAAAATTTTTGCCACCTTTTTCTCAGACATTTTCAAGCACTGTAAATAAATGGCACCTAGCACTAATTATTTTTATACTCTTAGGCAGCATTGAGCTTGCAAACCATTTTACTTACCAGTTCTTAAAGAATCTTGTAAAATTTCTGTCCACAGCAGACTTCAGCAAAGGTCCTGGGTCTTAGAAAATAAGGTTTAGTCTGGCAAGGCTGCTAAAACCCTTTTAGTTACTAAAAAGAAGAAAAGGAATTTTTTTTACTGGGTTATATTCTACTGGATTATAGTACCTTGTAGCACCAAGAGCATGGAAATGGCTGGAAGGGCAGGGAGGAAAGTTGTCTACTGGGGAAATACAGCCTCTGGTTGCTGCCCCTTATGCTACCCTCTCTCCTACCCTCAGAGTGCTGGGGCCAGAAGGCCGTAAGTCTCTCTTGTGAAAGATAGCAAATGTGGGACATGTGCAATTTAATTTCTTTTTTAAGTATGAAAAATGGGAAAAAGGAAAAGGCTTTGATTTTGCAAAAAATGTTCCTGGTACGGAAAGGGATATTTGTGGATCCTATTGCAAACTGGAATGGTAGGTATTTCATCTTGAAAACAAAACACTCTAGTTCATTAATAATATAAAAGGGCAAAGTGCCAGCAACTAAAGCTGGCTGAAGTTAATTAATTACGGCGCAGGTGATTTCGGCAGAGTATCTTGTTATAAATCACAGTGCACTCAGATCAATCTGATCACAGGAAGATAATCCAGAATGTTAATTTTCTTTTGTAGATTTTTCATGTGTTTGCATATATGTGTTTACTTCCAAATTCATATGTGTTCATGTATATATAATATACATATATGTATATATGTAAATGTATATATTCTCATATAGTGTTGAAAACCAGTTGTTTTCTGGTACGGAAGTATCGCTCTAACTTGTAAAATGGTTTCAGATTAACTTTGTCTACACTTGTGAATTGTAGAGGCCAATATCTGGTGGGGTCTTTAGAGCCTGATTGATAAGTTCTCACATTTTTAAAACACCTATATCCTGGAAGGGTGGGAGCATTCATCCCAATTGCTTACTCTTCACTAGGTAATATTGGACTGCCTGTGGCTACACAGGGATGAAGCTGGCCCAGTTCTGCTGACCTCACATGTCTGTTTGCTGTTCTTGCACTGTCACGCCAGCAGGGGAGCTTGAGGACAGATGCTGATCTTGTGTGAACTCACGCCTGGGCTTCAGCTGAAACAGATCCCAGTTTAGAGGAAATCCAATAAGCGTAGTGTAGGCGTTGTATTGTGCCCATGCTGTTTGCATGCCTGAATACCATGTACTAGTGCTCTACTTTGAAAATGATTCTAAAACACTTTTGTAAAAATTCTGTGAGTTCTGGATTTTTTCTTTTGTTGTTTTCCTAATCTGTAGCAGTGGATTGGAAAAAATTACAAAAGACAGTGGTGAATTTAGAAGTCTGCCTTGTTGCCATGTTACTGTTGTGTTGACATATTTCCTTACTTAGCATACTTCTTCATTTCATGAACAGACTGTACCATTGCCTATTTAAATTCAGATCATCACAGAAATGCAAAATAAAACAGGAGACCAACTTACCTTTGGGGCAGGTTAACTAGTATAGTTCTATCAGAAAATTTTATACCGTTTTGTTTTCTACTTGCAATTTATTTATTTATTTACTTACTTACTTACTTCCAGGTGTCCTTTTTTTCTTCACGACAAAGGAATGGGGAAAAACAGAAAACTCCAGACTGTCACCGCATTCACCAGGCTGGACTCTCATCCAAGATGTCATTTCTCTCAAGCTGCTCGGTAAGTTCATATGACAAATGACATAAAAAGGTCACAGAACTGTCACTTCTGTATTGAAAGGAAATAGCCCCTCATTTGCCAGGCTTCTTCGCGGTTTTCAGAGTTTAATATCAATAAACCGGTGGCATACATATGGTGCATATAAATTCAGTCCGTTTTGTTGTATCTAGAAGAAGGAAATTGAACTTGGCACTTTCAGAGTATTTTCTTGATAGCAGATATTTAGAAAAATATCCAACTACAGGAAGAATTATTTATCAAACTAAACACGCTATCTATATGTAAACACCTCTACCTGTTGCACAGATTACTTTTACATCCTCATTTTTCTCCAGTCTTGGTGGCGTATTGTAGTGCTTGAAGTGCTGATAAAAATGATTGGATCCTGCTGGCCACAGAATGGGAAGTGTCAAATAGATCAAAATTCCCAGATTAAAGTGAAAATAATTGCTGAACATTCTCTTGTTGCTAGTACATATTTGCTTGGCAGCACAATGTTCATATTAAATAGATAAGCGTAATAGATAAATGTCTCTGTAGTACTGCTATCTCTGTCCTAAAAAAATCCCTTACAAAATCACTGGCTACAAACATTAGCACTCCATCTTAGAGGGTGAATGTTGGGATATTAGTCACTAAACTTCCCTGATAGCTTTTTTGAAATCATACTTACTGCTGTCTGAGAGCACCTAAATAGCTATAACTATCTGATACATGTGAAAAGATACTTAAAGATGCATGGTAATAGTGTGAGAATAGGTGGGATTCTTCAGTATGTGGAAAAGGAGAGCTCACTGTTCAGACTTGTTAAATTTCCTGACCTAGAGCACAACTGAGAAACCTACCCAATAGCAGAGGCCATGGGCTGCATGGTCACTGGTGTTACAGGCAAGCCCACTAATGACTACAGCAAACTCCATCCTAAACTGAAGCAAAGCAGCTGCCTCCCTTTTCCTGACTGCCATACTATACCTACACTATCTTCACATCCATAAACCACATTCTATTCTTACTAAAATGTAACATACTCAAACCATCCCAGGCAGTGTGTGCCATCTGTGCATGTTCTGATCATGGCTGTTCAGCTGTCCCTGTAATTCCTACGTTACTCCCCTTAATTTGTTTGTTGTTGATTTTTTTAATCTTATCAACAAACATTCCAGTTATTTCTTATTAAGCCTAGTTGTATGGCATGGCAGCTAGGTAACTTGTGGTCTCTGCTGCTGGATAGTAGTATTTTTATGTTATTGAGGGCCCTTTGTAATATTTCATGGAGCCAGTGTAGCTGTAGGATGTGGGGTTCTGAATTTTGGAAAAACATTCTGCGATTCAGGTGTAAAGTGTTTTCCTGATTAAAGAAGTTACAGTGACAAATTCTGCTGGATCAGGTCTTTCATGTATTCTTTCTGCTACTGTTCCAGTAAGGCAAATGAGCATTCGTCTTCTTGTCAGTAATTTCTTGAGAAAAGAATCTATGTTCCTGAATGGAAAACTACTATGCTTTCCTCAATATTTCTTCTTATGAATGCAAGCTGTTTTGTTTTTTTTTCTTCTCGATGAGTAGAAAGAGAAATGGAAAGAACATTTTGCTGCTCCTTGGTCTGTTTAAGTGATTTTTCCAGTTGCTTTTGTTCATTGGCTATTGGGTTGGAAAAGCAACTTCTGGCATTTGGCAACTTATATCCATTCAAATTTGCAGCAAAACTTCCACTCAACCCAAAAGAGACCAGTCTTCCCCTGGACTGTATGAAAGTGTTCTCCTGCATTTTAAGCAGGACTTGGTTCCCAGTCCACTTGCTAAAGGCAGCGATTGCAGTCCAAGAAGAAGGAACCGTGGCATTTCTTATGTCCACTGTCTCTCTATGGAGGCAGGGCACGTATACATGAACTACCTAAGAATTGTTAGGAACATGCCAACATAAACATGAGTAAAAACAGTGGTGAACAAGCCAGTGATCTTGTCTTCACAGGAGAAAGAGGTGCCAGGACCTCCTGGCCACTGTAAAGTTACTCTGGAGGGCAGTTACTGAATTTCTGTTGTTGTTTTATAACCTTTAGCTGAAACCACCTTAATTCTTGAGGACTGAAAGACAGAAAATGTGACAATCATCATGGGAAAGCCCAAAATTATAAACCAATTAATCTGATGTTCATACAATAAAAATTATTAGAAACCATAAGAAAAATAAAATAGATTAACTAGAATGTAGAGGAGTATATGTTTTTTGGAGAAATGAGTGTGTGATAAAAAAGATCCATTTGATGTAAGTAGGCTTTCCAAATGCTCTCAAAATCTCCCTCACTAAAGCTGAAGTATTAAAGATTGGAAAAAAAAAAGAGTAGGAATAGAGGTTGAAACCTCAATAAAGTACTGCAAAAAGGATGCTTTGAGATGAATCAACGGTCAATAAAATGGCAGATGAAGAAAGTAAATGTAAAATGATTAAGATGAGGAAAAACAGAAACTGTAACTTCACATACAATGTAATGGACTGTAAACTACTGCTGAACACAGCTTACAGGATGTTGCACAATGCATGAGAACATCAACTGAGAAATCCAGAAAATGAAAGGCAGTTTCTGATTTCATATTTGGTCTGTTCTAGGCATATGTTTTTGGTCATGGTTAAAGAAAGCGTACTGATACTGGAATGCTTGGTTTTAACCAGTATAACTATTTTTAATGTTTTTTGCCAACATGCCTCAGAGAATTAAATATATTGCATTGTATTGCATCATGTACAACTACATTTTATATGTGGTAATGCATTTTCTTCAGTAAATTGTGTATTTAAAAAACCTTCCATAAATTATATAAGTAAGCCTAATTACATCAGGCTTATTTTTAATTCCTATGAGTGTTTATATCTATTTTACATTTCATGTATATAATCACAAACTGCAATGTTGCTTTTATGACATCTCACATCCTCTACATTTATGTCTCCTCAAATGGATAACTCTGGATAGAAAGACCAAGGTACTTTAAATCAACTGTGCAAGACTTGACTGGACATAATTTGACTGGCATGTTGCCTTAAATATTCTGTTGTTCTCTGCATACTCTTTTGACTTGAGAAATTTCCCTAAAGCAGCACTTACTTAATGATGCTTTCCCTGAGACAGGTTAATTGCTATTTTTTTTTAATTATTCTATATATATCTTATTATATTTTCAGAAACATAGGAATGAGGAATGAACCATAGAAATTGAAAGTAAAAGGAGAAAAAAAAATAGAAAAATCTAGATAAATTAGCTTTTTTCATCCTGGAAGAAATGTGTAAAGCATAATGCGTTCCATACATATTTTTGAATACAGTAGATACTGTATGGAGCAGTTTATTGAGAGTGACAAATAATTAAAATGAAGTTTAATAGAGGAAAGATGTAAGGCTCATAAAAATCATAAATTCTTTATTAGATTCAATTCATACAGAATACCAGGCTCCTTCGTGCTATGCCCTCCTTCTGATGTTCATACCTTGAGCTCAAAATACAGCAAATTGAAATATCATTGTAGAATTAGGTCCCAGCCTAGAAAATTTCTTCATCACTTTACTGATGTATGCCAAATAACATTATCTGTAGTATAAAGCAGGGTTTATTTTGGCTCTTGCCCAGTTATTCTCTGCCTTCTCCTTGTCTTTGAAATATATTTTTCTGTTTGGCTTATGATGTTGTAACTTTGTTGATGTTGAGCTTCAGCTTTTATTTCACCATTCCCCTCTGTATTTGACCAAGCTAGATTTACTCCTTCAAAGCTTACATGTCTCAATTCTTTGAGCATGTTTCTTCTGAAATGCGCACAGATAAAGTCAGGAAAAAGCTTCATTACTACTTTCAGCTGATCTAGATCATAGAACATAGAATGGGTTGGAAGGGACCTTAAAGATCATCTGGTTCTGATATCAATACCATCTTCCAGGACATCTTCCACTGGAACTGTTTGCCCAAATATCTGTTATATTATTACTGATATTACTATATTAAAATATTTTAATATATTAATATATTACTGATGTCTCCCTCTCATTCGTACTCTTAGTATTTTACTATTGAGTCTGGCCTTGTTCCATGCCAGTGCTGCTCTGGTTTCAGAAGTGAACTGATTGCAATTAAAATCCACACAAAAACCATTATTCTACTTTTAGTGGGGTTGTCTGTCTGGCGTGACTCAGCTTCTCTTCAGCTACAATGTTCAGCTCTTCTGCTGTCTTTGAGTCCTTCCCTCAACATCCACTTGAATGTATACAGAACTTTGAGCACTGGAGTGTTTCATAGACTTTGAAGACAGAAGAGAGATCTTCACTCATTTTATATTTCAGACCTCTGGGTTTCATACACAAACCTAACTGTTATTCCCAAAGTGATCTAGTTTATACTCCTAGATGTGTTTTAAGAGGTACATAAAAGGTCCCATTGCCTTCAGGAGAATTTGTAGGCAATCCAAGACTGCAAGTGCATATACATCTGCTAAGCCTTACATCTGTGAGTGTCCTTTGGATCTGCCATGGTGCAGGGAAGCCAGGGAACTGTCATGCAATTGCTATATCGTTAATCATGTCCATGCAGACCTGTATTCCCATCTGCAGTACTTGTCAGGTGTTGGAAAAGACACAAAACAGAAAAAGAACAGAGATAAAATCAGACTGCAGATCTTTCAAATGCTTCAAGTCTTGAGCCAGCCTCTTCTGTGTGGGTGTAGACTAATTCAGTAAAGAGGAACATGAAGCTAAATTACAGAGGTCAGTCCACTGATCAGAGGTTAGTTTCTAAGGTCACGTCTGAAGTGTGGTTAAAGATATTTTAGTAAGTATTCTTAAAAACTAAGCAATGTAAATACTTGCCAAATGTCCTAGTTGCAACGATCTTAAAACTTAACTGTGAGCACCAGCTTCATAAGAAGTTTTTAAAATTATGCAAGAGCTCAATAATGTGTTACTTGACACCATAGTAAAAGAGCATAATAGCTATGGAAAGGAGTAATTATTTGTTGAATTACTTAGAAAAACAAAGTTCTATAGCTCTACTTTTGAATTAATCACTTTTCTAGCATGTGCACAACTTCAGACATACAGACAATAGGTGGATTACAAACACTAGTTAAAATCTGTGGGACCTGGCCAGCAAGTAAAAAACATACTCACTTCCCACACAAGTGTGATCCCTTCCTCAGCTCAGATACTCAAGTTACATATTTGTAGAAATAATATGTTATTGGTCAGTGTGTTTAGCATTTACAGTGTGTTTACAGATATGGAAAAAGAAGTGAAGATTAGCAAAAATTTAAAAAATAATGAAAATAATCACACCAGCAAATCATGTTTCTTTTATGTGATTTCCATGTCTCAGTTCATGAAGCATTGATGCCATTCCAGGTTTGTGTTATGGGAAATCAGACTGATTGCTGGAAGGCTGGAGGGGATGTTCTTGCACTGTTGAATATGGCAGCATGTTCTCCTGTTAGTTTGACACATTCTTCTCTGAATCTTTTCCTAACAGCAGTTCCCTTAGTTCCTTACATTTGGTGTCCCTCTTGGCTGAGGGAAATGAGGTAGCACCTTCTGTTAGCAGTACTAGAAATATGGAGCAGGACGAGGGTCCACTCCAAAATGCTTCCAGTGCTATGAGTGGAAGTCTTTCTGTGTAGTGTTGCACTTGGTGTCTCTTCTTTTAGTGAGGAGTGTGTTGTAATGCTCATTAGGGTCTGTGGACGTTATTTCTATTCTGGGATATAATTATGCACACACTTTTTTATTGCACAATAAAATGAATATTTTAAAATGTGCCCATATTTTCTCATGACATGCATACTTATCCCATGAGCCCAATGCCTTTGACAAATGTAAGACGTGTAGTATTACAGTTCAATAACAGCCTACTTTGAAGTTATTTTTAACCAAAAAAAAAAAAAAAAGTGAATACTTCCATTCATTGTTCAAAATAAACATAAACTCTTGAACTTTTTTTTTTTTTTTTTTAATTGGGATTGAAATAAAAGTTCATGGACATGTTGCTTTAATTTATTTAGTTTTAGTTGAAAACACATAGGCTGGAGCAGAGCAGCCAGCATATGCTTAATCTACATGTGGGTTTTGTGTAAGAAAATTATTTCGTGAGACTAAATGCTGTAGAAATTTCTCTGTAAGTAAGCCAGTGGAGTATTGCAAGAAGATCATTTCTCAGTTGTATGTTTGTGCCAAATCTAGTGAAATCTTTTTCAAATTAGACATAGAAAGCATTTATTTCACTACTTGTTCAAATATCTCAGAATCAAATTCAAGAATATCCCTTTGAGTCCCTTTGTTTTCCTCTCCAATCATAAGCAAAACCATCCATCTCTTAAGTTAAATAAGTCTCAGCATTGCTAAGAAAACCAAAGCCTTCTGTTGTGTGTCCCACTTATAATTTCTGGATACCCATGAACATCTTTTGCTGGTTGAAGTAAATTCATGGGCTGCCATGTCTGCATGTCATCTCAGTCTCCCTTTAGAGTGTATGGGTGTATTCCATGGGGCAGCGTGATGTTTTTGCACAAATAATCATTGTCATTCCCTGAAAACTTTGATATTTCTGAAGCTAATTGCAAGTATCTAACACGAAACACAGTTTGACTTAAGGCACAGTAAAATCAAACATCTGTTTAATATCTCATATTTTTTTTCAATGTATAGCTTTTAGTTTTCAAATGTAGACAGCTAAAAAAAAAATGAAGAGGACAGCAATACCTCTGCAGCTGCATTTTAATTATAGCATTTCCCTGAAAATTTAAAAATGCTTTTTCTTACTTGATTACTATTCTATTATTTTTCTTTAATGTATTTTAGTTCATGCAAGCCTTATGCAAGCCTTTCTAAGATATTCTTTTAAGAAGGCTTTAAGGGATTTCTTAGTTCTCATTCATCCCAGTCTTCACTATTATCACACTGGTGGGGTTTTGTACAAGAGCTCAAATTCATGAAACATTAAGTTTGCAGGGCTTTAGTAAAAGCACTAAGTACTTGCACCACTTTGGATCATGATTGTACATAAGAAACACAGTTAAGTGAGGTATTACCCACCACAGACCATCTATTCCCAACTACTAAGGTTAACTGAACAATATTATTTTTCAATTTTTATCTTACTCTGAATCTCAAACTTCAGAGAACTTTTATTTCAAACAAAATAACGCATTTGTGAATAAAGATTTAGCACTGAGATAGAAGATTGATTGCAGAGTGAACTTGGTTTCCTCTGCTTTTCACCTTCTATCTTTAACACTGTATTATAGAATAGAAAAGGTAGTGCTTTTATGTGTTTTTTTGTCAACATGTCATGGTTGGTCAAAGCCTGTTATTTGGGGGTCTTTTCCATGGAATTTAGCCATTCCAATGAGTCTTTGTAATTTACTTTGTTCAGGAGAGATTTTCAGTCATACAAGTAGCATTACAGGCACAGAATACAGAAGACCAAAATAGATGCTTTTCCAAACAGTGAGATGTTTATATAGAAAGCTTACCGAGAAGTGAAGTAATTATGGGAAGAATCCAAATATCCTACAGGGTTTCATCAGCCACATACAGCTTTAGTGATTAATGCTTTGTGCTGTTTAGAATACCTATTTTAAAAACAGAAACATGACTGAACCCACATGAAGACTAGAAACCTTTGTCCTACAATTTTCTGGGACTCAAAAATTCACAGCTAAAATAAAATCTTAAGCAGAAAACTCTCTGTACCTTTGGAAGAACATATTGTTTCAGTGCCTTTGTTGTCCTATTTCAGTCTGTTGCTATAAAGATTCCACTCTGCACAAATTGCTGTTCAGTTGTATAATGGTAGTGCCTTAGTAGCCCAGCAAGAGTAAGGTACAGGCATTGAATGTGCACTAAGCCTGCATATGTGTATGATGACTGATAAACCCAGCAAAAGAAACTTATCAGCTAATTCTGTTTTCTTAACTCTGTTGTACTCTTAGGGAATATCAAGAATTAAATGTTTGTACAGGCAACTTCTGTTTTGATTTTGTTCCATCTCTAGTAGCAGTAACGTGATTCAATACGGAGTACTGTGCAATCAAAAAGTCATTGCAATATTTGCATTGCTTTTTGGTTTTTTCTTTATAGTCATTAATAAAATCATCTCACTATGAAATATCATCATTACTTCCATCTCTGAATGTGAGATCCACACATCTCTGTTTTTTTGTGTTATGTATTCCCTTTGTCTTATTTAGCATTTGCAGATACCCATTTCCAGTCCAGGTGCTGTCTAGGGTGCATAAGGCCTGTGTCTCAGAGGATGCTGGAATTGTAATTGAGTTATGGATTACTGCTTTCCCAGGACTGAAATTTGCAGTATATATTGCATTTTTAGTCTTTGCCAGCTTAAGCAGAGCATATTATTTTTACAACCGTTTAATCAATAAGGATTGAAGTGTGAAATGAAATGTCAGTGCCTGCAGGTAAGATGGCTTTCCATCCAGCTCCAGAATGTTTTTATGGCTACTTGCAGATCACTTTTGTGTATGTTCCCAAAGTAGCTTTCTTCAAGGCACTAATTATTCAGACATAGGTTGGAAAATGGAAACCCACCCACAGCTGATGACAGCTGAATGAATGTGCAGTACAAAGCAAAAAGCTTCACATGTTAACTGGAAAGAAATAAATTCTTCCTATACATGCCAGATTTCTTTCAAGGAGGTTTCACTGTTTTAGCAGAATAAATCCAGTTAATTTTTTTTCCTTATTGAAGAAATATATTGAAGACAAGGCCAGATTGAACAGGGTTATGGGCAGACTTATATAGTGGAAGGTGTCTTTGCCCATGGCAAGGGATTTGGTACCAGATGATCTATAAGGTCAATTTCAACCCAAACCATTCTATCATCCTTTGAAATATAAAAGGAGAGGTCACCAAAGTACCCTCACAGTATTTACTGTCTTCATGTCTTCACCAAGTCTATGGAAGGCAGGAAAAGACAGCCACAGCCAGAATTTGAACTGTCACTGAAAATGACAGTATGTCTCCAGGCAGTACCTAAGAGGAAATCTCACCCCTGTGTCACCACTGCCACCCATTGCGTGTCTTCATATATTTTTCTAAACTTGACACTGTCCTGTGGCTTATTTTCAGCTGCAAGATTTGACTGTGCTAATAATGTCAACTGAACTCATTGGTTTTCACACTTCTCTGACTACATGAGGAGGGAGGAATAGCAGTACAGCTTTTCTCCACTGCAAAAGCATGCTAACTTTAACTGTGGGAAGTTGTGCAGAGCTTGCAAGTGGAGGGAAAAAAAAAACAAGAATACAACATCTCATTTCTTCAATTTATCACCTCCAAATTTGCCCTTGGAAAAAGAAAGCAGGAGTATTAAAAAAAATGGAAAGATGCCAGTGTTCTTCATAAGAGATCAAACCAAAGGCTAAAGAATTTAATCATTTGATTTAAAAAACTTTTGATTGAGTGTAATGATGGGCATCTCCTGAAGAATTAGTTTTGAAAACAGTTTTTCTAGGCTTTCATTAGGTGTGAGTAAACGTATCTACATTTTCATTGTGTTCCTTGTTGTTGGGTAAAGCTTAAAATCAAGAGTTGGAAGGAGGGATGTTTGTTTGCTTGTTTATTGTTGTTCTCGTAAATAGAAAAGAAAATGCCTAGAAAAGTGGGAACAGCATAAACTGCCCTGTGCGGGCCTGTTCCAGTCCTGCTGCACAGTAGCCTTAGAAAGCTTTTCTTTCTTCTGCACAGTGGGAGAAGATGGAGGATTGCCATTATGATCTCTTACAACACTGAGAATGGGGCAGTATCACAATAACATAGATGATAATTTCTGTTATGGTGTCATAGCCTGATATTATAGTTTTACAGGATACAATTTATTATACCTAGTCTACTATATAGTAATTTTACAGTTGGAAAATTCACAAAAGACAGAGGAGTTCAGTCCCATGATTTTCCACACATAAAATTTAATGACCATGGAAGTCCAAACTTCTTTTTTTTAAAGACTGGGTACATCCAACACTGAGTGCATACTGCCCTATTTACATCACCTGTAGGAAAACACTTGCTGAGTTCATCATTTTCTGAGGTCAGTGGACTTTATAACAGTGTCTGAACACATCTCAGAAAATACCGACAATAAGTCAAGAAGAGATGGAAATACCTGAGTGGGAGAAGTGAGCTATGAGAAGAAAAAAAACCAAACCTCTACAGTTTAAGTCAGTTCAGTGATTGGTATTGGAAAAAAAATATTCATGCGTGGATCTGAAACAAATGAGGAAAGAGTACAGTGCACATTAGAACGAAAATATGGTTGTAATCCCAAATCTATTGAAGTCAGTGGAAGAACTTATATTGGCTTCAAAGAATATTAAACTGTGGCATGGTTCCTGAGCTGCCTTTGGGTTACAGAGTCACAGGAATATATGCCAAGATTTCAAACATCTGCTGAAATCATTGCTTGAATAGAAAAGTCAAGGGTGGCACTTTAAGCCATTTTCCACTTAATATAAAATCATTCTGTAGAGTGAAATTTTTTCTTTTAAATAAGGTGACAAAAATGGCTTTTGATACCTATCAAAGAAATATCTGCCTAGAAAAACACATCAGATTTCAAACTGGCACGTTGTGTAAGCTTCAACTTAGAAGGTTTTAGAGTTTTTCTTCAGAATGTCTACTCATCTAATCTCATTTATGTTAAAAATCGTCATATATACCGCATTTAAATTAGTCTGACAGTCAGTCTTTTTTTAGGAATGCGTAAAGCACATTTAACCTAGTTTTGAAAATATATTGCACGGATTTCTTTGACTGCAAATGGCTTTTTTTTTTTTTTCTGGGAAGGCAAATTGTGTTGTGATGTACCTTATCTGTGTTCTACTCTAGAGCTTACTTAGTTTTATGATTTTAACATTAAGTGCTCCTGATCAGAGCTCATATGGAGTCAGTTCTCTGCCCTTAAAATAAAGGAGACTTACAAAAGGGTCAAAAGTCTGTATAAAAATACTAAACTGCATGCAGTTAGTTTAAAACCAGCATTATGAGAAAAATGGTTGGCATACATAGGAGCTCTGAAAAGTGAAGTAGTTTGAAACAAAGTTTTGCATCATTCAGCTAAAGAATTTTCCTGGTTTATCAGTTGAGTTTATCTCAGACAGCACAAACATAAATGACTGTCAGATCTCTGGTTTGTAAACATTGTTTTTCTTCATCGTGCTGACTTCTATTTTCCTGTTCTCTGGTTATAATGCTCCACCTTCCCTGATTTTTCCTCTCTATCTTTACAATACTTTTCTCTTGCTTGTTAACATCAGAAAAAAAGAAAAAGAAAAAAAAAAAAAGCTATCATCTTTCTTTTAATTGTTCAAGTTTTAGCCTTTTTGAAATGTCTTCTAATACTTCAAATAAATAAAATGTTATAGCTAGCAGTAGTTTATTACGAAGTCTACCTCAGCTGTCATTCTTTCCACCCCCTTAGGTCTCTGTGGCTCTATGGAGCCAGATTGGCCCACCAAACTGTTTCCTCTGAGGAGAAGCAATTACTAAGCAGGCTTTGCAGTGATTAGAAGAAGGTGAGCTTATTTTTTTATTTATTTCATTAGCTAACGTGCATTTCAACAGTTGCTTAGTCTTTGCAGAATTACAGGTTGCTGTTAACATTCTGAGCTTGTTTAACTCTGAAACATGCTTGGTCTGGGTCCAATTAGTCTGGAAATCCTAATCTTCCTAAACTTCACTTAAGATCAGATGTATATGATGGGAAAGGACTGAGTTTAACAGGAAAACCTGAGCTAGTCCTCTTTGGTAAGAGCAGGATTATGCAGCAGGCTGTCTGCCACTGGTGTAACCTCATGATTCTACCCCCAAGAAGGTCAACGTTAGGAAAACCATCCTCTGCTTGCTGAAGCAGTCACTCTGGGGAAGTGGCTTATAGCTAATTGATTTCACAAGATGCTGTCACAGAAAGCAAATCAGCTGCATATGCTTAAGGAGGGCACATACTATAAGCACTGAGTAATGTGTGAAGTTTTCTGGATAGCTAATCATGAAAAATTGAGTATTGCAATATCACTGGCTTGCAAATGGTATTAACAAAGGCATAAGATAAAGTTTTGCAAATCATATGTTTCTTTAATAGCTCATATTTTGGCTTTGTTTCTCAACTGGACTCTGTTTCATACAGAATAACTCATTGGCCTCAAAGTAATGTTTTTAGGTTACAGAATATTTCCAGTGTTCTTGTGAAACAGCCCTCCCAGTCTCTGAAAATGCAGCTCCTGTGGGACATCTCATATATCAGTGCTATGAAATGTTACAAGCCAGGGCTGCTTCAGACTAATGTAAAGTGAGGAAACAGAGTTTACATGTAATTTCATAGCAAAGTACATGAGATACATAGCATAGAAGACATCTGTTGTTTCTGACCCTGTCGGTGATTTATTTCCCTGAGATCTAATTAAGGAGAGATAATGAATTTACAACTTTAGCCATCTATTATATATATTTTTAATTCATAGAATCACGGAATCACCAAGGTTCAAAATGACCTCCAAGATCATCCAGTCCAATCACTCACCTATCATGAATATTTCTCACTAACCCCTCAGTATAACATCTAAATGTTTCTTGAACACCTCCAGAATCTTCCCTGGTGCAACTTGAGGCCATTCCCTCTAGTCCTATCACTCATAAATTCATAAATTTTCAATTTAAAAAAACATGTATTTTCATATATTTTTTTGAAATGGAACAGAAGAGGCCTGCTGTAGGCATACAGAAGTATGTTTAAGATAAGTTAAACTTCAGTACTAATTTTTTTTCCCTCAGGTTCAACTTTAAAAATTGGAACTATTTAACTAAGGAATGGTGAGATAAGCTCCCTTGTTGGTTCTATTGAGTATTCCTCAGATGGTGAAGCATACTGCAAGACTCTAATATTAAAGTAAGTAGACATCTTCTGGGAATTTCTTCTCTAACAAGGAGGTCAGCTATTGCTTCCATTACAGAGAAATGCCATATTTGAAAGTATTCTTAAGATCAAAGGGCTCCAGGTGATATTAGAAAGCAGTGGCTGTACAATACGAAGTGCTCAGTCTCTCAGTACTTTAAATAGACCGGAAAAAATGAGAGAGGGGAGACATGTTCCTCCTGAAAGGTGCCTAGGAGGGAGAAATTTTCCACTGATGTATGAGCCATGGTGAAATTAAGAAAACAAAATCTGCAGGAAACATGGATTATTTCAGCCTCATGATTAAAATAAAATAACGTTTTCATATTTCTAAAAAGTGCTACTCAATTGATTATATGTTAAAATGAGTGGGACTAGTTTACAGACTGAAAGAATATTCCCTATCTGGTTTAGTTTTGCTTTTGCTCCACCTCCCCATTTTGGATCTGACATACCCCTTAAATTTGAGTTCAGATACCAATTCCCCTTCTCCTAATGAACTGCTGGGCATAGAGGACACACATCTAATAATGATGAGTAACTTTCCATGCATAGCCTTCCATGCATGGATATAGTATTGCTGACAAATGTAATAGTATATACATTTCTGCTGAAGTGCTAAAATATCAGTACATTCTCTGCCGTATGTGAGTCATGGTAGCTCCAACGCAGTAGAGCAGATGGTGCTCAGAGAAACAGTGTGCCGTATCTGATATGCTTGGAAATAAATGAGAAACATATTCCCTATAAAGAAAACAGAACCACAATATTTTCCTGCTCTTTCTATGTGACAACATGTTGACTGAATGGAGAAAAAAGATCATTGTAAGATATTGCATAGTACCTGCATCAGTCAGAGCCCCTTCAAGATACTGCTGCTCCTCCATAGTCTCAGCTTACCCTACCACATCCTCACCAGCATTATTCCTTGAAATCCTGTTCACATGGACAATGTTCACCAAATATGACTTCTCATGCACTTCCAAATATACTTCAAATACTGCAAAAATATGCTGTCTTGCTATATGTGAGTAACATGAGAAGTGTGTATTAGACCCAAGGTCTAATAAAAAGATGTTTTATCCACAAAAATATGCTTTGCTGCCTTTTGAGGCAGCAATACTAAAAGCTGCTAAAATTCAGTTTGTGTGCCAAATATTCAGACCAACAAAGTAGTATAAAGGAAAAATAAGTGTCTTGACAACTGCTTTAAAAAGAAATTTAAGTAGCTAAGCATTCATTTTCCTCTACTTGATTGCCTAAACAACTTATTTTAAAATTAAAGAATTAAGTCTCAAAATAAAGATACAGTAGGGCAGTAGCAGCTTTCTGAAGAGGGCATTAGAGTAGATATATCCACTGTACAGTAGATACATCCTGATGCAGGATCTAGTGTAGCAAGCATCCCTGAGGAGTATGTTGAATCTGGAATACCGTAGAAAGTTTAGGTTTTTATGAAACTAAGATACATAGAGCATAATCTTATTCTGGCAGTTGTTTCTTTCTTGTTTTGGTCTCTATAAGAAGTTTTCCAAATCTTTTAGTCGTTTTAGTGTTCTTCTCAGCCTAATTCACTGGTGGCCCAGAATACTCTAAGATTATAAAGTATCACATTCCAAAATATGAAAAAATAACTAATTGACATACTTTAGCATCATTCTAAAATGGTTTAGATTGACAGAATGATGAGACAAACAATAATTGTGAATCATATTTTTTAAGAAAAACCAAGACTCTGCAAAGCATTTTGATAGGTAATCTGTTGAAGAATAGCCTGATAATCATTAAAGAGAAGAAACAGGTAAACCAGGAAAGTCTAGTAAGAAAGAGTGTTTCTTCAGTTGTGTCTTATAGTCCTTGGCAACTCCTGCTGCAGTAAATTTTAATACTTTTTCTGGGGAAACCTTTCAAATAACTATTTGTTTGAGCTGCTTAGAGACCAGGATGTGCCTTCTATGTCAATGTGCTGTCCTCACTTTAATTGTTGCATCCCTTTTGTGAGCTACATAGCCCTGTTTCATCCAGTTTTCTTTAAGCCTGCAGTTTTTTTATTGATCTCCAGATTCAATAATATTGATGATCCCAAGCCCCCTTCTATAAGATGTTTTCTCCATCGTGGATTAGAAATTGTAGCAGATATTGGAAGTACATAGTCTCTACAGAAATCATGAAATTGTAGTTTTCTGAACTCTCTTTGTCTCAGGCATCAGTGTTGTAATGAATCCTCAAATATTTAATTCTAGTTTTATCTTGGCTTGTTTACAGTCTGTTCCCACTGTACTTTTTCTAGAGTGATGGATGCCCCATCACTCCAGTACTACAAGTCATTAAACTCATGATTCATCTAATCTGCCATTGAGTCCCCAGAACTAATTAGGTTCAAACCCATTGCTTTAACTGTATTTGTGTCATTTTCTTCAGCCTGAATTTCTGTCTGCTAGCACAGCTCAGTAACCCTGGAATGCAACAAACAATTTCCAGGCTGCTTTGGAGCAAACAAGAAGTGTATAAATTTTCAAAATCTACGATCATGTCTATTTCAGGATTTCTAGAGGATAGAGAACCTCTCTAAAGCTTTCAAGACAGTATGTCTGAGTGCACCACAACATAAAATCTATAATAAGTAATCCATTCCTCAGGATTTTCAGGTAAATCCTGAGGTGTAAAGGATTTTCTCTCTGCTCTTTTTGCAGTGCTGAACAGAAATTAGTAGAGCATAACTGTTGTGCAAAGAGTCTTTGTGTTATATATAATCATTGTATGCATGAGCAGACAATAAAGTGGCTAATATTTCTGCTTGATACCTGTATTGTCATAAAGAATAAACTTTTTATAACTTTCAGAACAGCACTACTATGTGGTAATGCCAAAACAGGAAAGGCTTACAACAGAATATTTGTGTAACAGCTGAGGCACAGGTTTCTGATTTTGGTGCACTCAATAATGCAGAGAAAATAGATGCTGAAGCGCAGGTCAGTGTACTCATAACAGATGAGTAAGAAGGGAAAAGACTTGACAGACCTGACTTCAAATGGCAGAAATTGAATGTGAATTCTTATGTAAAATGGTAGAAGATTCATGTGTAAGTAAAAAAGCTGACTCTGAAACTGATGATGTTATGTGCTCTTTACTGAATGGACTAGAAAGGTTACTGATGTAATGTTAAGTAAGAGAGCAGGCAGAGACTGTCATTTGCAAGCTGGACAGTGAGAATTTCCCAAATAAAGGAATGAGATTAGGTTCTTGCTTACTTGTTCTACAATCACCCCAGCATCCTGAAGTCCCTATGTCTTTAGTATAAATATTAAAATATTTTTGTATCATATTTTGCAAAAAAAAAAAAAAAAGCAAAATTCAGCCTGTGATGAAAGGTCATATTTACCAGTTTATGAACTGCTGAACTCAGGCTCAAATACATGGAAATCGTTTATTGAGGCATACAGAAAGTTAATTGCAGCACTGGTACCAAATCCCAGCACTTACATGACTACAGTAATATTCAGAGGTCTCTAACAAAATGAGTGTCCCAGTGTTTCAAGTATGTTGTTAGAAATAGCAAGGTGATAGGACACGAGCTATGGAGTCAGAAAACAAAAGTCTGAAGGCACAGGATAGGCCTCTGTCTCACTCCAATTTATAGGAGTGAGAGGAGGTTCTTTTAATATCTGTATACCCGGTGTGAGATTAAGAAACAACAGTTCAAATGTTGGTCCGACCAGTTTATTATGGATATTAATTAGGGAGATGGGGAAGGGGAGGACACATGCTATTATGAATTAGGGTAATGAGGAAGGGAAGGAAGGCGATAGAAAAGATAGGAAAGAAGAAGTAAGGAGTCTTTATAGGAAGCAAGAGGGAGATAGTCACCACCATGGATCCAGCTAGGTTCATAGTTCAGTCTTTGATCTTCAGAAGTGGTGGGTTGTAGGGCATTGTTGTTCTGTTGATGATGGTGACCACAGCAATGGTGACCATGGCGATGATGGCCCCTTTTCAATGCTTTCAAAGTGGTGGACTCAGCTGTCTTTGAAGTGACAGCTCAAATCCAAAGTGGTTGAGTCAGCTCTCCTTGGAGTGGCAGCTTCCAGCTCTGCAATCTCAGCAGAAACTCCTTTGTTCCTATCTTCCTGGCCTTGCCAGCAGATAAGAGGAGCAGGGAGGCACCAACTTGTATCTTGCCTTCACAGGATGCAATGGCATCATCCCCCAGTTTCCCATAGCAAACTGGAGTTATTTAGTCACAGGCCAGATCTTCTGCCAGTAAACACTCTGGAGCACTCTCTTCTGGAGGTAAACAGCTAAAATTGTCCACACAGTGATATTGATTGCCACATTGCAACCCCATCACTCATCTCCTAGACAAGTCAGTCTTATAACAAGAAATACCTCAGGAAGCAAGCTTTGAGCCAAAAAAAGAAAGGAAGATTCTCACAGCCTCTTTCTGTTAATAAGAATTCCACAGATCTCGTATGTCACTCCTCTGTATCTTGTTATACACTTTGTTCAGATGCCTCTAGATAAATTTCAGTTGACTTTTCTATTGGCTTAGATCTTTGGAAATCTCATTTATAAAGATTTTTCTTTTGTATTTTAGTATCTGCCGCAGCAGATCATCAGAGCCACGAGCGTCAGATTTGCTGTGCATAATGTCAGATCTATTTGTAAATACTTCATGCAGATGGGTGAACATATTACCATGTAAAATTATTCCTTTGACTTCTACACTTTTTAGTCAGGTAAATCAGTTTATGTGGAATAATGTTTCCTGGAAATGTAACTGGCCCTTGGTGGTCAAGAAAGGCAGTTTTCCAGATTCTTTGCACATATTTGGAAATCTGTGCCCACTGGAAGGAGGACAGTGGTAAGGCTCAGCAATACTACTTGAAAGGTGATGCAAGGACAAGACTAATGTCCTTTGCCAGCATCCAGCAGCTGTAAGCAAATACCAGAGAGAGTAAACAGTATTTTCAATAAAAACAGTCTGATTTTAGAGCCTCTGTTTACATCTGTCTCACTTCTCAATGAATTCAGAAACCTCAAACCTTGTCTCTCTGTTCACTTTGTGCTTTTGCAAATGTACAAATTAGCAGCTGACAGGATTTTGGCGTGTCACTTGACGCATAAACATTGAGTCCATTTGTTAGGCACAAAATATGTATTATGATTAATTTTTTAAAATATTAAATAATTTTTATGCCTAGTATTAGTCATCTGAAAAAAAAAAAACTCCATGCATTATTTATCTGCATAGATATAGATAGGCTTTGTTTCTTAAGCTAGAGGTCTGCACTTTTTAGACATTTTTATCAATCTTTCATAAAAGACTTTAGAAAGCACTGCAAATAAATTAATTAGAAATTTAACTCCTTAATGGACTGAAAGAACAACTATTATTCCGCATTTAAAACACTTTTATAATTGTGTTCTGAAAATCCTCTCACTTAAGATATGTTTTGCTACAGCCCAAGAAGCAAAAGTTTTAGATTTCTTTGGTGTCAACAAGGTGAAAAAACAAGGTTATTCTTTTCAGTGTGTACTTAATGTCAAAGAGATGCTATCCACTCATTTTCCTATAAAAATCTCAGCTCCTGTGTCTTTTGCAGAGCCATCTGCTCCTGCTAATATTCCATTGAAAATGAAGAATGTATTCAGTTGCTTCTTCTACACAGTAAGTACAGATTTTGACACATATGCTTTGCTGCATTTATGAGTCTTTCTTAATTTAAATTCTAGATAAATAAAGACAGACTGGAAATTAAGGTGGTCAGGTTTCAGCAAAGACCTCAAGAAAATTAATAAAGTGAAATTTGCCAATATATAAGCTCAGAGAATTTGCAAGTTCAGTTTAAAACACGTCTTAAAAGGATCATTAGCAAAACATATAGAAAAAAATAGGAAGAAAGAAAAAAAAAAAAACTGAAATAAAATGTGCATACATTTTCCAGTAACGATTATTAAGTGTAATACAGGGACAGAACTATGGTTGGCTAATGAACTAAAACTACAGGAATGAAAATTATCACATTCAAGTCCTATCCAAGGTTGAAATTTATTCACACAAGGATTATCCATCCAAAATACTGAAGGAACTGGCACGATATCAAACCTGGTATGCTTCATAGTGAAGGAAAAACAAAAGTAGAACTTCCATGTACCTTTCTTTGGTAAAGGCTCTGTAACTGCCCTGACACATCCCCTACTTTTTTTAGCGACATCATTTATATGACAGAGGGGCAGGTTTGGTTTAAGTCTGTTTTCAGCAGCAGTCTCTGGGCACATCCCAGCCAGGTGGCCGAACTACTTCTGTGCATCTGCTCTTGCATCTTAGCGTTGCTTTCTTCCACTCTAGACTTGCAGATTTGTGGTATATACTGCATCATTACAATCAGAAGAAAAAAAGCAAAAAAATGGGACAACAAGGCTATGCAAAGCCTCAAAGGACATGGATACGACTTAATAACCAATGAAAGGCTTATATTCAGATATTTATAAGTGAAATTACACGTATCAATTTGAATAATTTTAGCTTTCTTGACCCTTTCTTTACACAGAATATCCAGGAGATACAGGAAATTATTTTTTAAACCCGCAAAACATAAGGTTTATTTCCTCCTACATCGAAAATTATCTCAGTTCATGCATTTCTATGGAAATCCAGTACTCAGCTTCCTGCTAAATTCTTATTACGTTTCTGCCAACCTCTTAAGATGTTTTCCTTCAGCCTTGTTAATTATGAGAAAAACTCAAGCCAAATCTTGAGGCAAAAGAAGCAGGGATATAACAAAGCTACAAGTGGCTAGCAGTTAATTTATGACACTGTGAGACTGATATACATAGAGCCTTTTCCTAGAAGGGTAAAAGGTGGGGAATCATACTACAGTACAGGAAACTCTGAGCCTGCCCAGTCTTCTCTGCCTGTCCTGGCTTCAGCTGGAGCTTTTTTTTCATCATGACATTAGGTCTGATGCTATGTTTTGGCTTTAGGAGAAAAACAGGGTTGATAACATAGCAGTGTTTCAGTTGTTGCTGAGCAGGGCTGTACAGAGCCCTCTCATCTTCTAATACTGTCCTGCCAGCAAGGGGTGCATACGGGGCACGAGGAGTTTGAGGGACAGAACCAGGACAGCTGATCTATACTGACCAAAGGAGTATTCCATACTGTACCAGACCGTGTGGGGAAACTGTAAAACTGAGGAGAGCTGGCCACTACTCAGGGACTGGCTGGGCATTCGTTGGCAGGTGGTGAGCAATTGCTTTGTTCATCACCTTTTCTACCTTTTTTTCCCATCCAACCCACAGTGGATGGTGGGGGAAAATGTGAGGAAAGGGCTGTTCATCTGCTTGCCAGGTTAAACCACAATGCAATTATTTTTTTCCTGGACTACAAGCCTCTCTCTCTGTTCCCAGGAGACTTTGTGAACTGTAGCTTCATTTCCAAACTAAAGACACAACAAAAAGCTGTTGAGTCAAGAACAAGTTGTCTGAATTGATAACCTTCAACTGTAGTTCACAAGTGATAGACTCTTCCACGAGCCCTTTATCACATCTCTCCTGGAATTCACTGACCACACAGTTCTACATAATATTTTTCTTTTGGTCAAATCAGTGGTTATACTTTCACTGAAAACAAACCATTTGTTCAAAGCCTTGTCCTTATTGGAATCATTACCCACATTAAGGACCTACTCTGATCTCATACATGCAAAAATGTGATACTTAAATACTCCTGAGAGCGGTGGCAGTCATGGCTCCTGCTCATTCCACTATCACAACAATTTGCCACAACTGGAGAAACAGAAGTGATGGAAAGATAATTCAAAATAAAAATCATTGAGGTTAATTTTGGAATAATCTTCATTTTCTTTACCCTTGAAATAGTATTGTAGCTTTTAGTAGTTACTTCTTCCTCCTTTTTTGTTTAGCAGATGTTCACAGTGAGATACAGCAAAATAAAAACAGATCTGGCTCTTCACTTCCAGACCTTATTTCTGCCTACTTCTTCATATGGTTTTATTTTTAAACTCTCTTCAAGGAAGATGTAACTTACTTTAGAGCTTACTTCAAGGAAGTTCCCTACAAGTTCCCATATGTGTCTGCTTAACCCTGAACAGCTCATCTCTGTAAATCGGCAGCAGGTCCAGCAGCGACTGATGACTGTATGGAGCTGATGGGCTTTGCCTATGTGTAGTGAAGTCAGCTCACTAATGAGGAGCTGGCAAGAAGCACAATGCACCCTGGACCTCATTAAAAAGGCTTATTTTGGCTTGCTGAAACATTACCTCAGTACTTGACCACTGGCACAGTGCTGCAGAAAGGGAGGCCCTGCTTCCCTGACAGAGGTGGTTCCTTCCTATGTTATTCATAGGTCAGCTGTCCTCCCTGTCACTTTTTCTTCAGATGTGACACAGTGACGCTTGGATGAAAGTGGGTTCAACTCAGAGACCTGCCAATGGCCATTGTCTGGAACGTGGGGAGATGCCTGCAGTGCCTTTAAAGCTCACACATCAAATTGCACAGACATCCTCCTGACACAAGGGGCACGACATGAGGGGCAGGCATCTGCACAGCCTGCCCTGTGCCATGCTCCCCTCCTGGGAGCCCGGCTGTATGCAGAGGGAGGAAAGGCCCCGAGGCACTTACACTGCTCTAACCAAACCTGCTTCTCTGTTCTCTCAGGTACAGCAGCTGTTTAAAAGTGAATGGCAATAATTAGTACTTCCTAACCTGCTCTCATTTTCCTCAGCTGTCATGTCCAGGTTTTCTATTTTCAGCTCAGACACGCTGGCAAAAGGGATGCTTATGGAGGGGAGCTCAGTCAGCGCCAAGTCCAAAATCTCTTGAGGCTGCCCGTTGTTTTGCTTGGAGGCTCATCTCCACCCTGGCCTAGCAGAAAAGTGAAAACATGACAAATCTGATTAGTCTTTCTTCAGCCTTCAAGTATGTAACTACTCCTGCTGTAAAAATGGAAACTCGAGGCTCTGGTTGTCCAAAAATTGCTTTAGAAGGGAAACAGCGACTTGAGCTGTGACAGCAGCACTTCCAGTCAGGCAGAGGAGCCAAGCCACGGACACCCAGTGCCTGTGCCTGAGCTTGGTGTGTGGTGCCTGCTGAGTGCGGTGCTGGTGGCCCATGCAGGAGGCTCACGTGAACCTGGTGGTAGCTGGGCTGATCTGGAATGCCCCTGCAGGAATTTAGCCTCCTGCTGTGCTGGGCAGTCTCTGGGATAGGCACACAAGTGCCAGCAGAAGTGGAGCTCTCCAGATAGGTTTTCATTTCTAAGGCACTGGATACACAAGCATTTGGAAAATGGCGGGGGAAAAATAAAACCAGGATCTTATCTGCTGATTTTCATTAGCGATGATTAAAAGCTGGTTTAAGTTAGCCTAATTACTTAGCATTATGCATTTCCAGGTCCATGTAAGAAGCACAGTGTCAGCTGCTTTGCCTGAACTTCTGCATCTAGTGTTTGGAGACCACCCACATCCTCTGGTTAATATGATGGGAATTTGCTGGGCACGTGGCCACTAGGATATCAACTCAGAGGTGGGACTTATATGAAGAGATATATGAGAAATGTTTTTCTAAATTAGCAGTGGGTTTTTTATTAGACAGGAATATCCTGGCCGTGGATCTTCAACAAGAATCGAGCTGTGGTTTTGTTCTATGTGTGTACAGAAATACGATGCATATAGTTATATAATGGCAGCAGCAGCCAGCTTCTTGAGACGTCCACCAGAGGACGCACACCTGGAGCGCACCTTCACAATAGCACTGCTAGCTATCTCTGCCCTTTGAGACATTTGTGTCTCCTGCTGACACAGTACTCCGCCATAGTCCTGGCACCAGCTGTGCTGCAGCCTCCACCTTGACTTTTATTCACACGATGGAGGTGCAGCAGATTCGATACATCCTATGAGTTTACTGCCATGAAACTGCAGTCTTATCAAGTTTTTTTTTCCTTTATTTCACACTTTCTTTTTAAAAAAGTGGTTTTAAAATCTCTTGATTTTCAACATCAAATCATTTTTATATGTTATATTGTTGGTTGTTCCTTTTATGTACAGCTTACATCTCAGACAAGCCGTAAGTCATACTACTTGATTTCACCTCTCCTTATGGATACAATGGTGGCATTTCTTTAAAATACAGTTTTAGTCCAAAAACATTTGACTGAGGAGGATTTAAAACCAAACAAAAAAACAAAAGCAGATATATTACCTCTGTCGCCTAATATCTCTGCATAGCTTGAGATAACTTTGATCCAAACTCTTTCAGTTACTGGACAGAAGCTGAGATGGGCTTGCTTCTACTGCTTTTGATGTTTATTTGATGAGAGACTACTTTCTTGACATAGCTACATGGAACTTTGAGAAACACTTCAAGTTATCATTAGCTGCTTTTTGGTTTTCTCTAATTTAAAGAACAAGTTACCTGTATTTCATGTTTGTCATCATCATAAAATAAAAACAAAAGTAGATAAGTTCCATAAGTTGAACTCCCTGCACATGGCATCTCCCGAAGAAACTGCAAGGAGCCAATGTTTCCTGATTCTTTCTAGTATAAAGAAAAAAAAATGAAATGAATTATGCAGGTTTCCATCCATTCTGCCTGATACTGATACTGAAATAAATAAATAAATAAATAAATAAATAAATAAAATAGATAAGGAAAGGAAAAAGGAAAGAAAGAAAGGATGAAAAAAATATATGTTGAACCATTAAATAGCCCAGCTTAGCTGGGTGCTTAGTACTAAAAGAGCAAACATCTTATACTTCTGTTATTGTCGCTGGCTTCCACTGGAAAAGTCTTCCCTTAACCATATCCCCCAGGCAAGGAAAAAAAAAAAAAAGAAGAAAAAAAAAAAGTGGGTTTTATTTGTGTTTGTTTCTTTGTTTTCTTTTTATTATTCAACTACTTCATTATTTATCTTCCATTTACTTTTTATTTCCAGCATAAATTAAATTCCATGCAGTAGATAACAGGAATAACTGAGATCACAGCAGGCAACACAAAACACACCAGTCTGCAAGAGCTGATTTCTTTTGTTTCCATTTGTGGAGCAGGCAAATTATATACTGCTGTTTGAACAAATCTACTCATGTGATTTCATCAAAGATTTTCATTTGTGGTGGTAAATTCCACCACACCACTTGATAGAAAACATTCCTGGCTCCCAGAGGGTGAAGGAGATGTTTTTGTAAGAGGGGTTGGCTACATGCACAGTTGTTCTCGGATTGGCAAAAACCTAGTAAATGCCAACCTCACAGGGTTTGAGATTAGATAGATAGATAGATAGATAGATAGATAGATAGGTAGATAGATAGATAGATGCTAACTACAGACTTGTTTCTTCTCTAAAGGAATCAAAAAGGAGCTTTCTGGAAGCATTTTTCCACTCATTTCTGTTATGTTTTATAGGTCACAGAGGCTAACTGTATAAGTTCCATTTACTCTCAGTCAGCAAGATTTGTTCCATAAGAAAAGTGACTCTGTGCTCTTGTCTAAATGCACATTCAGTAAAAGGGTTTCTTGCAGGCAAAGTTTAAAATTGCACAAGAAATTTGATTAAGAGATTTATTTATTCAACATTCAGACTCCAGACTGGAGCACAGTGAGTTGTAGGAGCGCTGCAGGAGAACAGATGGAACGTTCATTTCAGAAGAAAGTTGCAGTCATGGAGTGAAAGACATCCTGTGGTACAGGGATTCTGTCTCCATATCAACATAGCCTAGGAAGTGTCTCCTTAAGAAGCCCCTACAGCTGCTCCAGAGCCAACAGACTCAATGGCCGAATCAGCAACATGGCAGTCCTGCTTGGTCCTTAGGTGCAGATATTTAATATTAAATGTGGATTTGATGAGTGTTGTCAAGCCCCTAGAATCAGCAAAGCCAAACCTCTGAGGAGCACCAGGATAGGGAAGGTGGAAGGAAAATGAATTGCCTACAAGAAGCTCCAGGCACTCCCTAACACAGAGAGGAAATCTTACACAGCTATTAGATGCCAGCAGGTCCTACCAGTCCAAGGTGCTCTTTCAGTCATCTCTCCATGAAACAGGGACATCGAATGTGTGATAAAAGTTAGTGTCTGAATTATGTGGTGTTTCTTTTTAAAAAATGTTTCTTATATAGCACTGTTTATACACCAGAAAACATTCTATCCTTATGTACAAGGTTTTACTGCCAGAAGAGTAGATATTCAATGTAAGTTTTTTTTTTTTAATTAATTGTTATGAGATAAATTATAACTTTTTTTTCTGGGTATATTTTTTTTTTTTTTTTTTTTTTTTTTTCCCCTGAGTATTACTTTAGATTAGTGGCAGCCTAATTGCTACTATTTATCAGAAAGCTAATTTGATCAATCCCAGAGAAGACAGATCCATGGCCCTCCACTGTGGGATATTGAAAATGCTGGTTTGAACAGGTTATAAATCCATGTTATGTGATCAAGCTGAAGGTTCAAGGAACAGCCACACTGAAAAATAAGCAGTTATATTCGTGCTATAGCCTTGAGATCGTTTCTAAGCTCGTTCCTCTAGAATCTGACTTATGAGCTGCTTATAACCCTAAGAAATTTGATAAAGCAGTCATACAGATCTCTAAATTTTTTAATGTTAAGAGATAAATGTGTAGGTTAACAGAGAAAATTTTAAAAAAAATCAGAGAAAGTTATTTTTTTGGGTCTTGGAGAAGTAAAAATCTGAACTTCCCTGTAATTAGACGTCCTAGGAGAGCTTTTAACCCATTTGCTTCCTGCTGTTAAAAACTTTTCAAGACCCCTGGCATTCTCTGTATCTTACTCTGAGAAAATAATTATATGTGGCCTGTGTTAAAAATCACATGTTCTGGCAATGTACTTTACTTTCTCATTAACTTTAGGAATATCCTTTTGTCTCCAAGACTGAAGTGTATGCAAATCTGCTCAGCTTTGCGAAAGCTGTAGGAAGGCAGCATCCATGCTTGGACAGAGTTGTTAGTAGCTGGCTTGCCTGTCACACATCTCAAGTAGCTGGTTCCCTGCATGCAGTGCTAACTTCCATGTCAAAGTGTTAATTAATAGTAATGCAAAGGTCACCTCTCTACAACTGGAATTCATCCCCTGTGGAGAAAAGTAGAGAGAATCAGTGATGCAAAAGAGTATACTAAAACCACCATAAATACAAGAAGCAGGCTTGTCTCTTCCCTGAGTTTCTCTTACAAAAAAAATAGGATGAACAGTTTGCATACTGGAGTACAACTTCTCACAGATTATATGCACAGACAGATCCTGCCAAAGAATGAGAATCTCGATTTACATAATAAAAATTCACTGATTTGTATTTCCTATGAAGTTTGTAAGTGGGTAACAGAGCGGAAAAAGGAATGTGATAAAGTCATTCCATCTCTTTCAGGGAAAAAACACACAAAACAATGTACAACTTACATTCACAGCCTTGCTGAGAAAAATACTTGCAGGAGAGCAGGGCGTGGAAGGTGATAACTTTGGGGAATATGAAACTTGAGTTTTTGCTTTGGCTATGGGGCCAGTTTCAGTTGCAGTAATTTGTCTTTGGATCTGTATCCTCATATGGCTATGCTTCATCTCAGTTAGAAATTAAATCCAGGAGGATGCTAAGAGATTAGATCAGAATGTGATAAAAATTATGCAAGAAAGGTAGCTTTCCCTGGCCTCTTCTCCTGTGCAAGAGGGGCAGTAAATCAGATAGAAGAACAATCAGAATCCTGAATTTGTTGAAATATCTGGCAGAGAAAGAGAAAACCCTTTCTGCAAGCCATTTTCCTGCATGGCGAGTCAGGGAATTTATGTGCAATTAAGTGCTCAACAAAGACTGTTTCAGAGTAAAAACTCCTTCAAGCTGTTGTGAACAAAGAGTCAGGATCAGCCTACGCGATTAAGCTTTGCTTTCAGCATCCAGTGTGCTAGACCAACGTGCTTTTATACAATGAGGAAGGAATGTTAACTACAAAGAAAGTTTATAAAGAGTGAATTAACCTTTCATTAAGTCAGGTCTAAATTTGAAAGCTAGATTTTCTGACACATGAGAGCAATGTATTACCATGGGAATATGCGTGTCTACCGCTCCTTACGGCTGTATGATTGAGATAAACATGTCCAGAAAATCGCTGATGCTCTCAGCACTCAAGTGATATGTGAGGATATCTAGAGTTAGTCAAGTTATACAGTCATTTGGGGAGAGATATTATTATACTCCTTTAAGCAAGTCAGGGCCCCTACTTCCATAAAGCTGCTTCTCTGAATTTTGTCTGGGAGGACAAAAGCAAGCGTAATTCCTCATGCACAGGAGCAGCTGGAAGAGTGCTTAGATTTATCCATGGGACTGTGCCTGATACGTTTCAGTGTTCATCCGAAACTCCTAATTTTTGCACTAGTGTTTACTTGTGCAACTTTTTTTGAGCATATAATCAACAGTTTCTTCATACATCTGTTGTGGCATGTCCTGGCTGTGCAGCTATAAATCCTTGTATTGAATGTAGCTCTAAAGCTACCAGAGTTTCACAGGTATCAATTCTCCAACATAATTCTTAGAAATATGAAATTAGGCAGTAATTTTGTTAACTTGGAACTAATATATATTTTCAGCTCAAGAGCTTTCTACGAAAACACATGGCAGAAAAGCAAAATGAACAACAACATAAATTCTGAGTTTATAAAATGTTCACTTCATTTTCCAGCGATGATAGTTGTTCCAGTCCTGTCTTATAGTGCCAGAAAATATTTAGAATTACTTATATATACTTGTGATCCATTTTGCCAGACAAAACTGTGTGCTATATAAAGACAGATGTGAAAGAGCTGTGTATTCTGTCACTTTACTGGTAGATTGTATCATACTGAGACCAGCTGGAGTCAGCGAGATGGTTCATGCAACTGTTCATATTTATCTAGAAGTTTTCAACATGTTCACTGAAACAATACTTCTTTATTTACTCAAGAAAAAAAATATGCAGAGAAATAGAAATTATTGAAGCTCTTCTGTAGGATGCTATTGCAGTCAAGGCTTGTTGCCTTCATTTCAGTTGCATGTGGAGATGGGTGGAGTGTAGCAGTCACCAGACAGAAAATAAAACAAAGCACTTGGAGCTGGCAGCCAGACCAATACAACACAGTAAAAGTTGGCAACAAAGTCTGCGAATCATTCCAGAAATAAAATGGTAGGGATTTACGCTTTGGACAAATATTACTCTGCAATACAATTGTATGAATCTTCATAAAGAAACAAATGTAAAACAGGATTTTTTAATTATTTTTTTTTTTTAGAGGGCTTCAAAATTAAATAACTCTGTTGTCCGGTAACTGTGGAGTTTATAAGAGAAGACCATCTGTTCCGGAGACCAACAACACAACCTGTGCAGCTAGGCAGCAGAATAGCAGTAGGAAATGACTTCATAGGGGCCTATCACATCTGGTTTTAGAGCTAGTAGACTTTTGCATTTCTTTTGGTTTTTAGTACTGCAATCTCTGTATGTCCCACAAAACCTTTTTCTCTGGCAGGATTTATGAATTAGATGGCTGCTTTGGATATATTTGTTTTTTAATATATTTATAAGCAGGAATATATGTGATTACATAAATACACCCAGTACAGCTGGGTGTTCCTGCAGCTTCTATCACTTCTTTGAACAGCAGTTAGGGTTATATCAGGGATGAAGAAAATTTCTATCTTCATAAAAGACTGATATGAAAATTTATTACATAGACTCTCTTGATTACTTATCAGAAACTAGATCCAAACCAGAGCAGTAGTCCATTATCTGAACTACATAGCTATTTTTAATATATATAATTGTTATCTGGATGTAATTTTTTACAATTTGTAAACATTTGCTTAAATTCTGAATATTTATTGAAACTTTAATGAGTGCTTTATTGACCTATTTATTTTTGTCAAAAATTTAAAAAATGTATAATAACAAGTATTGCATTGATCTGAAATTTATTTACTAGCTCTCTCCATGGTAAGAATACCTGATGAAATACATCTAAGTCAACATATCTTAAAGTGCTTTAGGGAACTGCTATCATATATTTCTGTGGATGGTGGGATATGAAGTTTCAGTTCTTTTCTTTAACAGCAACTTTATGCGGGTCCAATACAAATGTCATGGATATTGTACCAGGAAAACTACAATACCTAAGTGAGCCTCACTGACATTTCCTTTTTAATTCCTCTCTATAATGTCTATCTAAATGATTCCCTGGAAGGACATCCCTGTGCATCACGCTTTCTTTTCAGGGCACAGAAGGAAAACTGTGACCTAAGAACTCTGAGAAACAAATAGAAAAGAATGAAAAGTCTGATCTTGTGACTCCATTTGAATTCTTCATCCAGCACTGCTGGAGGAATTCCATAGAAAAAGATGAAGTTCCTGTTGTTGCTGAAAACTGTAGGAGGAACAACAATATAATGGAGAAGAAAAAGGAATAATAATAGGAATAACCTGAAGAGGTTATGCCAGAGGGAATCAGCTGTGGTTCTTCTGCAGTAAACGTGAGCAGGAAGAGAAACCAAGTCTACAGTGACATTGACACTGAAATGGACTGACCACCTCCGGCCAAGTGTGGACCAGATGGGAAGTAAAACTGATAGAAAATAGAACTTTTCACGTCACATGAAACGTAGTAGCAGTGTTGTTCCTTAAACCGTGTGTCACCAACCTGGAAAGTCGGTATGACTGAATGAAAATATAGCAATGTGAAGCACAGCTGTATTCCACCGAAATTAATGGCTCTGAACATGTACCTCTAGACTTGTAATTCTGTTATTTTATAGGATTTTCACTTAATTTCTGTTGGGGTTGTGTCTCCAAATGGCTAAGTCAGGTGGGAAAATTAAAGAACACAAAATATACTGGACTCATCTTTCATTTACAGCAAGAGTGGCAAAGTAGGAACGGTTATCTAGAATAAATAAATAAGAACTGGAAATACTTGAATGACCTCATTATTGGAAGTACTGCATGTATTAGTCCTGCATTATTATTGCACACAGAATTTTCCCATTACGCGCTTCTGATGAACTACCACTTGTGTTTTTTCTGGCAGCATGACGGAGTAAACACTTGTCATCGTGCTTAGAGCTGTACTGGGGCCTAATTGAAAAAAGGAAATTTGCACTAGTGAAGAAACCCACAGTCTTCCCTTCCACACCCTCTTGCTCACATGCCAGCAACTCTGTGGCAGGCCTGAGTGTGACAGCTAGCCCAGAGTTACCCCTCCAGCCTTAGGACGGGAAGTTACTGTGCCTTCTGCTGAAAGCTGGCTTTTATACAAAGGGCCAGGGTTGCAGCCCTTTTCCTAAGAAGTCTGATTTCTTGTGTGTAAGCTTATGCCTTCCCTCTTAGTCCCATAAGAAGTAAGGCCAGAAGAGACTTGTTTAATCATATGCTTTTTTGCTCTCGAATCTTAGCAATCTACCTACCATGACAGCAAGACTTGATTCAGAGACAATCTGTCTAAGCAGTTACTAGGCTTGTTCAGAGTAGATAATGAATTAGTTTGGGAATCTTGAAGGTTCAGTCTTATGGGATAGGGTGCATTCTAGGGGTCTTGCATTCCTCCCAGAGCTGACTAAGCCTCATCACTGATGGATTTGGAAGGAGGTATGCCTTCACATATTCTGCTTTTCCATTGTTAAAATTCTGATCACTATTATTGATGACAGGAATCCAACACAATGTTTGCAATAATGAACTGGGCCTGCTAAATTAGGAGTGCGTTAGTGATGTATCATCAGAAGAGCTTGTACTTCTCCTGAGGAAAAATTTTAAGTTGTTTGTTATCCTCATCTGTTTACAAATGGCACGTGCTATCAGTGTATTGACTGCAATTGTTAGAACGTATGGATCAGCTATAAGTGAAAGAGCACTCTCTACACGTGAACTCCTCTCAGAACTGAGGGTGGACAGAAAAGATCAATGTACATTTGCAATCTGTGAACCATTTTCAATCAACTTAATTTAGGTGGTCCCTGGATATTTTGGGTGAGTATTTGAAGCCACCCTATTAAGGTTAGGGTAATTAAATTAATGTTGAGCCTCAGCTAGTGGATTTTCATAACAAACTAGTGATATTCAAGAAAGTGAAATGGAACATTTATATTTAATTTTTATCCCAGGTCTGATACTTGCAGGACAGTGCCTAAGTTGGGAAGTCTTCATATTCGAGTCCATCATCTTCTGCCTCTTCTGCGTATCTCAGCAAAATATCCCAGCTGTGAACCATTCAAGGAGTGAGTTTCTTATTTCTACTTGTCTTTAATCAGGGCTTGAAAAAATGCTGACGCAAAAGCAAAGCTCACCCAGAAGGAATATAAAAAGGGTGGAACAGCAGGACAATGTAAATTCAAGACCCCCATATTATCTGCTCAGTTAGAAGGAATTACATGTATATATGGCAAGTTCTCGGGCACTCGGGATATGCAGGTATGCTTACAGCCAAGAGACCTAAGCCAAGCACTTAATTCTCTCCTATTGCCCTGCATCCAGTTTTCCTGGGTACTGAAGTTATCCAGCAGCCCCTGCAATGCATGGATGAGCTCCATATTCCGGCCCCTTCTCTCCCTGGGTGCAATTGGTAATATGCTGCAGAGGACATCCCTGAATTATGACAGCCATACTCAGCTCTTGCATCTTATATGCCTGTCCCAACATCTGTGATGCACAGGGAGACAGAGGAAGTTTTGGCACTTGTAGAATGCCCTCCAAAACAGAGAAATGATGAGATTTTAAGCCTTGCCTGTCTGCCTAGCACTCAAGGAAGACACGAGCCGGATCAGCTATGAGAAAATTCTCTCACATGATTAATACAGAGAGGTAATTGTTCTGCATTTGTGACTTTTTTAAATCCCAGAGTCTTTTCTGTTCTGTATTTTTCCATGCTGAAAACCAGGCAGCTCCTCAGGAAGAAAGGAGTAATGTTTCTATTTGAGAAAGTAAGTGCCTTAGAGAATGATGTGGTTTACTAGACATCGTGCACAAACCACAGTGTCTTCTGTCTGAGGATTTTCAAAGTAAGCACTGGATTTCTCCTCCCCAACTGAGGTACTTTGAAATGACCACATGACAGGATCTAAAAGAAAATGCAGAATACTATGGGATATTTTCCGCTGATGGTCAAATATTGCACTGCAGAGATTTCAGTATAATAGAGAAATAGATTATCATGAGAGGGTAACCAGGTAATGTTATGATAAGTAGGCTCTTGATTTAGGCCAAAATCAAAACAACCCAAACTGAATGGTGCAGTGTGAAAGATGAGACAAATGTCTTCACACCTGATCCCTTCAAGGCCTAAATCTCTTTGTTTTGCTATTGAAAGTCCCTCTGATGAAGCACTGAGCAGAAAAACAAACGTGGAAGCCAGACATCAGTCTCGGCAAATTCATAATAATATATAATAATAATAATCTCTCAGGGTGAAACTACCCAAAATGCACCTTTACTTGCATCCTCACCAGCTTCACTGGTAGTCAGCAAGTGAAATTTGATCTTATAGCTCTTAATAGATTTCTGTATATTAGCATTGAAAGAAAGGATTTCACAGAAATCACAGCCTGAAGTCTGCTAGTGTCTATATTTTCTTCAAGGGATAAATTATAGAAAAGTAATTGTTAATAAATAGGAACAAAAGATGTGAGAGTGATTTGAAATATTAGCAAGTTAATTAATGTTTTAATACATTTTTTAAAGCTAAATCTAAAAATAACCTTGGTTATTTATATACGTAGACTTAGTTCTAGCTGACAACATTATAGTTATAATGTCAGAAAATTGTGGTTCAAAAGAGGAAAATCTGAACAGCGCTCAGGATTTATTTTCATCTGTAAAAGTGTTGTTGAAATCCTGTTCATTTTTTTTTTTTCTATTTCTTTTTCCAAAGCCAATGTTATCCTGACTTTTCTGGGTTTTTCTGTTTTGTTTTGTTTTTCTTGAGTTTGTCCTTAGATAGCCTCGACAGTAGTGAAATGAGAAGATCCATTGCTGGTTTTTTGTTGAAAATAACAGTATTTTTTACAGCTGTATCAAGAACAGAAGTCTAATTTCCCTCTGCCTCTATAATACTAAAGCCTTCATTGAAATAAAAAAACTGTTGATAAAATCATCACAAGTAACCCATCAAAATCTATATGAAAGTTTGTATTGGAACTGTTAGGTCACAGCCTGCACTGGTGATTGAGCACCTGGGGAAGAGGTGTGGCTAGCCCTAGGAGCACAGGTGCAGGCAATTCACCTGCACAACAGAACAGATGCACCCTGGGTAAACCTCTCCCTCATTTAAGGGCCAGCAGGGATGAGGGCAGTATCTCCTTTTGGAGTTGAATGCTTCTCTGGAAGTTTTCAGTGAGTCTTTCATTTGGAATAAGGTAAGTAGTCTTTTTTTATTACTGGTCTACGGCTAATACTTTTCAAGTGAGATAGTTAAATGGGATAGGAGCAATTTAATTAATTTCCTTCTCTGCCTCTAGAAACAAATAGTTTCTAAAAGCATTGCTCTAAGAAATGATGACTTAATTTTATTTAATAAATAAAAACATGAACTACGAAGTATAATCTAGATCAAAAAGCAATGGATTGTGAAAATAACATAAGATTAAAAAACAGTGCTATATGATAAAGGGATGTACATTGTATCCCATTTTAAGTAAGAAATGAAGATCCTCATACTCAGTTACTTAGCTAATGCTGAGAAGATTCAAAATGAGCGTGAATCTGAACAACATAACAAGAGGAGGAGGAAATTGTAGTTTATCAGCAGAAGTAATACAAGAATGTGGTATGTAAAAGAAGTTAGTAACTTTAAAAAGTAGCTTTATATCCTTAACATAATGGATGAATGAAAAAGAAACTTGGTTTTTAGGATGAGTACCGTAAAAGAGTTTGTTGTTTGTTTGTTTTTAAAAAGGGGGGAAAAAAAAAAGAGAGAACCCACAAAGAATAACAACAAATAATATAGTAAGAACTCAAAAGCAAAAGAAAAACTAGAAAAATGAAGTATGTTTGAGGGGAGGTGGGAAAGAATGCACTAAAATGTTGTTGATTCAATACAAATTGCACTTCATGTTGCATGACTAAAATGTAAACATCACAGATATTGCATATTAATGCACCGGAAACTGGTTATTTTAAAAAAGCAAGCAATGGAAAACTAAGGAAAGAGGAAGGATGCTGTAGGAAATTCTTCAGCTTCAGTGAGAAATTCAGAAGAGAAAATCAAAGGACAAGGGGAAAAAAGAAAAATCATTAAGTGGATGTGCCTCATTACTTACAGACTAGGCACGCCCTCGTGTAGATGCACCCCATTGCAAGGCACAACCTCCTGTGGACACACCTTTCTGTAGCTGCTCCCCATTGCTGTTGAGGCCTTCCTGCTGATGGGCCCCATTGCCAGACACACGCTCCTGTAGGCACATCCCTGTTGTTAGTCACACCTTCCTGCAGATGCACCCTGTTGCTATTCAGGCCCTCCTATAGATGTGCCCTCTTCCTGTTGCTGTTGAAGCCCTCCTGTAGACCTTATTATGTTTCTGCCAGTTATTGAAGTTAACATGCTTCTCACTGTTCAGTACTATTGTGAATTAATTAGGCTTTAGTACTACATCCTGTTACTGTGACTTTAAATTTTATTACAGTTTATTTATTTATTTATTATATTTTATTCTCCCAATGAACACTTTAAACTGTTATTAATCTACTCAAAATCTTGTCCTTTACTAGGGCCTTTTACAGCATTTTCTGGAAAATGTTTTGCTGATAAGATTGCTTAAAATACCTTGCTTTGACCATTATAGCTTTGATGTAAAAGACCCAAACCAGCCCTCCCCTAGGAGATCTAGATTCAAAAGTACTACCAAAAAAAACACTGCTATATTCTCTATTTCCTTCTATTGCTTGATGGAAGAGATCTTAAAAGTATGAAGAATCACCAACATGCACAGCAAATACTGGAAAATATTATATGAACTGTGTTGTTGAACTTGTATTTTGCTCCTGGAGGTGGTCCTTTCAAAACACAGCTGCGTGTCTCTGCCAGCACTTGGTGCCAAGGCTGAAACTGCTTATTTTGTGCATGTACTTGAGTTAAAAGTTTCCAGCACTGCTGACATCTAGTAGGATTTCTTTTCAGAAAGAAATGCAAGACAAATCCTTATTTTGGTATTTGATCTGAAAGAAGAGTTTTCAAGCAACCGAAAAAACAGACACAACTTTCTAGAGTTGGAAATCTCTGTTTACAGAGATCCTCAGGGGCCAAGGGTCTACATCAGTTCAAATTAAGTGTCCTGCTATTATCAGTTTTAGATGATGCTGAGTTTGTGGATTACTGCTATTAATAATGTTTAACCAAAAAGGAAACTATAGCTTATAGTCTTATGGCTCACTTAGTGATGCCAAACTCCTTCATTGAATATTTGATCCTGCAGTCAAGAACTGATTTCCAGTTGCTGCTCTCAGTGGTCAGAGAATTACATAGATGAAAATGCCAGCCCCAAGGCTCTGCTCCCCCAATGCAAATATTTTCATACAATAAGGTAAGGAAAATACATAAGGCTTCCATGAGAGGAAATCAGCACATGTTCCTAGCTATATTGACTCCTTGTCTGCAATGCTTTCAAAATGTCTTGAATATTTTGATAAGCACTTTATTCAGAAAAGACATTTCTGTTTAAAAAAAAAAAAAGGTAAAAGCAACACAGAAAGGATTCTTTTGCTTGTTTTAACTGTCTATCTGTATTGGAGGCTTTATTGTCTGTCATTACAAAAATACAGTGTTTAGATCTTGGAAGGAGTATCATTTATTAAAAAAGATGGTGAAGAAAGAGCACATTTTCATGACAAAATCTGGCATGCTGAGTTTTCATATTTCAGAGCATGAAGAGAAGACAACCAATTTTGTTGTGCCCTCTCTCTTCCCCCTATCTTGTTCCCCTTTTATTTCCCCCTGCCCCACTCTCTCTTGTTCCACTTCACCCCTCCCTCCCCCACCACTCCCCCCATTCCCTTTTTTAACAGTCTTTAAGCCTGTAGGATCACCAGAAGGGAAGAAATGTCATCAAAGCTTTCCAGTGTTGCTGTCAGATAATGTGTGACACATGATGATGGTCTACATGGGACTGATGGAGCACAGAATGGACCTGCACCACACAACTACACACCTCCAGTAACACCACCAAGTTCTGGGCCATGGAAGAGCATGAACTTCCACCATACACTGATGATCATTCATCTCTAATTCTGTTAACGTGCATTGCAACAGGAAATTGTGTAAGTGTCAGATCTTCATATTAGGGAAGGCTCTCCCTGTAGTTAACTCAATCATTAGCTCATGGTGTGAAGAGGTGGAGTGTATGGGAACTGTTGAGTCAGCCTGAACCTCTGATCACCAGAAGCAAGCAGTGAATCAGCCACAGGAGCACAGGTGAAGGCAATTCATCTGTGTGAGCAGAAGGAGTGGAGCCCTGGTCCACATCTCCTAGCTGCTATTTAAGATCTGATTGCCACTGAGGAAGGATCACTTCCTGGAAATCACACCCTTTGGAGTTTTTCTGTGAGCCTAGGACATGGGTGAGCATTTTTATTTATTTTTTTATTTTCTCTTTGCACTGTGATAATCCTAGTTCTAGGACCTGAACTAACCACACCACTCTACGAACTGTATTTGTATGCCACCCCTCGATTGCTTGTATGCCACCCCTCGATTGCTTG